>JAYRCH010000004.1:1200000-1800000 GCA_037179445.1 Phengaris alcon alcon | reverse complement strand
CCCGAGTATTTTCAGTAATGAATGCTAAAAAGTGAACAATAATACGCTTGTAGAACGTAGCCGAAACACATTAAAGGCGATCCGTTTATATCGCGGTTGCCTGTCACGTAGAAAATAAGCGTGAAGCCAATGGGGAGCAAGACAAGCATGAGAAATATGAGCTGTACGCGGCCGCCTGTATTAAAACTGCATCTTAAACTCATACGCTGATCTTTATACATTAAACGTACGCTACACACAATACCCCACGTATGTAAGTTTACATTAAAGATTTACTCAAAATATAATGATTGTAATACTTTGATGTAATACAACTTCGTGTGTTGTTTTTGTGTAGGCAATTACAAAGATTTTGAGCTTAGTATTAAAATATTATACCAATATGAAGAGAAGATAAGTACGCCTGTACCTCGATCCACACTAGGTTCGGAGAATGGTAAAATTGGTCGTTATCGGATGTTTAAAGAAATTGCTTTGGGAGGCAAATATAAGGTTGTTTAAATCAACTACGGATACTTTGGTCATATTTATGATCTACTGCTTATGTCAAGACGTTTAGGCAGAAAGATAATTAAAAATTTCGATTAATTTACTATAAGTACTAAACTATAAAATTATTACAAGTCATTGAACATACTACAAATATTGTCTTTTATAATTTTGAAACAGCAATAGAACTTTAATTGGTACGTCGGCAAAGAATATATAGTATTAACGTAAAGAATCGTCATTCCACCGATTTACACGAATCCTCCATGCACACACAGCCGCGAGCTGTGGGCGGAGGAGGTGGGCGGGGCGTGAGTTTTTCCAGCCAGGACTTTCGTTCACGGGGCTGGCCGCTTGTAGTTTTGTGCTTTGACATAATTTACATTATAATTTAATAATATTTATGATAGATTTGTCACCAAAATAATTTTAAACGTCGTTTGGTGTCAACCTTAAGCTTACGTCAACTTTGCTGACATTCGCCGGTGCTCGAGCTGTCATTTGTAGAGAGTGTCGCGCCTGTGACGTAGGACCTACATACCGACGTCGTAGGTGCTATAGCAATTTCAATCAAGCTATTTGAAACCTAAATATGACTTAGGTTTCAAATAGCTTGATTGAAATTGCTGATTGTCTAGACACTTTAGCAAAATTGCCTTGCGACCTAGCTGAAATTTCATTTACACGGCGGTTTTATTTTGTTATCTTATACTTTTAACGAGACAATCTTGTATAATTCTTCTTCAATCTTGTATATATATTCGGTTTCTCGAAAACGGCTGCAAGTATTACCATAAAATACAGTATGCATTGTGCAGGGAGTTTTTTGGGCTAGATAAATCGATCTAGCTAGGTTTCATCCCCGCGAAACTGCGCATTTTCAAGCTATATATGTTTTTTCTTTCGTCGTGCAACAATTTATTATAAATTTCAACTCTATTATGTCTGTCCGATTGGCAGTTTAATAGGTATGCGTTTTTGATTTGTTCGGAAATTCGGAATGTGGTGGGTTCGATTCTCGGTCAGATAAATACTTTTGTGATTCTTCTTATTTATTTAAATTTATCAGAACTCCGAGCGAAGATCGGTTACCCAGGTACTTTCACTAAGGTACGTGCGACGAAAATCAACCCATGTAAATCCCCCATTAGGATTTAATCCTTCAGACTGCTTGCTTTAATCAGCGAATTCAACGAAACGGATTCTTAGATGATCTCTGATTGCTCTAGAGTCTAGCTCAGCGTAGTTCATTCATTAATGATAGTAAATCAACATAAACTCTCTAATGTATCTACTTTTGTTACGGTTTGGTTCTTAAGCCGAAATACGGGGCAAGCTTAATACTTACTTAAACTTAATACAACTAAATTAGTGCTTGTAACAGTCACAGGTACTAATGTTAACGAAACCAGTTATAAATTAAAAATATATATATATATTCATTAACGTATAAGTACAATACTTTTACAAGACTTAGGTATTAGAAATGTAATAAGTTTAAAATTATATTTTACTACATCAATCTATCGACGTTAGTTAAAATACCAATTGGTTAACAATGACATAATACAATAGATTTACTTATGATGATACGGTACTATCTTTTACTATGAAGAGTAAGAAAAAATTAAAGAAATATATTAAAAAAATTCAAAAATGTATAAATAAATTTAGTCAACTTTCAATGAAAAGATAATAAAATTGTGAATAGATTATCTACAGCAATTAAAGACAAACAATTGCCAAATAATAAATTACTAAATTGTAGGATTGATTTAGAACGAACAAAATGTGATTATGAGGTCGATGTACCCAGCCTTCAGGCAGAAATGTCCTATTTACAGCAGACTTTAGATAATTTCACAAAAAATATGAATTCTCACAAAAGGAAATACAGACACATATATCAGCAATGGATTTGCTCGAAGTGACTCGTTACAACGAGGAACATGTTAATTCTATATTGAAAGTCAGCGGTTCCTCAGACAAAGTAAGTCATTCAGTGTCTAATAGTATACCAGATACCAGTCCACTGAGAAGGCACATACTGAATGCCAGTCACATATTAGTCAATTTAGTGATGAGATAGGTAAGAAACTAGTACATATTTAAGTGTACAGTACATTCTGTGTAACGGACAATCAATTTCTAATTGGTATGCCCGGAGCCACTTATAAAGAAATAGTAAATAGGTCATTAACTAAGAAATATCGTCCTAATACCACATTAATAATTCTAGTTGGGAGAAGAGGAAAACTAAATAAAAAACAACAAATGACAGAACTATTATATTACTATAAATAACGGAAAATATTAAAAGTATATTATTGTTTACTTTTCCTTACATAAAAATGTTGCCACAGAGAAAATGTTTGTATATATGAGTGGAACAGTCTATTGTATAGGAACAATAATTGTATTGTTATAAATGTAATATACAACAACAAAAATCTCAGGTTGTAAACATAAATAACTTAAGTTTTAAATTAAGAAATATGTACATAGATAAGTATTTCTTATCTAATTTCTGTACAAGACATGTAGCTAGTATGGCATTTAACTTTTTATTTTATTCCCAAGCCAAGAATTTGGCTTCTTCGACTACTGGTTTTATTGAGCAGAATACTAATTATAGTATTAACGAATTGGAATATGTTCCAAATATTTCTTTAAATTATATAATAAGACAATAGAGAATGTCTCTTGCAGGAATAATTTAAGTTTAAAATGTAAAATACAAAATCCTACTAATAATGTAAAAAATTCCATTGTATTAAATAATAAATCATATGTGATTAATCTGGTGCAACAAAATTTACAAGGAATGGTAGGTAAAGAACTTGAAATTGAGTTATTTTTAAAAGAATTTGACATTGATATTATTTGTATATCTGAACATTTGTTCAGACAACATGAACTCAATTTCGATAAGCACCAGGTAGCAAGTTCATTCAGTGGAGAAAATGCCATTATGAGCGACTCATTACTATTAATTAATAATAAATTTAAATTCAAAGAACGTAAAGATGTTGTGAGTCTCTCCACTGAATGAATAATTGAAGTAGCCTGCATAGAGTTGAGTCAACATATTATTGTAAGCATATACAGGCCTCCGTTAGGGTTATACGATTCCTTTGAACAAATTTTGGAACAAGTATTGACTAAAATAAGTGCATCTAATCAAAAGGTGGTGATTTAAACATTAATTTATTAGAATTGAACTCCACGACCATTATATTCACATCTTTGTTAAAGTCGTATTTGTTTAATCTGCTTTATGAACCGACAAGAGTGTGTGATACAACGGTCACTTGTATTTATAATATATACACTAATATTACTCCAAGTCAACAGGAAATAATTAATAAGCTCAGCTCTGGTCATCTAGGACAATTTGTGACAGTAACGTTAAGGAAAAGCATGTGTTTGTTCCTGTGAATACGTAACGTATTGAGAAATTTAGAAGTAATTTAAATTCAAATATTCAATTGTTAGATGGGTTAAATAGCTCAGATGAAGCTATTAGTAAATTATTTAAGATAATAAGAAACCAATTTAATTTAGAATTTATTTCTAAAACGGTTAGAATTAATAATAGAAAAAAATGTATTAATCCTTTTAAGTGATACCTTTAAAACACATGTTAAAAGTTATTCAAAAACTTTCAAAAGAGTATATAAAGCTGCTAAGGCTCTTTATATAGAGCTTAAAAATAAGATTAAAAATTCTAATAATAAAATTAAAACTACATGGATACAACAATTTTCCATCTTTTTGGTAAAAGATGGCCCCGCGCGAGTTCCTTACGCCGGTTCTACTCGCCGGGCTAGTTCCCCACCTGGTGGTAGTATCATCATAGTATCATCACGTATACCAACGTTCAGAAAGTGTATAATAATACCAACTTTGAACAAAAATTGTTGACTTTGACTTTGATACTATGTTAGTAGATACTTTTGACTTGCATCATCTTCTGAAAAGACCCCGAGTGAAATTGTCTGTCTGTTCCGGCTAATCTCTGAAATGGACGGACCGATTTTAACCAGACTTTTACAGGCAGATACTGATATTATAAGGAGTAACGTAGGTTGTTTTAATCTTAGGGTTCTGTTAAAAATAAGGTTCCGTTCCCATTAATAGTTCCACGTAAACGAAGTTGCAAACACCATCTAGTTATTCATACAATCAATTATTGTCCAAGAAATTAGTAACACTGTGCCATACTCGTATTAAGTCTGACGCATCGTGCCGGTTGATTGCATTTGTAAAACGCCCGAATGGGCGATTATACATAATATAACTAGATTACGCCGCCATATTGCCATATTGCCCGCGACAGATATCAGCGCTGAATTAGGAGTTAATTAATTTACGACACTCGACAATTACATATACAATAACTTACTCGCATATTGAGCTCTATGAATATATGATAGCTAGGTAGGTACATCGGCTTTTAATTAATGATTATTTTGTTTTTCATAACGATAAGCACTTAACTCCTGTGCTCTCCTAACAAGAGTTATAAAAATTTATTTTACTTAGTTTATGATTTTGTAACTGCGTTTTTAACTTGTTATGTTATCAAATAACATCATGTTATAATATTATAACTGCTGTATGGGTGCTCCCAAATATAAGGTTCTCCCTAGAAGGTGGTAAAATTAATCTTTTTACCAAAAATATATTTTTAAGAGTGAGTTTGTATATAATGAGAAAATTCTATTTATTCTTTTTAAATTTAAACATAGAAATTACTTTTTTGGCATCATTACCAGAAAATCATAAACCTATTATAAGTGTAGGACGAGCGTATCATATTGAAGTGGGTACATGTAGGTACATAATAAGACAGCATTATTTCTATTAGGTATAATATCTGCACAAAACATATTTATTTATTTTTGGCTACTGTAGGCCCGAACGTTCTTAATACTCGTAGTAACTACTAATACTATCGAATGAAGCGCATCCACAAGCTATTGAAGATGTTTGACGAAAAAGTCATTATGGCTATTATACAATTTTGCTTTAAAATATTATTAAACATTATAAAGCTTCTCTAAGTATACCTACATAACGAACTAACTTCTCAGCTTTGTAATGATAGCTGAGTCGATATTTGGGCTTTCCTAAATTGTACACACGTGCGTACGTATATTATTGGAAACACTTTATAGCTAACCCCATCTGCCGACAGATCTAATCTCCATGACTATGGAGCCCCATGGTGTTGTAATTCGATAGACGTTGGAGGTGTATATAGCTGTGTCTCGCCATGGCCGGGCGGGACGTGCTAACGTAATCCGCTGAGAAACTAATCTGATATCGAGACGAGCCAGGCATGAACTTCACGTCACTTAATTAGGTTGCATTTAATCCTCTACAATGCAACTCTAGAGCGGCTCCTACTGTCCGAGTACGTTAACGTAACCAGCGTCACAACTGACAACTTATTACGCAAAATAGCAGGCTACTGAGAATTAACGGGAAATAAAACAATAGCGAGTTTTTGTTCGGATTTACTCACGAGGATTTGATTGACAACCCTAATTTTACACTCGGCTAATTCAATAATGTACACCGAAAAGAATATAATTTAATGCTGTCACAAATACAAGGCTGCCGAATTTCCTTTGAGAGAGCGCGCATCCTCCGGCTGCGAACCGGCACGTCTCTCAACTTTGGAATTCCAATTTTGAAAAGTTTCCCAACAAGGGACGGTATTGACAGCGCCGAGGCATACTTAGTTGTAGGTACATATTTTATTTACTGTGTGTTTACAACTTATGGGTCACTCTGTTGTGTCATCAACTTAGGACGAAATTTGCAAGGAGTGATATAGATAAAGATCTGACAAGTCGCGCGTAAATTATTCTACAGTTTAACTACATCTGCCCGTCAGAAGTTGTCGCAACTCGCAAGTTGGGTACTAATAAAGTCTTCATTGTAAAATTACCGACGACAGGCGACAGCTATGTATAATTGGTTGATTGAGGTAAAATTTAAACTATACAATGAACGTAGGCCAACAAAGACTAATATTCAATATAAATAATTTATCACTAATATAATATTGAAAATTATATTACCTATATAACTGAAAATTCGTCCAAGTTAGAGAAATAATATTTAATAACTTTTTTGGAATATAGTATTCATTTCCAATTTTCTACATTTGTTATTTCATGTAACTATGTAACAAAACTTACATAATGAACACTATAAGAATTTTTTTTTGAATATATTATAAGTACTGTAATGCGCAGAAGGTATAAATTTAATAAAACCATGTTGGTGGACTAGGTCTGTAGGTAAGTAGGTATACCTAATAATTATGCTCACACAATTCTCGTAATAAGTACCAGATTAACTTTTCATTATTTTATAATGTACCTTCACTAATATGTATTTATCTAAGTACTAAGTTAAAGGAAGGAAAGGAAACCTTTCTACAATTAGTTACCCCGGTCTAAGATAGATGGCAGTAAGTAGAACTAAAGTGGATGATATATAAAGCGCCCTCTACTCAATTTGTTATGAACTGCGATGCCATAGCATTAATACAGCGCCATCTAGTAGAGATGTTTTGAATTACGTAGCTGGCAAAATTGGCACTTATAATGTCGTAGCTTACGAAGTGAACCATCTTTCTCGATATCAAAGTTTTAGTACCATTTAAGGCGCTTATTCACAATATTTATGTAGAACTTTCGTCTACTGGCAGTTCCTCTCAAAAAAATTCCGAAGTAACGAAGATATTTAAGTATTAGGTATGAAAGTAGTAACATCAAATACATAACTTACTTACTTACGCACTTGTGACTTGCAAGTTCCATGTGACGATCATCAAGTGAGCAGCTGTTAAAACCATTTTCGCTTCCAAAGAGATTTCGTTATTTACAATTGTGTTGGACTGGTGCTTGGGAGTGTCGGATTCACGAAGCAACGAAAGCTCAAAGGCAGAATACTTCCCTTTCATTAGAGGATTAAGTCTAAAAGAAGTCAATATTGAGAAATTCGCGCATCGAGGCGGGATTGATTACTTTTGTCGTCGGTCGCTCAAAAGACGTTTGGAAAATGTTACTTTATTTTGACATCAGTGAATTAACTTTTGACTCCCTAGAGCTTAGTAATATAATATAGACAAGACAGTTAAACCAAAGAACATAAAATGATTATATAGCTATGCTAACCTATTATAAATTTGTAATATTTTATAATTTGTAGACAACCATGGTTTCAGTTTAAAAAATCCGACGCTACGTTAAAGATTCATTTTGTGGTCGACATTATTATTGTAACTATTTCATCCTTAAATTTTACGAACCTATATTAAATCAAGCGCAGGACAGAGAGGATATTGGGTCACACTGTCTCTCTGCCTTTACCCAGCAGTGGGACAGTGTAGGCTAATAAAAATATTAAATCAAAGACGTAAACTTATATCTAACATAATAATAGAAAGTGATGTCTATCGTGAACTTATAATAAACATACTATAGGTAAATATTTAATTATGTTGGCATGTTCGCCCTCGCACCCACGAGATTTAACAACTGTACACGATATTCAGCTCTATTGCAATAAAGCAGAGTTCTATTTGCAGAGCAGTTTTTTCTATCGCGACCACTAAAAAACGCTACTGAGAACGTCTTGTCATGCAATTTCTCAGTACAGTATGATAAATGTTTTGTCCTGTCAATATTTGTCACGAACCAATTTTTCAGAATACATTTTATATGCAAACCTTCACTTAAAAAGTATCGATTTGACAAGTGACTATCATTAACTGACAAATTTAAAAAATATTTATCACGCTGTTTTTTGTAAACAGAACTCCAAGCTGAGCAAAAACAAAAAAATATTTGTCTCCTTCATACTCAAAAGCTTATACGCACGCTAGAGTGTGACAGAGAGTGTTTGTGATACACATAAACGTAACTGTCTATGTATAGACGTGCCAACAAAACTATATTTACCTATTATTATTATTATTATTAAGTACAATGTAGTTGTAGTACCTATTATAAACTAATTTAACAATTAATTTCTCACCCGAACAACAATGCCTGCATGCTGCCTGGCACATATATCAAATCTAGGCTAGAGTAACGTTATGCTACTAAAGAGAAAAGCTGTTGTTACATAATTCAAATCGCAATCACAAGTAGTTTGTAAGCTTCCAGTTCCAGCGCTGCGCAGCGCTGCAGCCTGCAGTCTATTGTTAGAAAATCCAGTGCTTAAATATATTAGTGGCTTAGTGTGGGTTTAGTCCTAAATTGCCAATAATATGTTGTAGTCACCAGTCCCAACAGAACAGAACCAATTCCATTCAATAAATGTATTGCAATACATAAATTGCTGCAATAAATTACATCAACGTTCCCTAATTATTTAATGAAGGTATTTCAATTACTTTATTCGAATAAATCAATTAATATTATTATGAAGTGAAAATAATCACGAAATTGTAATTAGTAGGTATTAAAGAGCTGTGGCCGGTGGGTAGATGTTATGTTTCAATTATTTAAGTTATTATTAATTACTCGACCGTCACTGATAGATACTTAACAGATACTAACAGGTATTAAATGTATTATGATTATTCAGGTATTAACTTCTTAACAGATACTATAATATAATATTTTTTATTATTTTGTCACGCATAAACTCACTTAAATAAGGGTACATTAGGCATAAATAATATTTATGTCAAATATCTTGACATATTATGGCCAACTTAAGCGTGACCCTCGTAGCAACGTAACTGTGTGCTGCGAGAGACATAGTAACGCTGGTCGAGCTATGAGTATTAAATTTGAAATATTACACAGAGCTATGTAATGTGTTTAAGTATATTACGTTACATTTAAATACACACGGATTTACACTCAATATGTGAGATCTTGGTGTTGGAAGCCAACGTTTCTACAGACGTAATCAAGGGATCCATCATCGCCTTAATATGCGATCACAACCGACCTGGGCTTCTAATTATTCAAATTGATTCGGAGGTTCTTTACAAAAGAAACCTTCTGCAGGTTGTTAGTTTTTCTTTATTTTAGGGTTTCGTTTCTAAAAAAATGGAACACTTATGTGAGAAAAGCCAACTTCTAAATCTGTTAATTTAGAAGTTGGCGTTTCTCGGATCGGACGGATGGACAAAAATTTGATCTTACTTCCGTTCCTATCTTTTGAGGTAACGAACCCTAATTAAACCTAACCTAAACTGTTAAACCGAATTGATAATGTCCTTACTTTGTACTGAACCCTCGGTGGGAGAGTCAAACTAGCACGGTTTTTAAACAATAAATTGACAAAGTTTTGTCGTTATTGGAATAGTTATTGAGTGGAACAAACGAGTACTTGCAGAATAACTTTTATGTGAGCATTGGCGTGAGTGTACGCTAGTAGGGATTGCAATAAAGATGGTGATTAATTATGATATTATGGCAACTCGAAAACATGGCCAATATTATAATATTATGTTCAATGATATATCACTATAATATAATATGGGTATATCGACCTGACAACTTCCGTGCACTCGAAATGGCCATTCGGTTATACTTTTTAATTATTTTTCTTTTCTATGTATTAGCATAAATATTATATTATAATAATATCTTATCAAATAGTATATGAGGTAATGTCTTGTGTAAGCTAATCGGCAATATAATCGTAATTGACTTGTTGTTGTCGTTGTTGTTAATTTCTGCAGCTATTCCAGATAATTGCGTTCATATGTATGTGTGAAAATGTGAGGTTAATGTGAACTGTTTATAGCAAAGAGTATCGTTTTCTCGAATGAGACATTATCGTATGACTCGTATCGCTTTTCTCAACGCTAACGAAATGTTAATATCTTATCTTTTCCTAATATTATGAAGAGGAAATTATTGTTTGTTTGTATCGAATATAAACCACTCGATTTTGATGAAATTCAATCATCAGGCGATCACTAGTCAAAATAAATGTACTATGACATTTAAGGTAGCTTTCACTCGAAACACTTTAAGCCTCGTGTGTGGATTTCAGTCGATTAGGCAACATACTATAGTGTACCTTAGCGGGAATAAATCGGAAATTAGATTCACCGTCCACGTACGGAATACTTGTTTACACTTTCATCATCATCGGACTCAGTTTGTTCCCACAGAGTTATTTATTTATTCTGTTGTACTCAAACTTGTTGGATATTTTTGGGTAAATGTTAGTGGTTATTAAATCATTAGAAGACAGTACTTAAAATAGCATACCTAGTATATTTAGTTATAATTATTACTCTTTACGCACTACCGTTACGTCGTAAATATTTCGTACTAAATGTTGTTCGCGACTTCGTGCGCGCAAAAGGAAATCCCGCGCTACCGCACATATTGCCTCAGTAAAAAGTAGCCTATGGACTACTCTTTATATAGTTGTGAAATTATTTAGAAACTCTAACTATAACTTATTTTATGTAACTTTTCCGATTACTCGCGAACGCGCTAACCACAGAGGATAACAAGACCTCCATCACGAAGGCCGCGGGTTCGAATCCCACAAGGGATGTATATTAATATGTTGTATTATACAATACAAATCTTAAATATATGTACACAAAATTTATTTAACACTTTCATACGTATGTATAGAAGTGTTAAATATATTTCCGTTGTCTGGTACCCCAAAACACAATAATTTCTTCGAGAACTTACCACGGAACCAGATTAACGTGGTGTGAAAGCGCCCATAGATATTATTATTATCGCAAAACCTACATATATCATCGGTATATTAATTTATAAACTTAGTTTGATAATATTACAAACCAATTAACATACACCTGATGATGACTTTGTTGAAACCGGTCGTGTAATATAATATTAAAATTAATGTAAAATACTTGTTAAAGTGGAAATAGTGCAAGAAGTCCTGTGTGTTATTACTGTGAAACATGAATTTCCACCAAGAACCTACAGTACAATCAATAACATATCAATTGACATAACCGAATTTAATATGACAAGATAGAGTAAGGGATATAGCTAGTTGATTATTTATTACGTGAATTGAAAAGGAAAATATTTTTAATAGTGCATAATTTATACATGAAGTCTGTTTGTGTGTGTGTCATTTTCACATGAAGTGAAAATTTGAAATAAAGTATAATATGGTACTACAAAGCGTACTTAATAACTCAACCGTATGTGCCAAATTGAATCAAAATCGGTCCAGAATTTTCGAAGCCTATTCATTCCAAACAAACAAAAAAACATTTCATTTTCATTATTATTAATACAGTAACTAAAAACTAAATGAATTCAATTAACAAAAATATTTTCTAAATCATTTATGTATTGAAAAAGTTTTAAGAAAACAAAACATTTAATACGAAATAACTTAATAAAGCGCCTCCCCGTTTTTCACTAAAATACTTTTTGTTGTACAGTTTTACGAACGCGAGTCGAGCACCTTGTTGGCCTTATTGCGAATTCAGGAAGTGCATTTTCAGCTTATGTCGCTGTTAATTAGGATTTCGTAAAGAGCTTTACCGTATTGAGTTAATTTAAGAACAGATTTTATGGAAAACAAGAGATATCGTAAGTTGTTCGCAAATGGAGCTGTGAAAGTAGGATAAGATGGCGATTAATAATGAATTCACATTATAGATAATCTACTTCTTATTATAAAATCTGATGTCAAGGTTTTGTGGCCGATCCCCGAAACGGCTCGACAGAAAGACTATTACATATACTTATACACCTGACTATCACTATTACTACACTATTATGGTAGGTAGGAGTAAGTTAGCGATTTATTTTTTCTTTTTACCCGACTACGGCGAAGCCGTTTGTTTCGGCATGTTTGTTCCACCGTAGCACCTAAACTGCTGATCCGATTTTTATAATTTAGGTATCAATAGATTCGTAATAATAGTCCGGGTAACATAGGCATTATATAGCCTATGTTACCCGGATTATTATTCCGGGTAATATAGCCATTATATAGCCTATTTTACCCGGAATATTATTCCGGGTAACATAGGCATTGTATAGCCTATGTTCCCGGATTATTATTACGGGTAACATTTTTATAAAAAAATCTAGTTATTCAAAGTACCTAATACTGGATTTAGTTAAGACAGGATAACGTATTTTGAGTCAGCTAGTAAAGGTAAAAACTCCCGATAGATTACTTCAAATCATAGTCCAATTACCCGTTGGATATTGAGTAAGATATATAAAGAACATTATGTAAAGGAATTCGCGAACACAAGCTTACGTGAGGGTATAGGTAAAGCTCTGTCGCCGTTCCTCGTAAGTCGAATGCGTTTTTAAATTTTTGAAGAGATTGCCTACAAAGTTTATTTTAGGAGATGTAGGTATATGGGGCATTCCCGAAGTTGGATGTGAATTTTTTAGAGATTTAAATTTTAAATGTTTTATATAACGTGATTCCTCAATTTGTTTTTTTGTCCGCCGTTTCGAATCGTTACGGAATAAAAAGTGAAAAATATCCGACTGCCTGCAGCGTAGAGAAATGTTAAAAGGATTGATGACTATAAAAACGTACTCATAGTGTGACCGTGCTCTTTCTAACGAATCACGATTCTAATTATTCTGTTAAGGCTTATGTTCGGCTCCAGGATCCACATTCCACATACTGCTACGTTTGTCCCCTTAAAATCTCTCGTTCGATTAATAGTCAAAAGACTATCTCACATTTCCTTAGAGAAAAAAAGATTTAGATAGGTGCGGCTACTTGGAGCTGACAGTGCGATAGTGTGAGTCCCATTACAGGCAAATTATGGGGCCATTATAGTCCGCGCATCCCCGCCACCGCCGCCCGGCGTGAGCTACGCTCGCCCCGGGTCAATGGGTTTTATGTACGAAATCCTTTCTAACACTTCTCTTAATACATACCTTTTCACATACAATTACAGATACAGAATACAAAGTAATGGAAATCGAGGGACTTTTTATTTATTTTTGGACAGTGACTGGTAAAATAAAATTTAGTATTACCCACTTAAGTTATCATTACGAGTATGGGTAACTTATAATCTTCTAGGACTTTTAAGTATTAAGGTATTACTAACAATGATGAGAAGTAACTACAGCCGAATTTATCCCTATTCTACTTACATTGAGGAGGCTTAGGCTGAGAGACCTAAACCCAACAAGCCAACAAACCCAAGGGTTCGTTATTGGTCCGTAGTGATGATAAAAGTATCTCAAAGTAGTAAAGCAATATATTGTTCGTAATGATGGTACTTTTAAGGTAGGTAATAGTATTATTATTTAACAAAAACAAATCGTAATACGTGTGTTAAAGAATGTGATGTTTTGAGCCAGCCGGCAGAAACAGAGTACAGGGCACCGCTCAAGGCTCGATTATTGGTCCAACTGAATCCATCCAATTTATGTAGGTAAACGAAATGTGTAATTTAATTAAATCTTGATCAGTGTACCAATTTGCTGACACCTCTTTGGTTGCAGTCGATAGGGATTTGAAAATTGCACAAAATATTATACAAAATAGCTTCAATCTATTGTGCCGATGGGCACTTGATGTTGGACTAGTGATCAATGCGAAAAAAACCAAGGGCATACATATACATACATACTAGGCATAATAAAATCAATCACTCGCCCAGCATCATGTCTCACCAACACTATTGCATACACCGACAGTCTAACACTGCATTTGCCTGCCCACAGATTGAGTTTGTCAGTAGCCACACATATTTAGGTCTTATAGATGATATATTAAATTGGAATCCTCATATCAATTACATATGATCATACATATCATTGCATATTAATATGTATCCTTAAACAAATAATGTCATACAAAGCTGCTGCTGCTGACTGCTGTATTTGGCACTAGCTGACTCTATTATTGACTATGGACTAAGTACATATGGCAGAGCTCATAAAACTGTTTTGAAGAACATATTTAAACTGCAAATCTGATTACTTAAGAACGTAGTACCGAATAGAATAAAACAAAAGTTTAATTACAATTATATGGAACTAGCTGTCCCGACACGCGTTGTTCTGTCTAAACTATGAACTGGAAAAAATTAATAACTACACCTACACTTACAACTACACCTACCTACACCACCTAGTAGGTGTATATGTAGGTTACATATACACCTACTTAATTCTTCTTATTCAGTCCTTTCATTCGCAATGTTTTGAATCTTAGTTGCATTACGACTTTGTCGGGAAAGATTCGATCGTATTAGTCGCGGTATTGTTAATGATAATATCGGCACAATAAGCTAATAATCAACTGGTCAACTTCAAAATTTCTAATTGTCGAATTTT
Organism: Phengaris alcon alcon; assembly: GCA_037179445.1. Lineage (NCBI taxonomy): Eukaryota > Metazoa > Arthropoda > Insecta > Lepidoptera > Lycaenidae > Phengaris > Phengaris alcon. The sequence continues at coordinate 1,785,187 of JAYRCH010000004.1, read as the reverse complement.
CAACCATACTTAACCATAGACAACATTACGCTTAGCTGTCAGTTGTGTTTTGTTATTCCATGTCAGTTGCGTATTGTTAAACCGCGTTTTATATCACGCCCCACGGGAACGGGATAAAAAAGTATCCTATGCCGTCTCCTGGACCTAAGCTACCTCCCCACCAATTTTCAGCCAATTTGTAATAAAATAGTGTAACTAACACGACCTTTTTTATATAATACTAGCTGTACCGACACACGTTTTTCTGTCTTAAAAATATGAACTGGAATAAATAAATAACTACACCTACAATGCAACCTACGTCCTAGTCCTACACCTACCCCTACAGCTTTTCCAATATTTCTCACCGTTTAAACCTTCCCTGATCTTCCACAATTATTTCAAGAACAAAATAAGCCAAATCTGTCCAGCCGTTCTCGAGTTTTAGCGAGCCTTGCAATCCATTTTGCCGTCCCTCGGGTACGGGATAAAAAGTATCCTATGTCCGTCTCCTGGTTCTAAGGTATCACCTATTCTAAGGTACCCACCAATTTTTAGCCAAATCGGTTCAGCCAATTCTTGTGTTATAAATAGTGTAACTAACACGACTTTCTTTTTTATATATAGATTAATTAAATTTAGTCAAATACTTCCAATTCAAAGAAAGATTAAATTATCAATTTTAAAAGAAGAACATCATAACTTGAATGTACTTAAAGAAAAAAATAGAACAGTTATTTAAGAAAACTGAATAAATATAATAGATACACACTCCCTTTATGTAATAATGTTTATGGAATGAGACATTACACCTATACATTACCTAAATTACTTAACAATTTGCCTAATGATATACTGAAGCAATATCTGGAAAAGGGAAATATGTAAAAAACTGTTTAAAAAAATACTTTCTTTCTTTATAATGTAAAGAATACTATACCGCTTTACACTAGACAAGCACCCTAGTAGTTCTGTATACTGATCCCGAGACATTGGTGGGAGGAATAGGGTGTTATATACACACGCACACACAGACACTACAATTGATTTTCTTTTTAGTTGCAGCATTTGCATATATGTATAATGTATATTATTCCTTAACTTCTTTTTCTCAGTGTGCTAGATTATAAAAATTATTGTGAAGTCATAAACATATAAGCCTCTGATAATGACTACAAACCAAAAAAATATTTTTTTGTTTTCTTGGCAAAGAAATAAATAAAATAAATGTAAAGAAATATTATGACAGTTGACAGTTTTCAGCGCCGGTAGGTTTGGACTCTAAGATGGGTCGAAGGTATTCAGAATATGCGTACAATGTTAAAAATATGCCGTTTTTTTATTGTAAATAGTTTTTTAATTAAAATTATAATTAATATTCTTTTAACTATATAATATAAAAAAAATAAACCTCGTGATGAGGATTATTTAGGCCCCTAGGGAAACAATTGTTTCTATTCCGCATCTAATAACTCTTGGATTTAAAAACTCATTGGAATATAATTTAATAATTTAAAAATCACTATAAACTTAGGCCTTTTCATCCGTTATTGGATAATTTATACAGTACTCTCTGAGCGAAGTAACCACTCTTGAAATACTGTAGTGCCTGGGACAGTTGGTTTTTAAATGTCGTATAGTTACCCAAGCACATACGGCATTCTACACAACATAGTAAGCCTAGTACAGAGGAATGACTGGTCAATACGTTTGGGGCCAACCATGTGCCAATTTCCTCACGTCCGTTTAATGTATTTGAGATCTGAAAAAGTCTCATTGGTACACGCCACAACCTGGGAATCGAACCTGTCCTCTCTCGAGTGCGAATCTAACGGTGTACCCATTAGGCCACGGAGCTCTTCAATAATCACTATAAATGGCGGAGTAATCGTTGAACAAGCACGAAAGCCCAACGGTAGAATATGTATATGTGTATAACCTTCTCCGTTTTGGGACTCGATTAAAAATTAAAATAAAATCCTATACCATTTTATACTTTACAAGCGCTATATTGATTGGCTTCTAAACAGCTAAAAGCTTCAGAGATAAATGGGCTACGATATGCAACGTCCACATAAAGTGTACGTTTGCCGGTACCTAAAATTATTTCAAAGGAATTGAGAATCAATAGATTATTAATATTTTATCTACACATACAGAAGCTCAACTTAATGTTTGTGTGAATACGCAGGGGAGGTCCTATCGAACAAGTTGCCGCTCGGCCAGCAGGCTTAGCATGCGCACCCTAGAATCACCGAAGAATCCACAAAATGACGAATTGAAGAAACATTAATACCGTTCGGAGCAAAATAGGTCTCATTGTAAGACAACAAAGTCGATGTATCGTTGTTGTGAGAAACAACATTTCTTTTCTTCCCGAGCATGAGCTAACAAAATGGCCTCTTTTGACAGCTAAAGTAGAAACGTTTTCTCAGTTCAATGTCAAATAGTCTTACAATAATGTCAACTACTCCACATCATGGCGGTCCAAGACAAATAGTTTCTTGACGTTTAATCATTTACTTGAAAATTAGATCATTTTCGACAGAAGATTTCCCGGTAGCCATTTTAAAATATGGCTATTTAGAAATGTTGACTTCTATTGACGACCTTGTTACCATGGATTAACTATTTAGCAACAAACTGTTTTGGATAGAATATTTCTTCTTGAAAATTATTTCTTCGGATCGCCATGCTAAGCCCGCAGGCATAAAATGAAAATCGCTTAACAACGCCGTTGAATCGTACGCACGCACACATATTCACGTGTGAATACACGTCTGCAGTCGGTGTTGTGGTCACTTCCTTTGTGTTTAAATATTTTGAGGCGACCCAGTGCTAAGGAAAATGATTAGAAACTGTACATCTTCCTTCCTGTGTGTATTATAGTGGTGTATTTTTATAGAATTGTTTTCTTATTTTGACGACCTCTGTGGCTCAGTGGTTCAGCGCGTTGATGCTCAAACCGGGGGTCGCGGGTTTGAATCCCGCTGAAGGAACAAAAATTTTTTCTCTGTTCCTAGGTCATGGATGTGTATTAAATATGTGTATAATAATATAAAAATCTTAAATGTATGTAGAGTATAAAAGTATTAAATATACTTCCCGTTTTCTGGTACCTGTAACACAAGTTCTTCGGATACTTAGCACGGGGCCAGATTGACTTGAACCTAACCTAACAACTGTGTATGTCCAGCGTATGACTGATTCATACGCTGGACATGCGTGTGCAGCGAACAACACGCGTCACAAAATACGTGTATATATTTGTGTTGTGAATAAAGCTCAATATTGAATACCTATCTTAAGAATGCAGTGCCGCGTATCGTCGCATATCGTCGCGGTATGAACTGATCCTTACGATAGGAATTCTTGATAATACCACAGGGGAATATAATTTTGCAATCCGTCACTGTCGAGCATAAATTTTAGTCAATGAGTAAAGATAATGATACTTTTAATACATAATATCTAATATTTTGATTATACTCATACCGTTATAGGTAGCCGTACTAGCTTTTACCTGCGTATCCCATTTGAACACTACTTTTTCGGGATATAAAGAAGCTTTTGTAATAATCCAGAGCTTAAACTACCATATAAATTTTCATCAAAATCCGTTTCGTAGTTTTGCGTGAAACAATAACAAACATGCATCCATCCATCTATCCATCCGTCAATCGTTACAAACTTTCACATTTATAATAGAAGTAGCTAATAGGATCCGGCTAACATTTAGCTAACGTTTACGTAACATGCTTCGGTAACACAAAATTTTATATTTCATAATATATTAGCGGCAACAAGGGTTCATCCTTACAAGGGCGTATACAGTTTAAAGTTTGACGAAGTTTACCCATTACCAAGTCACTTAATCATTCGCATTACTTATAATTTTGCCAAGACACTACGCAAACGATTCGGCTGTGGTGCCTACGTCATACATGCTATTAATATGTAAAGTTCATTAATTGACATAACCACTTTGTAAAGATTAAGCCCAAGAAGTAGTTAACTAATACAGGATAAAGAGTCTCAACTGTAGCTGTGTATTTTATTTTATGTGTGGTTTTATGTATTTTTTAAAATTTCGAATAGAGCGCTGTTATTATACGTTTCATAAAAAATTGCGGCTTTAGCGAAACGAAATAACAAACGGCAGTATAAAAACTGCACCTACAGTTTATTCTCTCGATAAGCAAAACGGGGCAATTAGCCCGTTGATTTAGGTAGTTCTCCACTGGTGCGGAAAATAAACCAAGCTTAAAATCGGCCTCCGATCCCAAGGCGACTACGGCGTGCGGCCGATTACGGTCAAATTATAGCTATCATTATCGTCGGAGACTTCGATTCGCCGCCCGCCGCCCGCCGGGTAATCACGCCTGGCTGCAATACTGCAACTTATTGACCTCGCACTAGGGGTCAAGTCACACCGGAACGAAGCGACATATGACGCGTCGCTGCATTTTAAGATAGCTATCCAAAATTAAACTTTATTCATACACAAGAAGATACATGTTTCATTGTAAGAGTTCGAATATCAAGTTGTTGTTGTTGATTTTATACAAGACGTTTATCTTTTTATGTAGTGAATAAAGTTCAATTTTGAATAGGTATCTTAAAAATGCAGCGTCGCGTCGCGTATCATCCCGTTTCGGTGATCCTCAGGCTCAACTCACACTGGCGCAGAGTCGAAGTGACGCAACGCGTCACTTCACGTCACTTATACCTTAATTATAATATTCATCTCTAATTTCACATTACTAAGGTACACATTTGTATTGTGGAAATATGGTTTGTCACGTTTGTCACCATATTTCCGTATTACATATTTGTATCTTACAAATGGAAAAATGTAGATGAATAAAAACAAGACGCGTCGCGTCACGTTGCTTGGACTGTGCGCCAATGTGAGTGGAGTCCAACGACATTAACCTTACCTACTACCCCGCATCTCACACGATTACCCCATTCATTCTAATTATCATTAACGTCGTAATCCTTAGTTTACAAGATACATTGTAAGGTTCCGGTTTGTGGTGGGTAGGTATACATCGATATGAAGGGCTCCTGTAACCGCAACGGATGCGAAAATTAAATACTGAATTTAATTTAAACCTTCATAAATATACAATTAAACAATCTTATTTTTGAAGCGTGAAATTGGTACTATCACACCTAAATAAATTTGTATTGCTAGTAGATACAATTTGGCAGCTAGTAGCGTTTTAGTTCCGTAATAATTATGTTCAGTAAGACTTATGCTTTTCCCTGGGCGAAACTAACCTTGGCTATACAAACTAATTACAAGCGATTTTGATACGCTCTAAGTATTTTAATTGTTTAGATGCAGTGCAATGTAACGCACATTACTTATAAACTCGCTGTAATTCGTATAATTTAAAATATATAAACAAATTTTACAGAAATATAAAAAGTAACAAAAAAAACAATATTTAAGTATGTCAGATAAGTATATTACATTATAAAATTGGATCTTGAGTAAGAGTAATGAAAAGAAGGTAGGCAATATGCATTTAAATTAGGATAGATTAGGTTTTGATTTGAATAAATTATATTTGTTATAAAAAAAAATATAGCTACTGGTAAAATCGCTATAAAAAGCTAAAAGCTATTCACAGAGAATCTGACGCATGGATAAACGTAAAGGGATCAATTTTATGTCTTTGAGTAATATTAAATAGGGTTCTATAATAACCTAAATAAATCATCGAACAAAATCATTAGTACAGTTAGTAGTTATAATCATTCAATTGTCAGCCTGAATTGAACAAATTTCCGGGATTTAATGACATAATAATCAAATTAATAACATCCGCAGTGTGGTTTTATAAACCGCTCGTGGTCAGCGAGAGAGAATCGCTGGTCGTTACTGTAACGAGGCGCGAATGACGCCTCCTCCTGATTAATTTTGTCTCTTTATGGAAAGAATTGGATCGCTTAGTGATTAAGTTACTGCGTTATTGGATGATTCAAAATTGGATAGTCGAAATGATATTGATATTATTAGAATACTTTTATGACTAAGACCCACTTGCGCAGGTCTGGGTTGAAGTTAACTCAGGGTTAAATATTATGTTATCTATCTTCTTCTTCGTATTTATGAAAGAGAAGGCAACGAGGTATGAAATTTTATCCCAGGATTCATCGCCGAATTTACAACTGATATACGACACATCAGTGGGTGCGACAATGTCGTAGCCGACGCGCTATCGCGAGTCGACGCGATATCATTTCCTACGTCATTCGACTACGAACAACTCGCCGACGCGCAGGAAAAGGACAACGCTATACAAGACTTAATGAGACAACAACATCTTCGCATAAAGAAAGTTGATAAAATGTCTTGCCTTGCCGTCATCAAAGAAGCAAATATTCTTCGAATGCTCCACTTCACGCATTCGTCCATACATACCAGAAGCACTTCGTCGAAAAGCCGCCGTCCACGAACTCAGTCATCCTGGTATACGAACCACACGCAAACTAATCCGAGAACGCTACTTTTGGCCTTCAATGAACATTGATGTCGGAAAATGGGCAAAAAACTGCGTAGCTTTCCAAAAAGCGAAAATACAGCGTCACACATCAAGCGCTATATCAACGTTCCCGCAATTAACAGATCGTTTCTCTCACATACATATCGATGTCGTCGGGCCTCTACCTACGTTACCTCAAGGAAAGCGCTACCTTATTACTATGGTAGACCGCACGACCAGATGGCCCGAAGCAACACTAGTGGAAGAAATCTCAGCAGAAACTACAGCGAAGACACTTTATGAAACCTGGATTTCCCGTTTTGGGTGTCCTACGAAAATAACGTCAGACCAAGACCAGTTCGAGAGTCGCCTCTTCGTTACTCTCACACAAATTGTTCGTAGAAAAAACAAGAACAACAGCCTACCATCCTCAGTGTAACGGACTAGTAGAGCGCTGGCATCGCTCTATAAACTCAGCACTTAAAGCTTGACTCACACCTAATTATGTTGGGTTTGCGAGACGCACTTCGCGCCGACACGCAAATCAGCGCCGCCGAACTAACATTTGGCCAAAGTCTGCGACTACCAAACGATTTTTTCACCGAACCACCTGTCAAGACAACTATGGACTACAACTTCGTCTCCAGCCTGCCCTCCAACGGCAGAAAAAATAAAACACCCTCATTAATTTAACTTTATGCGATCAAATCCTACAAATGTCTACTATTATAAATATTAAAGTTTGTGAGGATGGATCAGTCACTTTTTCACGCAAAAATTACTGAACGGATTTTGATGAAATTTGGTATGGTAGTATTTTTACTTATTCATTTAATTTACTTATTATTAACATATAGGCTGCTTTTTATCCCGAAAAGTCTAGTATTCCCGTGGAATACTGTATTAACGCGGGAGGAGCCGCGGGCATAAGCTAGAAGGTAATATAATTAACAAACTTTTTCCCGCGGCTCCGCCTGCGTGTATACAGTTTCTCACGGGAACACTGTACTTCTTCGGGATAAAATATAGCCTAGATGTGTTAATACAAAACATAAAGTACTACCACATACCAAATTTCATCAAAATCTGTTTAGTAGATTTTGCGTGTAAGAGTAACAAACATCCATCCATCTATCCATCCGTCCTCACAAACTTTCAGATTTATAATAGTAGAAGGATATTTAGATAAAGAGGTTTTAATTATTATCTTACTATTTAAATTATTATTTCATATAAAATTTTACATTACATTTATTTACATAAATAAAATAATATTTTAAGCTCAGTCAGATACAAGTACTTACAGTTCAAATGGAACCAATAATTAATTATACTAATAGCTTGCTGTTAATTCACTTAGAATATACAAAATCGGATTATAAGAAGTTACATAAAATATGATAATTTTGGGTTCGTTAGAAGCATAAGAGTCTAAAGCCTGCTGAATATTTATCAGCCATGTAACTACACCGGCGATCAGCGTTGGTACGTACCAGCTATTTCTCGTGCATATGCTGCATTTTTTAACGACGATGGTGATAGAAAATTAATAGTAATACCACCAAAAAAATATCGGAAGGTTACTTGTAATAAATATCTGAATACATTCTATTTTGATATATTAACTTAAAAAAATTTTAACTTTAAAATTTTGATAAGTTAGAGTGAGCAAGATACTTAAGTTCCGACTTTCATAGGAAGGGTAATGGTGGCCATACCATTTGTCTTACAACTAAAAAATGTCTACTCAAAAATTAAGTTTCATTGGTTAACTTTATCCTAATATATTTTATCCTAAGATTTTCTACTATACTTGTGGCAAATTTACGACTACAGCTCATGCAAAGGTTTTATCGAAGGAAAAACCTTTCTATGAGCTGATCAAACAGCCTTTCTTCACCCTGATGTGAGAGACAAAAATAAGACGTGTGTGTGTTGTATTAGGTATTATACGACACTAAACGGTTGGCAGGATGACATGGATAGTGTAGTGTATACCAAAATATTGTGGCGTGGATAAGTTTTTCTTTACAACTATTAAAGGGATTTTTTGTTAACTCCAGAGGAATTATTAAATGTGTCACTAGAACTGACGCATCATTAGAAAGACAAGCTCAGCCTCATTCCGATGAGATCTACAGATGAGATCTAGTCGTGACAAAGAGGATGTTATACCTAAAAGTGTCATATTTCGCTTACCAAGCAATAATAGTCACATAGTAATATCTCTGATATAAGAATGATTGAAATTTGTTTACTAGCGCAGGTAATTATGGTTCTAATCATGACCCGAGAGTTGTGTTCGCGCCAACCCTAGCGCGACGTTTAGAATAAACACAAAGGACATCACTACGTGAAGTATGGCCGACCGACTCAGGGGCGCTGTCAGAGAGTGACGAACACTTGCATTTAGACCCCCTTCCGCGCCGGATGCATTTTCAGCTCATCCCGAAACCTAGTGAACGCGAACGCGTGTACGCATATTTATTTGTGCTCGTTAATATAATACCAAATTCGCCGGCGAACCGCGATAAATCTATCGATAATCCGCTCAACAGCTGTGTAGTGTAGTGAGAAGAAACCTCCGCCCAGATACAGAACCACCAGCTCAACAATAAGGTCAGTCCCAGATTTCTCCAGCCCTCACATTAACCTATATACCTACTTCCCTCAGCTCAAAGTCGTATGTGTAAGTTCCTAGCTTACACATTTCTTGGCCCATCGAGCCTTCGTGAAGCCCTTCTCCCTATTACCGGCGTTGGGCCTGATTAGAACCAGCACCTACAGTTCCACTCCGCCCAATTCTGCACATAAAATCAGCTCGATTATTTATATTTTGTCCAATTAATTCTGGCCAGGCCGCCCCGCCATTTTAAAACCAAGTTACAGTCCACTCCCATTATCAATTCGGCACATTTAACATTAAACCCCTATTCTGTACTTTGATGTTAACCTATATGTTAATTATTTAAATTATTTTGTGCATATTTCGGCCCATAAATTCATAGGAAAAACCCAAAAAAAATAAATAAAAAAATAGTGGGTAGGTTGTTGGCTTATTGTCGAACAAAGAACTCGAACATTCCAGAACTTCCCTAACGTACCTAATACATAATTTGTGACAATAATATCTCATATAATTTTCTCAGCTCTTAATTACTTACAAAATATTTTAATGTTTGACTCGCATATAAAATAAGTAATAACTAGTGCGTATTGTGAATTACGTTCGGCTCATAACAGAATTGTAAATCGTCGTTGCATTACTAAGTATTTTATATATATATAACGTTTATATCTTCATATTCTCAATTTTTAAAACACAATATTAATTAACTTAGCATTATTTTAATAGTTACGGGTTACATAACATCTCAAGTGCCCATACTAACATCGTCGGCTCGCTTCGATACAGAAAACTTGATTTGTGTACCTACACGGCGCCCGTGCGAACAACAGCTGTTACATTCATTCTCAATTAGGTATTCTTCATAGAATAAATAGTGACCTTCACATTGAATTCATATCTTATCTACGTTCTGTGTCTATACAAAAATATTATTAGGTATTACGTTACAGCTGTTTTAAATAAGAATTCTTATCGACGTTCTGTGTTTATACAAATATATTATAGGTGTTACGTTACAGCTGTTTTGAATAAGTCGGCACACTGTTGAGATTGAAACTGCTCATACCTACTTGCATTGTTTTCATTACGTTATTTTGTTTCTAACGCGCCCGCTAAGATTTGTTTATATTCAAACTTCAGGACATTAATATAATATTACAGACGACTTCTAACGCATTAATCTCCGCTCATCAAACATACACTAATACTATATTAGCATCAGGCGATCGGTCAGCTCATTTGTTAATTAACTCGTACACATTTTATGATAAAATTGTATACATTGTCGGCACATTATTAAAATCTATTTTCTGCGTTTTAATTAATTGCGCGCGTATTTTCCGCTCATTACTTTTAAATATTTAACTTAGTTACACGCATATATTTTTAAACATGCCTACAAAATCGCAAGCGGCCATATTTAGGCAAACTATAAAATCTATTAGTCGGCTCAGAGAGATCGCATTGGCATTACACAAAGGTGACTCAAAGTCTAACAAAACGGAGTTTAATGCGCGTTTTAAAGACCTACAAAATTTGAAACAAAAATTAGAAAATTTATACTGCGAAATTTTAGACGACGGCAGTGTTACAGAAGAAATTGAAAAGTTTTATACAGCCGGTTACGAGAACGCGCTATCCGAATATTATGATATTTTAACTGCAGCGGAAAATATAAGTTCCACTTCAGAGTCAAGTCAGCTCACTTCTGCCGTTCTGCCCAAAATTGAACTGCCAAAATTCAGCTCACGCGTTGAGGACTGGCCATCGTTTATTACGATTTTTAGGAGTCTTACAGACGACATGACGTCACTTACAGATGCAGTTAAGCTGCACTATCTTTTGTCTTGCCTATCGGGGGAGGCGCTCAGCATGATTGCGCATTTAAAAATCACAAATGATAATTACAGCGTCGCGCTCGATATACTCACACGTAGGTATGAAAACCGCCGTGTTCTGATAGATGGGTTTGTTGATATAATACTCGGCCTACCTAATATTCATATTCGATCAAGCATACGCGCGACGTTTTTAACTCCGCTCATTTCCGCACAAAGCGCATTAAATAATCTGCGTTTACCTATGGATAGTAATTACGTATTTGTGTCTATTGTAGTTAGAAAATTACGAGGCGAGCTCCGCACCCTGTTCGAAAGAAGATACGGCATCTCGGACACTCTGCCCACCTTAGGTGATTTGATTTCTTTTTTAGAGGAGCACGCGCGCTGTATCGAAACCGAATATTCTAATGCAACCCGCGGTGTTACCTACTCACCACAAACTGGGCCCTCTCGTCAACACACACCCCCCGCAAACTCTCCGCGCAGTCCACGCTTAAGACCAATTAGTCCCGCGTATCCTCGTAATACTCAGCGCTCGCCATCGGCTCACACTTTAAGTAGCTATCACGTCAGCCCAGTTCCTCATTACCCTCAACGCTACTGGCCCCCCTCCCTCCGAACAGAGCGGCGCGAGTACTCAGCCCGGAATACAGATAAACGCAAGCGATTCTACTGCCCCTATTGTAGGAATACAGAACACAAACTTATCGCCTGTCCAAAATATAATCATCAGCCCACTCAAGGTCGTTGGGATTTCATAGAAGCCAACGACAGATGTCGTAAATGTCTAGGTCCGCATTTTGAAAATTATGTCGTTCGACAAACTCATGCAAAGAGTGTGGAAATGCAAATCACCACACCTCGCTTCATCGTCACGGAACTCCAAATTCTCCGGTGTCGTCAGCGCATTTGGTTCCTCCTCATTTACGTGCACAGCCCCGCCGGCGTGCTCAAGACAAGCCACATACCTACACGGCCTACACACAACATACGCGTGCACATCAATCATCATCATCAGACCCCAACCAATCGTCTGATCATGCACCGTCTACAACTCATCAATCTCAAAACAAAAAACAATGACTACCTACAATCACGGAGCACATAGAATTAGAAGATCAACCCAATAATTTGAAATGTCATTCAGCTCATAGTACACCTGCATCACATTCAGCTCATAAAATATCTAAATCTAGTTCAGCCCAATATTCTGTAGAATCAGCCCAAGTAAATTCAACTCAGCACATAGAAAACCCATTAAAAACTCCAATGTTACTTCCCACAGTCGTTTTAAATATATCTGATAAATGCGGAGAATATCACAAAGCTCGGGCTTTATTGGACTGTGGTAGCATGATAACGCTCATAACTCAGCGCATGACTAGAAATCTTAATTTGCAACCAAAACAATGTTCATTAAAAATTACAGGTGTAGGTGATCAGCACATACAAAATTCTAAAGGTTGGGTCACAATAACATTTAGGCCCACACACCGTGACACGCCATCTATTACTACTACCGCTCATATTCTCAAAGACGTTACAGGTTATTTACCTTTGCAAAAAATACCAGATGTTGTACAAGACTCAGCTCATCAGCTCATTCCATTGGCGGATCAAGCTTATCATACTCCTGCGCCCATTGATCTCATTTTAGGCTCAGACGTTTTGGGTCACGTTTTGGATGGTACTAAGATTGCTTTGGGCCCGGGGAAGCCCATAGCCTTCGGCACGATTTTTGATTTTGTACTCATAGGACTCGTTGAACACTCATGCGATTCACCTGTAGCTCAAGTTGGCTCTGCTCATGTTACTCATACTCATTATACTCAGTCGGCTCACTCTACACATTCTGCTCATTCTACTCATGATATTTGCAAAAGCCTGGAAAGATTCTGGGAGTCGGAAGAACCCCAGCCTCGTTCTGCTCATTCAAACCCGCTACACGAGCAATGTGAACACATATTCAGCTCAACCACCATTCGTGACGATTCAGGCCGTGACTCTTCCCTTCTTATCAGATGCACCCGTATTAGGTAGTACTCATGCTATTGCTCTACGTAGATTTCTCAATCTAGAAAAACGGTTGCAATCCGATCACACACTGCGAGAAAAATATATAGAATCATGAACGAATACATAAACTTAGGACACATGACACCGTGTCATCCGTCTACATTTACTCATAAACCTCATTATTATATTCCTCATCATGGCGTGTTCAAATCAGGTACTGACAAACTCCGCACAGTATTTGATGGCAGTTGTAAGTCATCCAATGGAGTCAGTTTAAACGATTGCCTGCACACAGGTCCAGCACTTCAACGAGACATTGTAGATATTATTATATCATTCCGCGCACATCGTATAGTATTCAGCACTGACATAAAAATGATGTTTAGAAATATTCTCTTAAGACCAGACCAAAGACACTATCAGCTCATACTCTGGCGATCGTCTCCAGATCGACCTCTGCTCACATATGCACTCAACACTGTTACATACGGATTGCGCTCAAGTCCATATCATGCTATCCGCACATTATTACAATTAGCTGAAGATGAAGGTCATCGCTATCCTCAGGCTGCCGAAATTTTGCGTAAATTTGTTTTCGTGGATGATGTACTTTGCGGCCATGACACCATAGAAGAAGCATCAGCACTCCAAACTCAGCTCATTGATTTGTTATCACTCGGTGGATTTAAACTTAGTAAATGGACATCAAACACACCTCAGCTCTTGCAAATATTTCCAGACGATCAATGCGAAATGCCTAAAGACTTTGACATCAGCGCAGAGTCTCCATCAATTAAGGTTTTGAGTATTATATGGATTCCCCGGTCTGATGAATTTACATATCACATCTCATTACCACCAGTTACCCACATTACAAAACGTTCAATTCTTAGCACAGTAGCTTCTCTCTATGACCCAAACGGTTGGGTTACACCCGTCATATTCCGCGCAAAAATACTTCTTCAAAGGTTATGGTTAACTAAATTGGACTGGGACGATCCCACTCCAAATAATATTACAGATGATTGGCAGCGCATCTATCATGATCTTTCGCACATCTCAGATATACATTTTCCCAGACATATTGCTCCACACAAATTCAAATCAACATACTCACTTCACGGATTCGCAGATGCTTCGGAAATTGGTTTTGCTGCAGTGATATATTTACAAGAATCAGCTCACAACGGATCTGTTAACGTTCACCTCATGATTGCTAAATCTAAAGTCGCACCGATTAAAAATAAACTCACAATCCCCAAATTAGAGTTGTCTGCTGCAACTCTATTATCTCAGCTCATGTTGCGTGTCTCCCAACAATTGTCTGCTCATCTCACAATTACACATCACGTTTGTTGGTCAGATAGTACCATAGTGCTTGCATGGATAAAAACTCCGCCCCATCGTTTACAAACATTTGAATCAAATAGAGTAACAAAAATTAACTCAAATTGGTGAAAAAAAAATCAAAGTGGCGTCATGTACCTTCCCAATTAAATCCTGCTGACTGTGCAAGCAGAGGATTATCAGCTCAAGCTCTCTCCGCTCATGATTTATGGTGGTCTCCTCCTTGGCTCAAATTGCCAGAGGATACCTGGCCCAAGATGCCTTCAGCTCATACTCGACAAGACTTGCCAGAGCTCAAACCAAAATACGTACCATGCAATTTCTCGATACCCGGTGTCGATAGTGATCTGCTCACTCGCTTCAGCTCTTTAGAAAAACTAACTGGTGTCACTGCCTACATGAGGCGATTCATTCGTAACTGTAAACTAAATTCAAACTCGCGACAACTAGGCCCTCTAACTGTAAGTGAACGTAGAGAAGCATTACTCTTCTGGATCCGCTCTGTACAGCAGAATGCATTCGCAGAAGATATTCACCGCCTGCAAACCGATAGAATCTGCACAGTACGACTACAACGTCTGTCGCCTTTTACGCAGGACGGTCTCCTCAGAGTAGGAGGTAGACTCACTCGTTCGGAACTCACATACGATGCTCAACACCCATTCATTTTGCCTAGTTCTAGTCCGCTCGTAGACCTCATAATAGATCACTATCATCGCATACACTGCCACCCTGGCACGGACACGCTACATGCTATTTTACGTCAGCAATTTTGGATATTATCTGCCCGCCGCATTATAAGGCACAGAACGTTTAAATGCATAAGATGTTTCCGTTGCCGCGCTCAGCCCGAAGTACCTATCATGGCTGACCTGCCAGCTGATAGAGTCATACCTCAGCCCGTATTTAGTCACGTATCAACAGATTTCGCCGGACCGTTTCTGCTCAAATCAAGTCAATTACGTAATGCTAAGTTAATTAAGGGATATTTTTGCATATTTGTTTGCCTCACTACAAAGGCGGTTCACTTAGAACCAGTCTCATCGCTCACTGCCGAAGCGCTTATTGCAACATTACAAAGGTTCTGCTCACGTCGCGGACTTCCGGTATTGATACGTTCGGATTGTGGCACAAATTATGTAGGAGCTAGGAATCATCTACTAGAGGTACAACAATTTCTCAATGACAATAACGACGCCATTTCTCATAAACTCTCAACTCAAAATATAACTTGGTTACTCAATCCGCCTAAAGCCCCATGGATGGGAGGTGTTCATGAGATTAATGTTAAATCCACAAAGCAACTTCTATACCGTGTTATCGGTGAGCAACACCTCACTTTCGAGGAATTCTTAACTCTGCTCACTAGAATCGAAGCTGTGTTAAACTCTCGGCCCATCAGTCCACTTTCGTCCGATCCCACGGACTATCAGCCCCTTACTGCTGGCCACTTTCTCATTGGCCGTCCGCTCACAGCTCTCCCCGAGCTGACTCTAGATGAAAGAGTAATATCTCCGCTCAAACGCTTTCAGCTCATTCAATCACTCTCTCAGCGCTTTTGGAACCTTTGGACCAAGTCCTACCTCCATACCCTTCAAATCCGCTTCAAATGGCTTTCCTCTTCCTCTCCACCCAAAATTGGAGAACTGGTTCTGCTCAAGGAGGACAATTTGCCTCCTCCACAATGGAAGATGGGAAGAATCTCACGTCTGCTACCTGGGAAGGATGGAGTCATCAGAGTTGTGGACTTGGACACGACTCAAGGCCAGCTGCGGAGGCCTGTCGGCAAGATTGCCCGGCTCCCACTGGATTCTGCTCAGGATGGGGCTCAGCTCGCCGCCTGTGCGGGCCCCCCAGGATGTTCGCGCCAACCCTAGCGCGACGTTTAGACAAACACAAAGGACATCACTACGTGAAGTATGGCCGACCGACTCAGGGGCGCTGTCAGAGAGTGACGAACACTTGCATTTAGACCCCCTTCCGCGCCGGATGCATTTTCAGCTCATCCCGAAACCTAGTGAACGCGAACGCGTGTGCGCATATTTATTTGTGCTCGTTAATATAATACCAAATTCGCCGGCGAACCGCGATAAATCTATCGATAATCCGCTCAACAGCTGTGTAGTGTAGTGAGAAGAAACCTCCGCCCAGATACAGAACCACCAGTTCAACAATAAGGTCAGTCCCAGATTTCTCCAGCCCTCACATTAACCTATATACCTACTTCCCTCAGCTCAAAGTCGTATGTGTAAGTTCCTAGCTTACACAAGTTGTTTTTACATTGTAACGTAGTTACATTCCCTCTCCGTAAAATCAATTATTTCGGCGTTACTTGCGTCATCTATGATTTGTATACTTAATTTTTAGTCATCTTCAGAGGCTTAAAGCGTCATCTATCGGCGCTCGTCCTTACTAAAACGGCGTTAGCCTTGCTTTAATATTTGATTCATAGATCGATTTTACTTCCGTCTTAATTCTTAAAAAATAGTAATTTAATTTTGAATAAAAATACGGAACAAACACACAGACTGACAGACGGACAGCAAAATGTTAACAATTTATATTTTATTGTAAGTACCGATCATACTTTTAAATGCATTAAGTGAAAATAAAAGCTGTTAATTTGAAATTACAAACAGACACTTCAATTTTGTTTATCTGTATAGATATAATATATTATATTATACAAAACAAATAGTTGAACTAAGTATATACAGGGTTACATGGAAAGTCGTGCTGAATATTAAAGGACGTTATTACTCAGGTCATTTCTGATTGATTTGGTCATATAATTAGGTATCCGAAACTTAACCGTTATGGAGATAATGAATATTGATTATTTTTTTCAAAATTCTCAATTTTTTGGCTTTTATGTCGATTTTTTTGGGAATAGAGCACCTGAAGTAAATTTTTTTAATGAATTTAGTTAGAAAATAAGTCAATCAATAAAAGCGATCAATAAAAACTAAACCTACTACTAACAGTTTAAAAAAATTGCCCGACAATGGTTAGAATTGAAAAAAAAAACATTAGGTGTTGTTAACTTTGAAGCGCTTTTTTTAAAAAAAAAGTATGGAACTTATTCTGCAAATCATTTAAAAAACTTCTACGTCTCTTTAGCTATTCAAAAAGGTATAACACGTCGTAGGTATGATTATAAAATCTTAAAATAATGTTATTTGAAAAGGCCCAAATAGAAGGACAACATGACGGAACTTCGATACAAAAGAATCCGGATAGTAATCCGGATTCTGGACACCTTACCTGGCACCTTTAAGCAATAAAAAAAAGGGTCGGGTACACATTTTTTGTGTGCAATGTTATTATGAAGTCAAATCGCGGCGTTTAGTCTGCTCATGCGATTATTCCGTGGTAGATGTGCTTTCCGTGTTCCCCGATAATTTTGTATAAAACCGCGACTTGGCTTGTTTTTTTGACTGTTTCATCTTCATCTTCTGTGTGACCTGGCTTGTTAACTGGACTTTGATTTGTATTGTTAACATGGCGGCAATCACCAATGAAGAATATGCTTATATCCTAATGTGCTACGGATTTGCGAAGGAGTTTCGTTACGTGCACGCAATGAATACATGCTGCGGTATCCTACTCGCCGAGTACCTGATATCGGCGTATTCGACAGAGCTTATCGAAGACTACGAGAAACTGGTTCTGTTCTAGTACGACGTACTGACATGGGGCGACCTCGTATTCTTGATGACGACGATGACGACGAAAATGAAATACGAAGACTCTTTCAATCCGATCCCACCACATCAACAAATGTTGTGGCTAAACGTCTTGGCATTTCCCAGTGGAAAGTATGGTTCGTCATGCACAGTGCTGGACAATACCCATACCATTATACTCTTGTACATGTTACAGAAGAGGGGGATCCAGTGAGACGACAAGATTTCTGCAGATTTATGCTCAATGCAGACATCGAAGATTTTTTTTTACGAATATCCTGTGGACAGATGAGTCGAAGTCTGATAGAGATGACATCACTAACTACCACAACTCCCATTATTGGGCTCCTAAATCCGAAGGAAACCCTAATAAAAAAAGAATAAAAGGGTCACAAAGGAGATTTATCTTAAATGTATTTTTATTTTCAAATTACTTGGTAGGGCCATACCTCCTGCCTGATAATTTGAATGGATAAACCTATGAAAACTTTTTAAGAGAGGAGTTACCCCTCTTGATGATGGACTTGCCAATTTCATTAAAAAGAAACATGTTCTTTCAACATGATGGTTGCCCAGCACACTACCGAAGAAGTGTGCGAGCATGGTTGGACGACAATTATCCAAATCGATGGATTGGAAGAGGCGGACCCATCGCATGGCCGGCGAGGAGCCCAGACTTAACGCCGATGGATTTTTATGTATGGGGCCACATGAAAAGCCTTGTATACGACGAAATTACACCGATCGCAAATATCGATCGATATTCTGATATTCTGAAAAAATATTAATGCTGCTGACGAAATGAGGAGGAACCTGCGAACTTCTGTCGTAAAAATTTAAGAAAGAATGAGAATGTGTATAAGAAATAGGGGCGGCCATTTTGAAAACGAATTACATAATTGAATAATACAGATATTTTGTTTTATTTACAAATGCCCCCTCTGGTACCTTAACTCTAGTAGGTCGATGTTTCTCCTTTTTAATAGTAAGTGTTATACCTTGTTGAATAGCTAAAGAGACGTAGAAGTTTTTGTGATTTGTTTTAAATGATAGTTTTAAATGATTTGCAGAATAAGTTCCATACTCTTTTTTTTTAAAAAAAGCGCTTCACAGTTAACAACACTTAATTTTCTTTTTTCAATTCTAACCATTGTCGGGCAGTTTTTTTTAAACTGTTAGTAGTAAGGTTAGTCTTTATTGATCGCTTTTATTAATTGACTTATTTTCTAACTAAATTCATTAAAAAAATGGACTTCAGGTGCTGTAGTCTCAAAAAAATCGGCATAAAACCCAAAAAATTGAGAATTTTGAAAAAAATAAACAAAATTCAATATCTCCATAACGGTTAGGTTTTTGATACCTAATTATATGACCAAATCAATCAGAAATGACCTGAGTAATAACATCCTTTAATATTCAGCACAACTTTCCATGTAACCCTGTATAGTGCGCGCGGAACTAGTTGGCCGCGCCTTAGGTAGGGACAGGGGTGAGGGGGCGGCTTGCCCCTTCCGTCCAACCGCTCGCATACCTAAGGCCTGGCTAGCTAGTCACAATATGTAACAGTCATAACAGTCACAATGTGTAATTGCAAAATTCTACATTAATGTCAATGTGATAAGGTCTTTTTTTGTATCATTCTTAATAGTCGTTATTACATTGTGATTTCGAGTGGCAAAAAATGTGCCTATTTAATCCGTCTAGCCCCAATACAAATCGCAACGCGCCATAAGGAACTTCGTTCCAAAAATGATAATACAGTAGATTTTTATTATTATATAACATAATATATTGATTATTATTATAATATCTTTTTATTTGATTTGTGGAATTTTTCTCCTTACGCTTTAGTTTCATAGTTGTCAAAAGTTTAAAAAAAGACGACGGAGAAGGGTATATATGACACTTCTTCGAATGACATTTCCTTTTAGAATAAAATTTTCTATAGACTCAAGATGTAGTCGTTATATATCTTAATCCCGTTTTCACGGTGAGTAGTTTTTTATATATGTGTTGTTAATATTTGGTAAATCACGCTTGTAATAAAACACATTATCTTTCATGTAAATTATCACATTGTAAAATTAGTTGTCAAAAATTTGACTGGCCAACCCACGTGCTCAATTTATAGTTTCATCTTTCCGATCTTGCAATGTTAGAATATTAGGATGTTTGTATCCATACTTTAATTGTCCTTTATATCATCTATTATTTTGCTTACCTTTTATTTTGTGATGGTCACACAGCCCGTGGTTTGGATCATTAGGGGCTAGAACCATGGCTGCTGTGGTCCACACTTTTCACACGCTGGTATGGAATATTTCCAGGGAACAACGGTACGAGTGCAAGCACCGCTAGCTACATCCTGGGTTCAGCACTGCTTGGCTTTCACTACGCCCTCTGAGTCCTACGCTATAGACGGAGGACTGTCTGGCCTCTGCATACGGACTGCCCGCTCCTAGGCGATCAACGTCGTGACGAGTTCCTGACCCGAACACAAAACCCGAAAGCGCCACCGGAAGTTGGGTTCCCGCGCCACGTGTTGTCACACCTTACCGTCTACAGATCCAGCTAAGTGCCGTGAGGTTTAAAAGCCCCACCAATCCCTAAAGATACTAGAGGCTAAACCAGATACGTACGGCCTTCTGCCTACGACCCTTATTTTTTAAATATATTGTCACGGTAAATTCCTCTTTTATTTAATGTAACCCGTAAGAACATGTCTCGTAAAATACTCGAACGATTTGAATTAAAACTACTAGTTACATAACTAATATCTAGTTATTTGCATTCAAAAGTGAGATAGGTTATCACTCATCTCCTTCCCTAAAATATTGTTTAAATAATAAAATCCTAAATTATTTTATTACACAAGAACGTAGCTTATTAATTCTGGAAATTGGATCATAGATCTGGTCCAAAATTAATAATCTGCGAAAAGTATTATATTACCGAACAATAATTAGAAAATTCCGCAAACGATTGTCGGGGAACTTGGTTGAAATTATACAAAGAGGTGAAATATGACATGCGATGAAAAGCCCAACTCCTTCGCGTAATTGGATCTGTCAGTAACAAACAGGCAAGCAGGTAATTACATCTGGTAACTGCGATCCTTAATAACGCTGTACGATTAAGAAATTCGAAGCTCCGAGTTCCGAGTCGCTATTGTATAAAATAATTTCATCAAAACAATGTGAAAATGACAGTGAAACTTGAACTTAATTTAATGCTATTTGTTCTCTTTGTATTTCGCGTTTCATGTATTTATATTCTTCGCGTACTTATTCCCGTAGTAATAAGAAAATAATGATACATCTTATAAACGTTGACGTTGATCACCGATGCGACGTGACGTCAATGATCACCTTTGGTCAATAAAAACTTTCACTAAAGCATGTACCTGTTTAATAGAAGCTTATCCCTTATGGTAGCCTATTGTGTGTGAATAATCTGAGGTAATGTGTGTTGCTGTTTTTTTATTAATTTTATGTATTCCTTATCATTATTTTAAAAATGTAGCCTTCGGTACACCTTCCTCCACATAAACTTTATCTGGGTCAAATATCTCCTCCATTCGCACAATTCTCGAAAAACTGTACTGAAAGTTATTGCTTCACGTATTAATAACTAGCTTTTACACGCGGCTCCGCTCGCGTAAATACAGTATCCCACGGGAACACTGTACTGTTTCGGGATAAAAAGTAGCGTATGTTTTAATCGA
Source organism: Phengaris alcon alcon (assembly GCA_037179445.1). Lineage (NCBI taxonomy): Eukaryota > Metazoa > Arthropoda > Insecta > Lepidoptera > Lycaenidae > Phengaris > Phengaris alcon. The sequence continues at coordinate 1,763,468 of JAYRCH010000004.1, read as the reverse complement.
GACCCTAAACTACTGCCATACCAAATTTCATCGAAATCCGTTCAGTAGTTTTTGCATGAAGGAGTGACAAACATCCATCCATACATCCATCCTCACAAACTTTCACATTTATAACATTAGTAGGATAATTATTTAGGTTCAATTTAAAGCTAACGCATAGGCCCCGGCGCGCGGCGTCGCTTGATATCATGAACAAGCGAAACTGGGTGCGCAAAAGGCTTGATCGTGTGTGCCAATACACATTACCTGCTATAGCAAGTAGATAATGAAAAAAACCTGAGTTAATTTTATATTATTATTTTTAAATCATAATATACAGTTTTGAACGTATGTATTTCTATGGCCGCTTCACACCACGTCAATCTGGCCCCGTGCTAAGTATCCGAGGAACTTGTGTTACAGGTACCAGATAACGGAAATATTTAATAATTTTATAATAGTATAAATTTTATATAGACATATATTTAAGATTTTTATTATATCATACACATATTTAATATACATCCATGACCCAGGAACACAGAAAACATTTTATTCCTTCGACGGGATTCGCTAACCACTGAGCCACAGAGTTCCTCATACTATAAAACTACTTCCTTATTCATGATACTTAATTCACGCGATTAAAATTCAAAAAGTTCTAAAGTGGAGCACGATTATGTTCATTATTCAGTTGACAGCACCCAGCTGTATCCAGCAACTTGAAGTTCTCCGCCGAGGTTTCCGTTATATGCGACTAAGTTCTTGAGGACTCCCGAAGATTGCCTGTTTTACGAGTTCATTGATGCGACTTCCGTTTTTCCTAATGTTGCTCACACACGGACAGATTTGGTCCGCGGACCATTACGACAGAACGAAACTCGTGTGTTTGATTTTCAGCTCTATTGTATTATAACAGTGCTGTTAACAGTGCATTCCGATTTTTGTGCCGTGTTCCAACTCACAAAAATATTTCTCCCTAAACTTATATAAACTGATTAATAAAAAATAATGCTCTGTAATATTATTTTGTCCTTTTTACATTGAAATATACATTCAAAAGTTTATTTTCTACAGGTTGACTTTTCAAATCTCTTGTGATAATTTGAACAGGTCAATAGCTTAATTTAATTATAAATAAGAAAATACAAACCTCTGAAAATAACCCTAAAATATCCTCGCCTACGAGGATTTTTCCCAAATTTTAGGGAGAAAGTCGTAAGTTGGCAACGAAATCCGAGGTTTGCTCCGGACCAAACCCTTACGTGTGTATAACTTGCTTAGGTTACACGAATTTGTTGCAGAAGCTTAGACTATGAAACTACCGGAATAAATTTTGTTCTTGAAGATTAAGCCTAAATATGTAGATGGTAATTTATTTGTAGAGAAGGTTTATCATGTCGCTATATAAAGTAACTGAAACTTTATCCTAAGTTAACACTAAATTACCTTCGGAATGGTAAAGATGTCGCACTATATTTTACAACTTTCATACTTAAATGTTTCGTTGGTAAAACTACATTTACATGTTTGGTATTAAGTGATGAAAACTACGAGTGCGAGCGACAAACACTAGTCGTCAAATGAAATCGTGGTCCCGCGGTCAATATTGACAGTATCACGTCGCGGCCGAGATCCACAAAATAAATCACGGAAACGGCACACAAAGAGTAAAGTGTTTACCATAAAATCGTATACATGCTCCTAAATCATAACACAATAAAATTTATAGCCGGCGGAAGGTCCGGTCTCGAGTGCTGATAAATCAAATACATTTTCTTCGTGCGACGCCGAAAGAAAATCTTTCCTGCAAATAAACTGATGATTCGCTCGCCATTTTTTATTCTTATATTCAGATGAGTTTGCGGTTTCCCTCGTTTCGTATAACGAAAGTTCGAGTATCTGATAAGAAAATTTTAATGAAGTGCAGTTACCAAATTGTAGTAGACGCTTATTAGTCTCTCGTTGCTGTAGCATCCACGCTAAGTGTATATAAAATGAGCCAGCTGATCCGACCGAGGCAGTGAGTACGTTATTTGTATGTTCAACTTTATATTTTGGACCAAGTTTTGTGCGCTGGTAAAATTTTACGTAGCAGATTTTGCATTTGTTGAAAATTTGTTTTGCATCAATTTTTTGCGGACCTCCTATCCAAGCTTTCTGGTTATTTGCATGTTTCATACAATTACGCATAGAAACGAAGGTTTCAGCATAATTTCTTTTTGGTAGCATAATTCATAACTCATAAGCGTAGCTGTTGTAAAAGTAAAAAAGGTAGATGCCTCAATACAATGGTCTGAAACCATACTAAGTTGTATTAATCACAATTTTTTAGGAGAAAAACCGGACAGCTACGCAACTTTTTGAAAAAAACCCCTGTATTTTGTGAAATTGTGCCAATATTGAGAAAAATTTAACATGTTCATCAAAAAATGAATCCTTAATCTTTTCTAATATTCCATTTTTGTCAGGTTAATTAAGTATTAAGAGTAAGGCTTACAAAATAAGGGGATAATCGCCTCCTATAGTTGCCTATCGTGGGGTATGTATCCCTGTCATTTGCTTTTCGTCTCGCAATAAGCAAATGAAACAATCGAATATTTATTTTCGTTAGAACTAGTTGTATTCACTATAAAAGTTGTAAAAAGTAACAAAATAACTACAATTTTTATAAAAGAAACTGTAACCCGACTACGTAAATTATATAGCCTTACCTGGGCTATTATTACTAAACTATAGACACCTCATTTATTAAAATCGGACAAGTGGCTTAGGCGCTACGGTGGAACAAACATATACATACACAGACTGCTAAAATCATCACCCTTCCTTTTGACTTCACCGTAGTCGGGATAGTAGTAGGGTTATACATTAGTCTATACTATATTTTTTGTTAACTGTAAACTTGGAAAAAGAATAAAATTAGAAAATTAAAGGTATTATAAAATAATGAAAATTGATCGAAATTCATTAAGGTTCTTAACTTAACTTTAAAATGTAGCAGAGTTACAAATTTAACAGGCAGCACTACGCCTCGTATGTTCATAAACTTTTTTAATTAAGGCTGCTTTGGTAATATCTGCATTATATTCTACCATCCGAAATAGCTTTTATAACTATCGCATAAGCCGTTTGTAGCATCTCATTTAAAAATATCTTGAGTTGAGATAAAAAAAAAGATCATGAAAAAATCACACGCACAAGAATTTTCATTTAGCGTATCATTCGCAATACTAAAACCTTTATTGTCTAATCTTACTTTGTTTGTTGCTTGGACCCATAATATTCTTACAACATTGTTGTATACTTTACTTTATTTCCTGAAGCATAGGCATTCGGCGGCAAATATTTTACGATCAAGTTTTGACTTGAAATGCTCAAACTATTGGCTTATTTCTAAAATTTGACTTTCAGTATTTCCCAATATTTTGCTAGTGAATATCAGTTCATCGAGCAAAGTATGCTTTGATCTATCGCTGGTATGCGTTCTGGTAAGTTTTAGGCATTCTATTCAGTTCGAAGTTCAATATAAAAGGATGCTATTTAAACAAAATCCTCCACTTGTTTATTGTTATTTATAAAATATTAAAAAACGATGTGGCAGAGATGCAACGGAATGTGTAATTTGCGTACTGTCAAAAACTGTTTATAGTGAATATTGATCTGTCGTCTCACATCAAAACGAGTATCGATATTAGTAAACGGTTATCTATATGAGTTGGTTGATTGTAATTAAGTTTCTCAATGACCTAAAATATGAATCGACCATAAATCAATATCATTTTCACAATTCAAATACTCGTTTGTGTTTGACGGCGATTTCGAAATCGATTTGGTTTCAACGAACAACTTTCTCGATGCGACAACAATATCGATTAAACTTCATAAGGGTACAACACTACGAATTTCAATGTCTGTGTATCAAACGCATGGTAGTGTGTTTTGTGGTCATTTTTATTAATGTATTTCTAACCATTATATTAGCTTTCGGCACGCCTTCCTCCACATAAACTCTAATTGTGCTAAATTTCACATTCATCCATACGCACAATTGTCGTAAAACTGAACTTAAAATTTCAGCTTCACGTATCAATACAATAGATGACTAAGACGATGCCCGCGACTTCGTGCGCGCAAAAAGAGATCTCGCGGCAACCGTACATTTTGCCGCGATAAAGTAGCCTACGTCCTTTTCCGTGGTCTACTTTATATCTGACCCAAATTTCATGATGATCGGTTAAGTAGTTTTTACGTGAACGAGAAACAAACAAACAAACATAGTCACTTTCATATTTATAATATTAGTAAGGATAATAAGAATCGCTCAGTCACAACAAATGTATAACCCATGAGTGTGCACTGTGCAGGAGGAAGTGTTCTGGGGCTCACCTCACAAGTACAGGGGTAATAACTTCCGGTGTAAGACTTGCCGCTGTCGCCCGACACTGTGTACTCGTATATTTTCTAGACACATTAAAGCGGCGCAGTAAAATTTTATAAGCGCGCTCGTTAAATGAAACTGTATAAACTTGGTTTATTTTTCTCTTGGACTCGGACAAGTTCTGAAAGATTTAAAATGTAAAGTAACTTAACTAAATAACTAGAGGACTTAGAGAAATGTTAGTTGTCTTCTTAAGGTCAATTCACACTGAAACGAGATGATATGTATCATTGTAAGAGTTCGAATGTCAAGTTGCATCGCAGTGCACAGCGCATGTGCAGTATATGACTGATGTGTATCTTCTTGTGTACTGAATAAAGTTCAATTTTGATAGCTATCTTAAAAATGCAGCGCCTCGTCGAGTTGCGTATCGTCGCGGTGTGAACTGACCCTTAAATTAAATGAAATATACGTCCAAGCAAACCTGGAGCAAGCAAAAATGAAAAACGATAACGAGCAATACAGAAGGTCATAACAAAGTAACTCTATGAAATAAAACTAATAATAAATAAAACTTTGTGTTTGTATCAAGAAATTCGTTATAGCCTAATTTTGCCCTCTGAGTCAATTTGCTGGCTGAAATTTGCAATTTATATCTTATAAATTCAGCAATTTAACATTGTGATGGGACTTACATTATTTAATTAATTTCGGGAGAATTTGACAACCATTATTTAATTTCCCGTATTTGTGAATTGCTAAAGTTTTTGTAGCAATTTGTGAAATTATAATTAATTATTAATGAGACCTCGCATAACTAATTTGTGGTTGAGAATTTATTAGCGTGACGCCGCAAAAGCTTCACAGCCAAATATTGTAAAGCGCCGAGTGGGAAGGGGAAATATATGACAAAAGTACAAAATATATTTTGAGCTCGCCTTAAATTATTGAAAACAAAAATAGATGTTACACCCAAGGAGCGTGATCACTGATTAGTATTCGATTCTCTTTCCAAAAATATATATTTTAACAGGTGACCTTAAGTTTTCACCAGAATATCCAATTAAATAAATATTTACGTCGATTTATAACCACGCGGCCGATACTGCATGCACAGCGGTCGCGTGACCCTTAAAGTCGGCGTCATAAAGTGAGAGGTATCAGGAAATGTTAATGGCGTAATTTTTCAAAATTATGAAAGTTTTTAAAAAGACGTTGAAGAAAGCTAAGCATACTGTCATTAATTACGTTATGTAGTCAAATGTTAGTTTAAATTCGGATCAAAATACAACCTGTATTTTCATCACACAATTTAAATAAATAAATAAATTTGTACATTAATACAATAACAGAATGCGACGGAATAACTAAATAAAAGTTAAATCCTAAATTGTTTTTATATTTTTCAATTTTATATAATATAAAAATCTTACTTGGTGGCATCGCTAAGAATAATAATAGTTGTAAGCCACGGTTTGACGGATTCCGCATAGTCCGGCGGAATCCACGCCAATACGTGTAGGAATCTTCTCAGTGATGAAAATATATAATTTTCGTTTACCGTTAGTACTAGGTATACGATAGATTGAAGTGTCGTTGACAGAAATAAGAATTGTTAAAAAAGTAATCATAAAGTTCCGAAATCACGTCAGACTCCATACTAATTAAATTGCATTTGGAGAGGCGGATTTTGATATAATTCGGCAGTTTTACTAGTTTAAAGAAAACATATGACAACTCCCTGAGGGTGGATATACTCCCCGCGAGCTACAAAATTTTGAATATAATTGATGTTTTGGTTACGTTAAATAAAACTGAATAAATAATTCATTTACCTAATAATATTCTTTACAATAATTAATAATTTATTTTATAATTTTCTTACACAAAAAACGTTTATCTACATTTGAATTTAATTTTTTTTTTCAGATTTTATTGCCCGTTTGCCCTTTAATTATTATTTGAATTTCATTTTTTTTGCCTACAATAAAACTTAAAATTCACCAAAAGTTTTTTCCTTCTACCGACAATAAGCTGTTAAAAGTACCGACAGTAATACTCAAAAGACAGCCTTCTTTTGGGATTGTAACCGATGAGTGTTACGACCTCGAAAACGAGGGCGTTTAGCTAATAAAATTGTACGTATTATCTTATATCTACTGTTTAAATCTCTTTGCCTTGAGACGACACATACAGTGTATTTCTTATACGGTATCTCGTACTATAGCATAAAATTTAAACTAATTATATTATAAATATAAAATATAATATATTTAAACTAATTATATTATAAATATAATTAGTTTAAATTATATATTATAAATATAATTAGTTTAAATTTCGCTCTAGATCGTTAACTGCAGTATAAAAGCCTCTTCTTTGTGCCGTCCCAGTCTTGGCAAGGCTACATAACATTATAATCCAATAACAAAAAAATGTCGCAAAAAGTTCAATCTCTTGGTACAGTAAACTTACCACTGAGTCGGTTACTGTTTAAAAGTTGATTGTGAAATATAAATAACTTATTATGGACAAGTTAACAAGGGCCTCATAAAGAAGGCAAAAGGTCGGTCATTTGTTCCCGGCGAAGTTGGTTCGTTGTTTAGTCGACGAGGGTCAACTGTGGCCTCCTGTCGCTACATTTTATAAATCCTTTATAATATTTACGGTATCTAAAAGCAACTTAGTAATGTTTATATTTACAAATAAGCGCCTAACATAACCAATAAGTAGCACTATTTTACATAAAAATATGTTTATTTTAAAACAAGGTTTGTACCTACACTGCTACGAAATAACAGTTACCCCCTCAACTAAGGTCAAATACTTCACAACTCGTCACTTGCCATGAATTGAGACAAAATTAATTGCCGGTTTTCGGTTGAACATCCCCAAAAGACTAAGAATAATTGGAAGATTCACATAGCCCAACTTAGGTGAAACCTCTCACACGCACACACACACACCAACACCCACGATCATTCCTTAGGTATAGAGAAGTATACCTTTAATGTATTGACTTTAATCAAGCTCGCCTCAATATTATCATTATATTAAATTAATTTCCCTATAATTATTTCATATCTCATTTAGTCAATGAATTCTAATTTATTATAGTGTTCGATAAATTTAAAACATTAATTTCATTATTTAGGTAATTCCAAACAGTTGCACACTAATTAATTAGGCTTACCGACAAACACTGGATCTAATTGACAAATTAAATTGATATTCACTATGTTACGCCGAGATACGTGAAATGTTTTGTAATCTAATTCATAAGAAGATGCATTTAAAATAAATCTACTATATAATGTATCCTCACTAATTCTCACTTATAAAACGCGAAAGTTAGTAAGAATATTTGTGGACGGTTGGATATTTGTTACTCTTTCAAGCAATAACTACTGAACGGTATTCAATGAAATTTGGTATGGTAGTAGTTTAGACTCTGGATTAACACATAGCCTGCTTTTATCGCAGCAAAATTCACGGTTTCTGCGAGATTTCTTTTTGCTGTACGAAGTCGCGGGCAACATGTAGTGAATTATAAAATCTTAACTATATCTATTGTAAGATGAAGAGGTATTATACTGCAGTCGGCATCAGAAGTCGCATAGTAACAATATAATGGTTTGTTAAGCACGAATCTTTTCTGCTTTTAAGTGCCTATTGCATAATACGAATTTGATAATGCGTTGAAAATATAATGCAGGTTTTTACATTTGCTCCACGCGAAAATTTGTTCCGAAAATTTGTGCCATCATTTAAATTTACCGTCTATTTAAATATCATATAAAAAATTTATTACTCTCAAAGACGATTTAAGGTTCCTAACTTAAAATTCGGAGTTCACCACGGTGGAAATGTTAAACTCAGCAACGTATATTCCGCGTGTCGGTTTTGAACACGTTTTACTTACAAATGTCTTAGAAACTGTTTTCGTATCCCATTATATTCACGAGTTCGGTAGCTACATTAAATTCGTTGTAAGTTGTAACCATTACCGTCTAACATTACACCTGCAAAGTAAAGCACAATCTGCATTACCTTCTTTTAATAACAAAAGACATTGGGAGTTCTTTATTAGATTGTACAATAATAATTACCATTTAATTTTTCGTATATATTTTATTTTAATTCAAATACATGGAGAAAATAATCTTTTATTATATTTTATATTAATATTCGTTGAAATATTAGTATGTACCCTACCTCCTGCAGATATGCGGCCTATAAATGCGGTAAATATTGATCTCAGATAGCTAAAATGAGATTAAGATTGATTAATTATTAATTTCGGACGTTAGCTGAATTATAGAGCGATCGTGACTGAAATCATAGGTCACAGACAATAGGCTACTAAATAATTAAATAGAAATAAATGCCTTTCGTATTTCAGATAACTCAATTGTTATCTATTATTCTGACCCGCGCTAACCTGTATCAACTGTTGATATATTAGAGTGTTTTAATTATTTAATGCTTGTGTATTTATTTTCCTGACTGTGAAACTTTACCGTATCTCCTAACACAGTCGGTCGTTTTTTTTAGTTTAGAGAATCCATAAGAGATGGCGATACGGTTAAAGGTGTAAGACATAGATTATAATAGGTATTTACCTATGAAATTGCCGTTTCCAGTACTGGCCAATTCAAATCAAAATAATTTTTGTTTGGCTAAAAATTCTAATTTCAAATTAATTTTATTTTAAAAACATGGAATTCTTTTTCTAAAAGTACTCTTTTTTTTTATTGATTAGTGTTACATTTTCATCGCATTTCAATCTTTTTCGCCATCATGTATACGTTAAAAATTCTAGTAATTATGGAATATGAGTACCGTCGTGGCAGCAACGCGGTACAAGCGGCACGCAACATAAACGACGTTTACGGAGCTAACACTACAAACCAACGCACCACCTGTTATTTGTTTGCTCGCTTCCGTTCTGGAAATTTCGACCTGAAAAATGAACCTCGCGGTCGTCCGAAGACTTTGGTCAACAATGACGAATTAAAGGCGATTGTGGAAGCTGATGATACACAATCTACGGCTGAATTAGCAGCAGCTTTCGACGTTAGCGTCAAAACAATATTGGTCCATTTGTCAAATTGGCAAGGTAAAAAAGCTTGACAAATGGGTGCCCCACGAACTCAATGATCGCCAGCGCGAAGTACGCGTCGAGACGTGCCTTGCACTGCTCAACAGACACACAAATGAAGGAATTTTGAACCGGATTGTTACCTGCGATGAAAAATGGATTTTGTTTGATAACCGCAAGCGCTCAGCAAGTTGGCTGGATCCTGGTTCAGCACTTAAACAATGCCCTAAACGAAAACTTACCCCTAGAAAAGTGATGGTCACTGTTTGGTGATCTAGCGCCGGTGTGGTTCATCACAGCTTCTTACCAAACGGGGTGAACATTACTGCACATGTGTACTGTGAAGAACTGTACACAATGATGGAGAAGCTGGCACATCTCCAACCAGCATTGGTCAATCGCTCGTCTCCGCTGCTCCTGCACGACAACGGGCGACCTCATACTGCACAGCAGACGGTCTCAAAGTTGCAAGAACTGGGGTTGGAAGCTCTCCGTCATCCACCCTACTCACCAGACCTTGCGCCTACAGACTACTACTTTTTCCAGAATTGGGATAACTTCTTGGCGGGAAAAAAATTCAATACCCGAGGGGCAGTACAAAATGCCTTTAAAGAATTCGTTGCCTCCCGTCCAGCTGATTTCTTTAAGAAGGGCATCAATAAACTGCCACTGCGTTGGCAAAGATGCATTGATTGCATGGGTGATTACTTCGATTAATACAAATAAAAAATACATGAAAAAAAATAGTTTAAATTTTTTCATACAAAACGGCAATTTCATAGGTAAAGACCTTATAGAATCTTTTTCTTAAATGTGATATCAGTCAGTTAACTCGAGTGAATGCTTAATTTTTGGCTTATACGGGTGATAAAAGAACGAACATTCACTTTTTCTGTGTCTTGGAATTAATGTATTGGCCTTGTTTGTGTCAATGTTAATTTCTCGTTCATTCGGAGTGATAGTGAATGCTGCCAGATGCTAATCTCCATTGTAGTAAGGTAAGTTCACTTATAAACTACGGCCTAAATTCAGCAGTGGACGGCGATAGGATGATATGATGATGAGTTCGCTAATATCACATTGATGGTAAGTTGTATTGAAAAAGTACACTCAAAATAAACTTTTGAATATCTACTAAACGGCTACCTGTATTCACTGACAATTTCCACCCATTACTTATATCAAAGATGTATTAATAATGCTTTGAGTTTGCTATTAGTCTTTCTAATTATTTTATTATAATTAGCAAAACAGCAACTGGTATTTTAATATTAAATAAATAAATAATTTTAGGGTAGTAGTTCACGTCTCGGAGCCCTAAAGCCAAGAACTCACGAAGAGGTTTTCATCCGCGCCCGCCAATGTTGCAGGCATCACCGCACCGCAGCTTCTGTAGAATACAGATATATATGTAAAAAAAATTAAAGCACATCTCACGACGCGATATACGCACGCGGTGTGCGCGGTTGTTTCCGGGTTCCCGCTGCACCGGCGGGCAACTCGTAGAATTGCGCGGGCCGCGGTCACCCGCAGCCTCGGCGGGTTGCGTCCGCGCGCTCTGCGTTCGGTTGGCGGGTGAAGTTCAGAAATTTTATTGTAAATATTTGCCTTTTTGCAACCGCGCGTCCTGCAATCTTCGCCCACCATGTTTGCGGGCGATAATCTCCACCGCAACGGCTGCGTAACCGCGGCGGGTACGGGAAAAAATCGCTTCATGAGTTCTTAGCCTTATAGTTTCGTCATATCCGTCTAAGGCTAAGAACTCCCGGAGCGGTTTTTACCTACGCCCGCCGCGGTTGTGGACCCGCAATTTCTGTAGAATGCAGATATGTGTGTATAACATGCAAGCACAACTCACGGCGGGTTTGTTTGCGGGTCCCGCTGCACCGGCGGGTAACTAGTAGAATCGCGCGGGCCGCGGTCGCCCGCAGCCTCGGCGGGTTGTGCCCGCTCGCTCTGCGTTTGGTTTGCGGGCGAAATTCAGAAATTCTATTGTAAATATTATGTATTTGCCTTTTTGCAACCACGCGTCCTGCTATCTTCGCCCGCCACGTTTGCGGGCGATAATCGCAACCGCGGCGGCTGCTTGACCGCGCAAATCCACACTCTCGTATGTTTAGAAATAAAACCGCAGTTCGACGACCGCGGCGGGGACGAAAAAAACCGCTCCGTGAGTTCTTAGCGTTAAACGGTTAGTGCTAGAAAGATGAAAATTTGCATGGATGTGTATTTACCATGTCGACAAAGTGCTAAAATAAAATCACAAAAAATATTTTTGGGGTAAGAGCGGATGACTTTTTTTTCGCGTCTATCCCATAGAATGGGGTATAAATATAGGTAGATAGGCCTTATTGAACATTGAGAGGTTGCTAAAACAATTTTAGATTTAGATATCCGTTTTCGAGATATTAAACTTTATTTTTTAGCGCATTTTTTGTTAAAATAGTACTCCCCTTAAAAGCGACTAGCTGTTTAAAAAAGTTAGGTAGTCTATATTAAAATTGAAAATAAAACTATAAGCTTTGAAAGAAAACTATAACGGCTTAGATAGCTTTTTAGTTCAGGAATTATAGAGGCCTAACTTGTTAAACGGACAATAATGGTAAAACCGTTTTATTCAATTAATTTATGCATAGTTATAAATATCAACCACAATACCACCTTCAACTCCGGTTGCCATTATAGATGACTACTAAACCCTATTCTATGCGTGGCCTGACACGCACTTGGTCAGTTTTAATTATTTTATTTCAGTAACATATAGCTGAAATATATTTATTGTAATTCTTTTTGCTTTTTAGCGTGTTTATAAAAATTACGTTGGCAAAAATGTTTCCCCCTTTTATGATAAGTATCAATTTTGGATCTATATCCATAGTATTACTTTCCATTATAGAACATCCCGCCATCTAGCGAATACGATGGAAACTACTGGAAAACAACCCATTGGTTGCGATTTGCGCGAGAGAGTCGAGCAGATGTTAAAAAGCGGCACAACACAAAACGACACCGCACCGTTTTATGTTCTACTAGGATAGGTACAGAATTATTCGCTGCGAGAAGTACAAATTAGATATTTCACTGTAATTTTTTTTTCAGTATGAAAGGTAACAATATGACAATATTTCCTATTTGTCCTTAATTGAGTTTAACGAGTGGTATCAAAATATTTGATTTTTATCACGTTAACTCTCCTTTTATTTGTGAAATACTTTTAAAGATCCAGCTCGTCGTAAAAAAATTTCAGTTCTACAAATCCGAGAAAGCTCTAGTAAGCGGCGAGATAAGAAAGTGAGCTTCAGCCACTTTTTATAATTATAAAGTTTAAATATGAACACTTTTATTATGTTAACGTCAAAAGAGCTATATCTCAAAGAGAGCCAAGACCTAACCTGATCCAGAGGGCAAACTTTAGTCTTTTAAAAAAAATCTCATAAAGAATACTTCAAATGCAGAATTATTTTGCATTAAAAATGTTTATTACTTCTCGTGCCGTTTCCCTCTTATGTTTATTTTATAATTTGAAAATTATACATATTACGAAACTATGTAGTACCTGAATTGGAAATAGTTACGTGAGGTTAGAATAATAATTTATCCGTACCTGCGACCGCAGTCCTCATAAAGCCGCTCGTCTCTTTGATAGACAAGCAGCAGGACACTTCTATGGGCGGTGTGTGTCGTGTGTGGTTGTGTTAGAATACTCGTTTAAAACAGGCTTCACTGTAATGACGTTTATGTCTATTTTACTGGACTATTCCATATTATGAATTTATGTTCCTGGTTTGTAACTAAATTCTACATCATTTTATAATAATGTCGGTAAATACATAGAAGAAATATTGCGACTATTTAAAATTGATTTCGGTTGTAGCTATGTTTATTACTATGAAGTTAAAATTCATTGGTGTATAAATAGTGTAACTATTGAGTCGCGTGTACGATCTACCTACTGTTCGATCTTCTTATATGCAGGTGTTCGTGCAAGCCTTTGTAGTATAATATTTTGTGCTATTTAATTAAAATGTTTTATGTTTATCCACTCTCGTATTCTTTAGTATGTTTGTGTAACCTTTAGTTTTAATATTAGATACATTTACGAAATGATTTTAAAAGATCATGATCTAGGTCTAATTAAATTAGTGTCATCGTCTCTTGACATTAAGTTAATTACGCGCAACCGCCAGCCACCGTCGCGCGCTCGGTCGCCGCTGCCTTTGTAATCTACTTACAGACCCATGACAGGTTTTGTTTCACCTACATTAATTAATGTATTTTTGAACTTTACGAAGGTCGCCAGTAATGTCACTTAATATATCGCACTAACTAACGTTCAAATAGACAAATTATTTGATAGTGAAATGGTTTATTGGAACGAAGCTCCTTATGGCGCGTTGCGAATGGGGGCTAGACGGAAAAAATAGGCACGACACTATTTGCCACTCGAAATCACAATGTAATAACGACTATTAAGAATGATACAAAAAACGACCTTATCCTTAAACTTAAACCTTAACCTTATGATAATAATGTAGAATATAGCAATTACACATTGTGACTGTTATCGGCATTCCTTCGACGTGATTTCGGCCATCTTTGACTACTTAGTTCAATAGCTATTTGTTTTGTATAATATAATATATTATATCTATACAGATAAACAAAATTGAAGTGTCTGTTTGTAATTTCAAATTAACAGCTTTTATTTTCACCTAATGCATTTAAAAGTATGATCGGTACTTACAATAAAATATAAATTGTTAACATTTTTCTGTCCGTCTAACTGTGTGTTTGTTCCGGCTAATCTCTGAAACGGCTAGACTATATATATATATACGATATTACGATATTACGATATATATATATCGTAATATCGTAAATAGGCTTCAATTATCAACTATATATTTATTTTATAACTTCGTTCCATCCGAGTGTCCCTTGACACCTCCCAAGTTTTTTTTATGTTAATAAATATTGTCGCGGACTCTTTTAAATTAACTTTTATAACCTAATTAGAGTTTAGATTATTTTATGCTTACACATAATTAATGTAGGCGCAGTACATACCTGCTTTTGATGTTTGTGAAATATGCAACACCGCAAAATATGTCCGAGGGTCACGACTCAATACTAAGATTTTAATCGAAAAATATAATTTATCTTACTACTAGTGAGCCTCAGACAAGTAGAGTTGCAGGTATTTACTAGCAGTTTCCAAAAAGTGTTTACGGTCTACGAGAGTCGAGAACCGAATTAAACTAAAGCTAGAACGGAAGCGGGAAGTGTGCCAACTGCCATCATATCAAACAGATGATAATGATGTTTTTGTTTCTTGCAATCTTTCGAGCTGTACTCTGTCCGAGATCTCGAAAACAGTTGAGAGCTCTCGAGTTGGTATCCATTAAGGGATATTGCTTAGTCGCAAATTGTACATTTTCCATTTTTTTAATTATGTACTTTAAATAATAAAGTGTTTTCAATGTGTTTCGTAAAGGATTTCGTAATTTGTGAGGTAATTATCCTTTTCTGTAACAAGACGTTTTTCTACGTTCGCATTTCTATGACCGAACTATTAGCTACTAGTTTCTTTAGGTATATTCTCAGTTCGAAACCTTATTAAATTAATGAATATTTGAAAATACCGAGGTACTTATTTATTTACTTTTTATTTTATAAATGACCTTCTGAAAAATAAAAAATGTTACTTTTTTAACCAACTTCAAAAAAATAAGGCGGTTATGCGTTCGGCTGTATATATATATATATATATATATATATATATATATATATATATATATATATATATATATATATATATATCTTGTATGTTCAACGATTACCCCGCCGCCTGTTGACCCATTTTCAAAATTCTCTTTTTGATGAAATAATAATTTTGAAAAGGACAAATTTGGGATTACACCCTATAGGGTTCAATTCCAAATTGGTCCTTTTGACATCAAAGTGGTGGCCTGATTATGGGATCCATGAGGAATCGAGGGAACCCCTCGAAATTTATATAGACACATATGGTGATTTCGACTTTTTCTGAAGTAGTCTAAGCATATGCTACCCAAAAAGTAAGATTTTACTCGAAAGTAAACCCTGGATCCAAAAGTACTGAACAGAACTTCTGACTCCTTATAGATACATGTTTGGGGATTTCGGCGTTGTTTTAAGAACTGCAAGCATATGCCAGTATGTCAATTAGAGTAATTATCATCATTACACCATACATCATCACATTATGATGATATAAAGACCCATAGTATTTTACACCGACACAGTTATCTTTGAACATTACTCAGCCGTTTATGGATCAATTTGCAAAATTCTTTTGTCGTCGTAAAGGGTATAATTCGAAATTGGTTCTTTAGTCACTGAAGTGTAAACTTGATGATGGGATCCATGAGAAATCGACGGAACTCCTCAGTCTTTAGAGATACGCGTTTGGAAATTTCGGCATTGTTTAAAAAACTGCAAGCATATGCCACTACTTAACTTGCAGTAATCATCATTATTTTGTTTACAATACCTAATCGAAGCTTGGCGCGTGTTCAATTATACATTCGATCGTTGATTTTAAACGTTCTTAAAATGTATTAATAATAATTTAACAAATATCACTAAAAAGGGAAAAAATATTATTTTTAAACATAAAATTAAACCGACTTCTAAAGTAAAAATACCCAAAAAAGTATGAAATAAATCTTATTTGCTAAATAATCCCCCTTTTAAATTCGGCTAAGATTTTAACTATTACTCTACTCAATCTTCATTATTTTGAAGTCGGTACCAGCCCGAACAACATCTTGATAAAACAATATTTTATAGAGCTCACGTTCAAATTTGCTGATACCGACTTCAAAATTAAGAAGATTGAGTAGAGAAATAGGTAAAATTTTAGCCGAATTTAAAAGGGGAGTTATTTAGAAAATAAGATTTATTTCATACTTTTTGTGTATTTTTACTTTCAAAGTCGGTTTTAATTTTTTGTTTATTTAAAAGTTTAATCGAATCTACTCAACACATAAATACGGAATACAACCATTCTAAAGTGAATAACGCCAAAATTCTCAAACGCGTCCTAAAGATAAGGGCTACTTAAATCATACTCTGTCACTGTCTATGCGTGGCAGAGTGACTAGAACAATATGTGACTTGAGAGCCTCGTAACTTTAAGAAGGGACTGAGAGTTTGGATGTAATCGTCTTGTGTTTTGTAATTCAACGTTCATAGTAAGTATGCGAAACATAAATCAAATAGAATTTCCCATTAATGAGTGGTGGATCTTGAATATCTACGTAGTTCGACCTCGTTACACGACTAGATGACGTCACGGGGCCACATCTATTCTGCGGTCATACCGAATAATTGCTTCCCACCTAATTAAGTCAGAAATGAGCTTAGCCCTCTACTGACACGTGACGCTAGATTAAAAGTAATGTAAAGTATCGTATATCAGCCACCAGATTCATTAGCCAGTAGGTCGATTCTGCTATGCAGTCTCGATATGCTTTAACAGCAAAAGAGTATTCTCATAAACGCCAAACCAACGTCAAATGCGGTTTTATTGGACCAAACTCCAAAATCAGTTTATAACATCAAGACGATTAATTTATAATTCATTGAAAGTAAATTGAAAGTCACGAGACGAGTCACGAGTCACTAAGACACGAGAATTGGGTTCAGAATTTTCATTCTTAATCACGTTCAGGTTTTGTATAAGTTTCGAAAAGTGATACATAACAAAGATTACTGATTTTGTCAAATAAAAACTCTAATTTGTACATGCAAAATCGTTAAACAGACTTTTACATTCTGCTTTAAGGAGTCAGGGATCACAATATGGCGTCCTTAATATTATTATGATTTTAAGACTATCTTGATTGAATAACAAAAGTATGCTTATAACAAGCCTTATATTTAACGCGCTACAGCCTTTTCCGTTCCCTATAGAGTCGGAATAACTAGTTGAGGCTTTATACGCTACTTCGTTTTTACCGTTAAAATGAAAAGAGGAAGGTAATATTATTTTATACACAAACGACCGGTTTTCGCGGCTTCTAGCGGGAATTAAGACACATGTGGGTGTCGGGCCGCGCGGAAGGCAGTTACCTCATTACAGTTGTTAACTTTTAAACACTACTTATCTGTGATGGTCTTCTATTTTCATTAGGTATTTCTAATCATGTCTTTTTTGTTTGTAAATCAAGGGCTAAGACTACTTTATCAACAAAAAATACTCGGTAAACTTCTATTTTGCGAAAAGGACCAGAGAAATAATAATGTCTGTCAAATGCTTATTAACTATTCCGATCGCATTAAAACGTTTATGTTTGCAATGAAAACGCTATCCAGCTTAAAATAATTTAATCTGAGACTACAAAGTTAGTTGCATTAAAAGAATACTGAATCGAACAATTGTCACTCGTTTAAAAGTTAAATTACTTCGGTCAGCGTTTTCCTCTAACGGCGTCTGAATAAAACATAAGACTTTTTAGCCGTCCTAATGAGCCGGGCTCTTTGTTTTTCTGACTGCTAAGATGTGAGAGTGGGATCGGCGGGGGATCAAATCGCACTTCATTTGTCCGCGTCACCCGCCGGCCGCGTGATGGATGGCACCGACTGCGTAGCGTTTAATTGATACCGCCATTTTTGTACACTACCGCCTACCGGAGCTGCATATTACCAAGTTACATTTGTAGACTTAAAAGCGGATGCGTGTTTAATTAAAAACGTATTTCATTATATATTTAACTCGGCCTTGACAGGACATAGAGTTATTTACCACTAGGGCGATTGCAGCGCGGCATTTGACAGCCGCACGCGTATTCAAATATACCTGTTTTTATACTACTACCGCTTGGAAGTAAAGGCTTTCTTAATACACAAATAACAACTTTTGTGAACAGATATTGAGAAACTCAGTAAAGTACTTTACCTCGGAAAATACTTCTCTCTTCTTCTTCATTTTGATACACTTGTAGCACACAAGTATGTTGTATATAACAAGTATTTGGCAAATATCTTCGAGAAAGTATCTTCAAATAAGCGACAGAGACACATCCGGCGGACATGTTGCACGCAAAGCACTTGAACAAATCAAAAAAAGGGTTTATAACCGCTGGATGGACTCATACTTTAGACGGACATATTTGTATCAAATACGAACTACGAGTACTACACTTTCTTTTTATTTTTATTTAAACTTAAACGGCTTATTTCTTTGATTTGGTAATCTAATATAAACATCATGGTCATGTCATGATCAATGCAGATAGTAACAATAGTAACAACATCAAAAAGGAAAATATAATAATTATAATCTCCTTCAATATTAATTGACGAATTCCCTCTTTACTTTCAATAAAGGAATGATTTAGAAGTGGCCACCAAATTGCGCATTGGATACATAAATATCACCCATATTCACATTATAACAAAGTCTGAAAAAATCAAATGCGGATATTTTCTCTCTCCTAGTTGATTGTTAAGAAGTTAATACCGAAGAAAGTGCATATAAATTACTTAGATATTATAGTATGGATGTTTACTGCTCTTAATTTGTTGAAAATGATTAAAAATATTTATAAGCTTTTTAAAAATTTTGCGTAGCTTACATTTTTGGATTTCTTCATTTATATTTTTCGAGTTATCCATTTACTTATTTGTACAAAACGTATATATTTATAGATCGGCATAAACTCTAATTCGCATTGCTCTCGCAATAAAGAAATATTTGGAAATGTCGAGCGCTCCTAAACAATAGAAAGCAATTGAATGCGTAGTCAATTGTTTGTACAACTCGTTTGAATTAATATCAGCATAGTAATGAATACTAAATATTGTGCCATGTATGCAACGAGCACAACAACCAGTGGATAGGCTGCCAGATCAGAAAAACTTATACAGAAAAAAAGTGTGTGCCAGCTCCGACGCACGACTGGAGTTTACTCTAAAAAGTAAAACACGTCCCTCAGAAGGAACAAAAACTTTAGCGATCCATTTGAGTTCAAAAATTCGCGCCATGTGAAAAAACGTAACGAGGTCATTCGTTCAGTAGATTTTACTCCTCATATTTTTTTCATACCGGGGGCCTTATAAGAAAATCGATTCTTAAGGAGTAAACTCCAAAAATTTGGGCAGTCACAGCAACCGCAAGCTTACGTCAACAACTGATGATGGATGTAGGAACGAAAGAAATAATTCTAATTTTTGTTGTGAATTAATCCCATTTCTTTCCACGCCTTTAGTGTCTTTGGTGGAGAAATAAATAGTGTCATGCCTCCATAAGTTGTGTGCTCGTTGGATAATGAGTATATCAACTTGTATGGAACTTGTAAACTACCGAAACTAATCCACGCGATTTCCGTTAATAACTTAGCGTAATTAGACCTTTCATCGTGTTCATGAAGCCGGTACAAATTATCACACTAATAATAGTAATTAATATGTGAAACGAACTCGTTGAGTACAGTTTTAAGATAATTATGCAACCAGAGGAGTATGAAATAGGGGCAGTAGATAAAGTTTATGTGAAGTAAGGCGTGCAGTAAGCTAATATATTTTAAATAATGCTGGGAAACACATAACATTTATAAAAAATAACAACAACACACTCTCCTTCACATTCACACTACAGAGGAGTGAAACTCTCATACATGTACAACTTTACAGAGAACAGAGACATCTCAACACGACTATCCGGCATTAACAGTTTGAAAATTTTCGGATAGCCACAATAGAACAACTACAAAGCGGCTCCTACATCGCACTATCGAAGACACCAGGCGTTTGTATAAGAGGCTCGCGAACATTTTATATAGCGGTGACCATATCCCACAATTATATGGGAATATGGTAATTCTGAATCATTAGTAGATGTCTATGACTTTCATAAATATCATAATTTCCGTCTATATTTTGGTTCAATAAAAAATATCAGGTGGTACTACTTCCATCTAGCGGGTTTAATAGTCACTAAAATGATATAACGCCATCTACATACGATATCCCGAAACTTATCAAGACTAAGTTCCAATTTTTGAATGGCGCATCTATACTAGTATAATAAATATGTATAATCTATGCACACTACCATGCGTTTGTATAGAAACAGTAGGTGTTGGTTTTTTTGACAATTGACACAATTGTCAATATTCCTTCCACGTTTCATAGATAACATTGAACATAAATATTATATATATATATATATATATACCTATTTTTTGCGTATTTAAATGTCAAAATAACCGTAATAAGTTGAAAATTAAAAATTAAAAAGACCACAGAACAACCTCTAGTAGTAATAATTAAGAAAATGCGAAATATACAATAATTTAATCTGTTGCATATTTTGTATTAATTACAAAGGATATTTTATTTCATAATGACTAACATCTGATAAGTGTATGTTAAAGTGTATATAAAATTTTAATTCAAAAGAAAATCCTTAACGTTGCTACCTTTAATAGATTCGTTAGTTATCGGAAACAAGACGGAAACAATATAAATTTCCGTGGTCGCCAACTTCAATTCGATTTCGAAAATGTCGCAGGTGCCGCTTATTCCACTTCCCTATAGTTTTTCCCTGCTTTTGTGATGAAGGTTCATGTACATTTATAAGTTCCAAGTTTGAACACATGGCGGCAAGTAATAAGAACTTACTATAAAGTTTTGGAGCACAAAATTTGTTGGTGTTAGTTATCAGAGATGCCCCAATTACTTTATAATTACTTGTGAATGAAAATAAAGAAAATTTCCTTCTTAACACCCTTCTGGAACGCAGTAACAGACGTGAACGTCACAAACAGACGCCATGGCACCGGTGGCCGTTTTTACGCTAATTTTGAAACATAAATATCTGTTTGGCTTCAAAAACTTTATTTATTGTAGAAATATTCATTCATATATTAAAAAAAACATAATTTTGAAATAATAGATACTTAAGAATATTATAGAACAGTTTTTCAAAACTAGTCATCATGCCTATTAGCGAATCGATCATATTTAAGGTGGTAGATGTTACGGAATAAGTGACGCCACGGTAAATGACTAGTGAACAATAAAAGAGCGTCTAAATATAGTATAGTGCAGTATCGGACTGTTTATGGTCGCAGCCGTGTTGCAATTTATAATGCTCTTTGAGAGTGTATATTGTCCCCGGGCACGCGATGATGTTATCTTAAGCTGCGTATTCACTCGCGCTGCTGCACTGAACACCGTTATTCGGAATTCCGTTTCGGAATATTGATCCGTGTTATAACGAAAGAAAGGCTAGAATCAGAAAATAAAAAACTTTTTTTATTTATAATTACATTATGTTACTATCTGAATGTGAATGGATATCAGATTTATAATTTATTTTAGTTTCTAAGTCATATAATATTCACTAAGCAATAACTTTTTTTTTATAATAATATGGGAAAAAAGTGCAAAGGCAAAAACTAAAATTATATAGCCCGTTTGTATCTTTTTCATTTGCCGTCTTAAACTTTAATTCCAAATCATAAAATTAAAAATAATGAAATAGGTCAAAAAAAATTGGAATGGGTCACCCCTATCATTAAGGGGTATGATTAAACCGACTTCCAAAGTAAAAATGCACAACAAAGTGTGAAATAAAACTTATTTTCTAAATAATTCCCCTTTTGAATTTGTAGTGAGGTTTTAAACTTTCATCCCCTATTTTACCCACCTAGGGGCTGAATTTTAGAAAACGCTTAAATACGTAATTCTTTTTTCCGTACTCAATTCATACGAAATTTCATACAAATATGTCCAAGGAATAAAAAGTTTCATACTAACTTAAATCTCCTATTTTACCCCCTTGGGGGTTGAATTTTGAAAAATCCTTCCTAAATTGTTAAGTTTTAAGTGTTAATTGTAAACTGGGAAGTTACGTCATAAGAGAAATACGTGTACAAAATTTCAAATTTCTAGCCTTAAGGGTTTGGACCTATGCAATACATCAGTCAATCATTTTTGCCTTTTACGCGTATATGTATAGATAGATATTATACCTATAAACACATTTTAAGAAAGTTATAAATACAAAAAAGCCTTCGCTATTCTCACTTATATAAACTTTTGCCGACAAAACAAACTCAAGCGTTATTTTATGCCAGTTTTCTGAAAGGCAGTGCTATTTCCCCAAGCATTACCGATCTGTGGACCTAATAAACAATCACCAATGATGATAATGATTAGACACTTTATTTTAAAATAATTATTAATATCTATTGTAGTATTCGCGGAAAAAAAAAGTAAGAGTAAGCATTAAATAAATATGTTATAGCGATCACGATGATGATCACGAATATAATTTTGGCAATAGCAAAATTTCAAAGACATTTATATCGGTGCACAAAATTCTTATGAGTAGCGAGTACCTATGTCATCATAATATGTTGGTGTTTCGTGTGATGATGGAGGTGTTGATGATGCTTTTCACAAATTTAGAATTATAGTCTTTACAACAACGAAAGAATTTTGCAAATACGTTCACGAACGGCAAAGTAATGTTCAAAGATATCCGTGTCGGTGTAAAATACTATAAGAAGTACCTAGTATATCATCATAATGTGATGATGTATGGTGGTGATAATGATGATTACCGTATTTGACATAGTGGTATATGCTTGCAGTTCTTTAAACAACACCGAAATCCCCAAATATGTATATATAAGGAGTCAGGAGTTCTCTTCAGTACTTTTGTATCCATCGTGCAAAATCTTACTTTTTGGTAGCATACTTGTACGTAGCGTACTTGGACTACTTCAGAAAAAGTTTAAATTACCATATAAGTCCATATAAATTTCGAGGAATTCCCTCGATACCACATGCATTCCATCATCAGGTCCCCACTTTGATGTCAAAAGGACCAATTTGATTATACCCTTTACATCAAAAAAATAATTTAAAAAATCGGTCCACAGACGACGGAGTAATCCTTGAACATACAAAAAAAAAAATATATACAGCCGAACATATAACTGCCTCCTTTTTTGGAAGTCGGTTAAAAATAGATTACAACCCATTCTCATATCTATGAAATACTACTGTATAGTTTCATAAAAATGCTCATGCCGTTTCAGAAGGGATCTGTATCAAACACCAGGACATGAGATTTATAAACTTATATATAAGATGCACTTCCGTGACCCGGAAATTGGCTTTTTATATCTGTAAATGTCATACTTTTAATTAACTTTTCTGATTATGGCAAAAGTTTATAGAATTAATCTAGGATTAACGTACATCATAAACGTTTTGTTAAATTATTATGAATATTTTTTCCGAGTTTTATGTGTACAAATAAATATGTCGAAGAGGTTAATATTTAAGAATGACTACTGAATTGACTAGTTGAAAGTCAATAGTACGGAAGTATAAATATTGGCGGGAACGCTAGCGCCATGTTTGGCGTTGATAGAGTCCGGTCTGACGAGCTTGCGCGTTCGGTTTGGTGGGGATGGTGATCACGTTTTCCCTCCAAGGAACGATCACGGAACACTGAACTACCAGCCGTCGTAGCGAAAGGTTCGGTTTGGGAGCTATCGGTGTTCTTGTTAAAAAAGTGATAGTGAAAATATGTGCATAGTAATGAAATAAGTGCAATTAGTTTTATTACTATTGAGAATAAAGGTGAACTAATGTTGTTTCTTGTCTTTTCATTTTCAAACCAACACCATCCACGTTACGCCCACATTGGAGTTTGAGAGCCAGTACTTTTATATAGTATGATATTTGAGGCATGTTTATTTCCCTGTCTTCGTCAAATATAGCACGCAGTTTATCTCCTTTTTGACAAATTTCACATAAAACGCAGTGAGAGTTTTTGATCCGATTATGTCGTTGAGGGAGGGGGGCGCGGTAACATCCATCGTCACAACTCAATTATCAAAAAATCCCCGTACATAAAATATGGATGTAAAATTTACGAAGTTGCAAATGTTTTTGTCATAAGTTATTAAAAAAATGTTTCTATGTTCATTATCCTATGAGCTTCAGTCTGATATGTTTTTCATACTTATTAGGTAATTGGGGAGACGACTACAATGAAAATATTTAGTTAACTTTATATACTTAGAAATATTGAGGTACTACTATTTCATAAACGTAAAAAATATAATATTTTATGTGTAGTTTAGTACATCATAAATGTTTAATACATCTAAAAAATACAAAAACGTTTCAATTTTTTTTTTGCTTATTTAGGAAAAAAACCTACATCATTAGTTTCCTTACATTATATTATACAAAAACATTCATTATGGTAAATATGAAGTTAAACGCACAAATGTCGGAGATATTTACAAAGATGTTCCTGTGGCCTTACATTTCATACACTTTTCCCTAATAGTGACATCACAGTTTAGGTACGACTTTTGTATGGAGTGTTCTCGAATCACGAGACTTTCTTTTTTGTAAACAATTCGCTGTACCTATGAAAATATTGAGTTTTAGTATACTATTTCTTCTGAGAAGTTACTCATATTTAAAAGTACTACTCATTTATGCAATAAAATCAGTCGTCGAGCCTATTGTAGCTAATGGTAAGTGCAATCTTAATATCAATGACAGCTACAACATTTGATGGTCTGCAAATTAGTTACCGGCCTTAATTATTAAGCCCCTTCTTGCCCTTACGTCATGGTCGCCTCGGACGGATGATGATGATGAGCCAGGATTTCGGTCACGCAACAGCCGCAGCGTAACCGTAGTTTGAACGCGGACTACGTATGAATGCTGAATAAAATTGTTGTTCATACTGTTAAAAATAAACATTGTTTCTGGTTTCCGTGTACTTGCGCTAAAACATACAACGTCCGCTGTTGAAAAAGCCCATCGTTGCGTACGCAATTGTGTTTATAGCTCCATATTTTCAGAATAAACAATTTAAATTTTATCTATTTTTACAACAACCCGATCAGCGCCCGATCGTTTCATTGTAAAATAAAACATGAACAGCGTGTACTAAAATGTGTATAATATTATTCTATTTTCCATTTTGTTGTTATGTTTCCATTTGGCCTGTATTAAATATACACAACAATATTATTTATCTTGTGTACTCAAAGTGAAAAGATAATATTATGGTAAAAGCAAAACATTTGCTTTGCGAAATTACAATGATAAATAACTAAAAGAAAAACCGGCATTGAAAGGGTAACAGTTGTATAATCAGAACGCTCTTTAATAATGCACGAGCACAAATCTGAAATAGGCATTCGAGGTACATTCAAGAAAGTACAATAAAAAGCAAAGAACAATTATTCACAATGGAAGGTGGCCGTTATGCAAGCTACGTTGTAGCTACGCCGTAGCACCGTAGCGTCGTAGCACGTAGCAGGAAATAGAGTTGCTCTCGTAGCGAACATTGGATTCGAACCAACCCAACTAAATGCTAATGAATGCAATTTATTTGGAACAGTTCTGTCCTTTTTCAATTGTCATATTAAATAGTAGCGGTTATTTATTTCACTACTTTCATGTAATTTTTGTTTCACAAACAACAGTTACATGAACAGATAATTTTTAAGATTTTCTCGAGTTTTTTAAAGTATGAAATAATTGATAGATAAATTTGAGGAAAGATATTGATCAGAAATACTTCTATTTAGCACAAACAATTATATTGGTTATTGATTTTTATCAATAAATTATCTGTTATATTATTCGATACGTTGTCTATTTGTAATAGGACTTCAGTCTTAATGTGATCCATTGTAAGAAAGTTTATTTTTTGTTGTACAGTGTTCTTCTGTTGTCTATAATTTTAACTGAATAAATAAAATAAAATAAAATTACCAAGAAACATAATTCATTTCAAACAAAAGTTTATATATCAGCGCCTTGGTACTTTCAATACATTTCAAAGGAAATCATTCGTAAGTTTTGTTAGCCCCCTTTCACTAGTAAGTATTATTTTATGTTCAGGAAATTATATGAAACATAATTTTCGTCCATTTAACAGATTAATGCAAGCAAACCCCGCTTCGGATATTGGACCTATCTGATATATAATATACGCCAAACTTTCACTACAAAAAATTAAATCCTACGGCTTACGGCTGAAAAATTTCAAAAAAGTAAAATTTTATTCGTGCCGACTCATCTTGGTTAAACAAATTCTTAGAAAACGATAATTTGAAAAATCTAAAAATGAAAACTCCCTACACGCGTGAGTGTTGTGTTTGTTGGTCGAACACAATGACTTCGCACGCAGAGAAATGACTCTCATTCCTGTCTCGTGCATTATCATTATTGTCTTTAATGAAAAGGTCTTTTCATTTGTTCTGAAAGATAATGCCATGGACTCTGGTCATAAGTTTCAATTATGCCTTTGAACGCCGAGTAGGTCACTGTGATCGGTGTCTAGTGTGTCTAGTAGGATGTGACTAGTGATCGGAGCTGCATACATTTTTTTTTCGTGGTAGTCAAATAGACTTTCGCGTTCAACAGTGAAAACCATACCTTACTATTCTTCTAAGAAAATTATTGTTTTGCAAATTTTAATTACATCGATGAACGTATTAATTCTATTAAAACTGCCTGCAAGCGAAACTCGCGTCATAATTTTTCAATAATGTTATCCTGTCGAAACCAACGGAAAAATTTAATTGCACATTAAATTGATTTACGCTATTAATTTAACTTTACCATCATTGTAGTGATAATATTGAGTACATGCTCACTTTATTCATACCTACATTTTGCCCACGGCTCCGCAGGAACACTGTTCTTTGTCGAGATGAAATGTAGCAAATGCCCTCCTCAGTAGTGTACTGTGTATCAGTGGCAAATTTTATCAAAATCGTCTATTCATTGCAAATTGCAAATAAACAAATGTTTATAAATAGTATAGAACTAAAGATAATAATAATTAATTTATTATTAATTTAAATGACAAGTTGTAAACTTTTCTAAAACTAAAAACTGCATTTAGATGGTTTTGTAGTCTTTCTATTATTGGCCATAATCTTTTATCAACACACTACACAGTTATAAATATTTGTAATACCGACTTGCACTTGCAACGCCTTTATAGGGTTTCGTAGTATTACAAGGAATCCTTGTAGTTTCGCTCTGTCCGTCCGTCTGTCTGTATGTATGTCCACCCTTCTAACTTCTGTAATTATGAATATTGAAAATGGATGAAATTGGGTATAGCTATAGATCTCGGTTTTGGTACCATAAAATAACACTCATTTTAAATTTTAGGGGTGGCTCTTCATACATGTGAAGTGGGATATCGTCGAATAGGTATTTTTAAATAAAGGCTATGTTTAGTACATGGCTATTTTACAAAATCAACAATTTTCGAGTAATCGACCTCCAAAGATGTTTGTAAGTTGGTCTGGCCTTAGCATTTCTAAACTATAAAAGATAGAAACTTGTAAGTTTCCATGCTGATAGATAGTACTAAAACTCTTTACGAGTATTATTTTGAGCAAATTGGAGAATAATTATTTAAGCACTTTAAATAAAACCTATTAGAAAGTTACGGAACGATATTCAGACATGTCCTGATATGCTCTTGGTTAGGTTAATATATAAATAATAATAATAATAATAATAATAATAATAATAATAATAATAATAATAATAATAATAATAATAATAATAATAATAATAATAATAATAATAATAATAATAATAATAATAAATCGTTCATTATTCATCTCCACAAATTGCAAGTTTTAAAGTACTTAAAAACTAATTGTTTACACATGTTATTGTTGTAACTTGTGGGAGATCTGGAGTCTAAACTAGGCCAAGCCTGTAATATATCTCCAGGCCCCCCTAAAACAAAATTATTATATTATCAGTGTACAGTTTGTGAACACCAGTAAGTTACACTCATTATATATATTATATAATATGTCCATTGACAAATGAATATTTTTAGTTTCTTAATTTAAAGTAATAAAATAATCTTAATTATTTAGGTGTGTGAATGCTGTGTGTGTAAGTTTTTGTGTGTTGTATGTTGGTTGTGTGTGTGTATAATATGAATATTAGATTACAATATTATATATTATATAACTCATACCTTTTTATATATAAATAAATAAATTTTACATTTTAGCTAATAATAACTTTTCGGTTTCTTCGTAATTAAGACCGAGTAACCATTTATAAATTATATTTTTGCATTCAGTTTTGGTACAGTTTGATATACAAAGATGTTTATTACATTTGTTATAGAGTGAGCTACCCAAATATTTATTTATTTATTTATTTAAGGTTATTTTATTACGTACGAATAATTTGAGTTGACATTCTCAATTGCAATAATGTAATAATTTCGCATTATATTATAATAATAACAATCAATAAGCATTGATTTTAATTCAAAGTCCCGGCATTTCGGTGTTTGATGAAATCTACCTCAACTCGACGTTTGTACAAAAGCAATTTGTATAATACAGATCTTTAACGCTCTGCTGATATAGGTATAATTATTGCTTATTGTGTATCACGAACAAAGCTCGGTGCGAGATTAAGTCGTCAAGTGCAAGAGATATTCGTCGAGATCACGACCCTATCTCGAGCCGACCATGAATTTTCCGGCTCTCATTTGCGTAATGTGATTACAAAAGCACATCGATCGAGGTGAAATCTTAGATTGTACGTAAGTAATGAATTCCTCAAATTCACCTCGGCCGTAAGTCTTGCAATTGTAAGGATCTCGGCCTAAACATTTGAAAGTACTATAACGGAATGTAATTCATAAGCAGGTTGACTGATGTCATAATTTGTTCGTATTATAATATTATTATAATGTCAAACTGACATATCATTGTATTGTGACTACATGTCGTAATTATAATACAAATAAATTACGAGAACACTCTGCCTGCTTATGAATAAGATTCCCTGATTAATGATACTAACGAATCAACAAGAAGAATTATTATTACGTCTCGTCGTATTATTAAAAATTTGACGAGTAAAAATTTGATTGTTGAACAAGATAATATTATTTTCCAAGTAATAGAAAATGTTTGTATCTGAGAATTGTATTGTCATGTTGAGTTTGAACGTCTGTAGTTAAAAAGAATATTGAACATGCTGGATTACAAATAACAACTGGTGACGGACGGCGGATTACGTTATTACGTCTTTCTGATTTATAACATTATAACGTAAGCGTATCTCCTTTTCACCTTTCCATTTCATCTAATTATTACTGCATATTCACCTGGCGACGCCAGATACCTTCTGAAATACAGTCCACAAAAATATCGAAGAGAGATTATTCGCAAAACGCCAGAGGAAGGTGGCCCGCGTGGCCAAGTACCTAATTAGGAATTTAGAACGATAGGGGTTAGAGTAGGGATTTAGGCTCCGCGCAGACATAAATATGCGCTATAAAAACATTTAATGTTGTTTAGAAATACATGTAATATACATTCTTTGGTTTAGGTAAAATAAGTAAAGGCGTGTTTTGCTTTTGTGGCTTTTGTGTCTGGCGTTTTTAGCCCCGATGCAAAAAGGCTAAAAGTTTATTCATCCGAGTGCTATAGACAGTTTTTTCATTTGCGGAATACGGGAGGATAGGGACACTTGATCCTAACGGGAAATTGCACATATTCCAATATTATAATTGAAGATTATTTTTAAGTAATAAATATCTTGAAAATTAAAAGAAGACAACCTTTATGTCAAAGTTAAACTTAACACCAAAACAAATGACATCAAATTTGATATTATTTAAAATGAGATTACATCTGGCAATAAAATGTTTGCACAGTAAAATATCTTGCTGTAGCTCCCAATGTGTTATCACGCAATGGTTTACAGCACGCCCTGATATATGAACAGACAATTTTGTTTTAACAACATTTTCAACTTTCGAATTTCGAAACTGTCAAATTACTCATGAAAATTCCTGCTAAAAGTTGAACAAATGAAGGCGGTTATCACAAATTATTTAACTGCAACATTCGGCACCCGGCCAGCCGGCTGTTTTCTGTATTTTAGAAAACTATTCAGCTCGAAAAAACCACACTCGCTCACTTCCCTTAAGTTAAGTTTTACGACAGAAAAGTATTATTTGGCTATTTTTACGGCTTTGTACCGAAAAGCCGAACCTTTATAATGACTTAGTGTCCACCTTTGTAGTGCCAGTTTTATAGGTTAGCATACTTCCTTCACTTTTACTTTAGGAAAGAAAAATATTATGTTAGTAATAATGCAAACTATTTATTTCGTTTGCCCTCAACAAATTCATCCCAAGTTAAATACGAAAATATGTTTAGAAATAGGAAAAGTTTCATTTCATACTGATCTATATCTATTAAATCCTTACTTATATTTTTATTCTTGCTAATACCTATTATAACGCGAAAGTTTGTAAGAATTAATGGATGTGGATAGTTGTTTTGCTATAACGACTCTTTCACGTAATAACTACTGCATCGATTTTAATGAAATTTTGTGTAGTAGTAGTTTAGACTCTGGATTAACACATTGGCTTATTTTTATCGTAACAAAATGTACAGTTCCCGCAGCATATCCTTTTCCACGTACAAAGTCGTGGGTAACATATAGTATTATTTAACGACATAAATATGACTTGCACGTAAGCTGTTTTGAAAGTGAGTGACTGGAAGCGACAGAGAACAGGTTGCATACGCCTACTGTAAAAAGATGCTAACAATAACTTCATATTTTAATTCCACGCAGTTTACTTTAAAAATATAACAGTCAGACTTTTAATTTATAACATTACTAAAGTGTAGTCCAGTAAAAGTTACCAGCTTACAATTTCAATTAAATTAAGACGCCCCAGGCATCTTTTTTTTATATTAAAAATGTAGAAGTTCGCTGCGGTCTTTTCATATACAACTTTTACCGCTGCATAAAAAGTAGGACCCATTTAAGAAAAACATTATCCAATTTTCAGGTGGTGAACTTTTATGTCGGCAGCCTTACGTCAACTGAAACGCGAGCGATGAAATTAAAAATGAATTAAGTTTAGAATAAGGTAGTATTTGTTACTATAAAATCAATATTTGTTTCTGTTACACAACCATATTAACTGTAGAAAGGAAAAAAATTGATTCCTTCAATTTATCTATAATCAAAACATGTTGGTCTTACTTTTATAAAAAGTACCATTGTTCGATACAAAATACGATTATTATTTAAAAATGCACAAAATATGTCTGTTATGTAATGTTTTTATAGCATATTACATAACAAAGTTAGAACTCCTAACTTTTTAAACAGGGATTTGCAACTCTCTAATGGACTTACATTTCAGACTGTCGTACTGTACGTAGTTTTTGCAGTTAAATTAAATGCGCAGTTGCCTTATTGTCTTTTTTATTTTTTTATCGCAAATATGTAGCCCGTATTGATGATGTTTAAAAATAATTTTATTATAAATTTAGATCCATTTATTTGCTGATTAAAAATTTCCATCTTCATTACAAAGTAGCTCACATACAAAAATTGCTTAGAAATTTACCGTGTCAACAAAGACTTCATATCTTTAAAACCTTGCGCACATTACTGATAGGTGCACTAAAATAATGCAATATTATGCAAAATAAGTTGATTGTATACAGATTACAGGATATACAGTTTGCAAAACGGTCAACAATATTGACTGCTCCAAGGATTGTTTTCTCAGTGGTTTATTTCATTCTTGCAATATACTTTATTACGGTCTTGATGTTACGTTATTTGAAAGTTGCGCGAGGAGGTTCGATTTTCAATTTTTGAGTTTTGTCCTGTAACTTTCGTTCGATCTGATCTGACCTATATTTTTCCGCGCCACGGAGCAAATACAAACGACAATTTTCATAGGAATCAAACTTTCCTATTACTATCATCGCAACGTGTTGATCCGCTGGCTACGTGATTTTTTTACTCATAAAATTTCATAAAAATTTAATTACTAAATTAAATAACTGACAACTTACCCGCGAAAAACATTTATAGACTTACAAAATCATAAATCAATCAATCAAAATCATTAAATATCGTAAGAAATTGATAAAGTTCATTATTCAAATGTCATTCTCTAGTTACTGAGTGTATTGTTACAGGTAAAATGTTTTTGTTTGGTGTAACTTTAGAACAACGAATTAGGGGTTTCCACTTGGCCATTCGCCGCGAGCGAAGTACTGCGAGTTACCCAACTTCGAGAAACTTGGCATTGAGTTATAGATTCCCAACTTCCTAACACTTATTTGTTTTGTTTAGTTTGACCGTAAACAAAGATATCGTTTTGATCTCTTGTGAGTTTGTGGGAGCCATTTGTATAATACACGATTTTCTGTTTAGTACGACGAATTCGTTTTAACTTTCTAGACACGGGCTTAAATCTCGTCCCTTTATTTATGTGACCCTTTTGTAAGTTTATTTTAAGTGGTCTACCTCATTATTAGGATTTAGTAACGACGCAACAAATTATTACCTACTAGGAGTCAATTTAAAAAATTACTGTATTGGTAATAATAACTTTTTTTCGTAAAATAATCGTATTAATATCTAAGTATCCTAAGAAAACCATGGATCCCTTAAATAGTGTCAACTGTACAGAATATACTTATATTCTACATGGTTTGAACTGGAGGGTAAATTGTAAATAAATTTTTAAATATGAACAGAACATGCTCTAATCAATACCATTGCTTACTGAAGCAATGTCTAGAAATTTAATCGACAGACCTAAATCGATTGTAGTCGGCCTGACCTGATGGGAAAATAATTGATATTGCTGTTTACATTTAAAAGTTACATTTATTTTTTATTCCCAGCAATTTTCAATAAACTGACCAAATGAAAACTAGTTAATTATTTAAAAGAAAGAGAAACTGAAGAATGAAACGGAGAATGTAAAATAGGCCGGTAGTACAGATATGTAAGTAAAATACAGTTTTTAACAAAACTAGGTTGTTGAATCGTTATTTAACGCAAAAACTACTGAACGGATTTTGATGAAATGTGATATGGTGGTATTTTAAGTTCTGGATTAACACATAGGCTACTTTCTATCCCGAAAAAGTGTTCCCGTGGGATACTGTATTTATGCGGACGGAACCGCGGTCAAAAGCTAGTATTTCACAAGATAATACAAAAAACATTATTACATATCTGTTGAGATATGTAATAATGTTACCAACAACACCTAGCTTATACCACCGCTTTTTAGGGTTCCGTAATTTACCTTCGAGTACCAAAACTAATCAGACCGAAGGATGTCCCGCAATTCGGTTTCCACAGATCTCCGACTGCGCTCGTATAAAGTGGAGTTTTTCGGGCGTTATGTGCACGCGTGATCTCCTAAAGTTTCCAGTTAGATGCGAACGCCGATAGCGTCCTGGTCATAAAAGGCTCGAATCTAGGGCAGGGGTCGGGGCACGTCGCATCACCTCCGCTTTATATTCGATATGGCCGGCTCGCAATTTATGTATGCCCGTGTTTTCCTCTTACACTAATTACGCGTACGTGTACATGAATTTTGATTTCGTGTATCTTTTTTGTTTATATTTTTAAACGTCCTAAGTAAGCTAAATCGTGTGAAATTTTGGTGCACGTGTGATAAAAATCCACGCACATTTTATTTACCTGTTAGGTGTGTAACACACATACATAATATAATAATAATATAATATTTGACGACCTCTGTGGCTCAGTAGTTGAGCGTGTTGGTGCTCAAGCCTGTGGTCGCGGGTTCGAATCCCGCCGAAGGAACAAAAAGTGTTTCTGTGGTCCTGGGTCATGGATGTATTAAATATGGATGTATAAAAATCCTAAATATATGTACAGAATAAAAATTTTAAATATATTTCCGTTTTCTGGTACCCGTAAACCCAAGTTCTTCGTGAAATTACCACGGGACCATATTGACGTGGTGTGAATCGTCCATAGATATTATTATTATATCTATGGACGTTCACACCACGTCAGTCTGGTCCCGTCGTAAGTGTCCGAAGAACTTGTGTTACGAGTACTAGACAACGGAAATATATGTAAAACTTTTTATACTATACTTATATTTTAGATTTTTATTATATTATACACATATTTAATACACACCCATGACCCAGGAACACAGAAAACTTTTTTGTTCCATGGCGGGATTTAAGCCCGCGGCTTGAGCGCCAATGCGCTAACCACTAAGCCACAGAGGTCGCCAATATAAATGGAATGATCTCTCTCATCTCAATTTAGTTAATATTTTGGAATTAATATATCCCTCGCCATTATCATTCCAGATGTTATCCAAAGTTGTTACAAAGATGTCACGATTCAAAATTAAGTTTAAAAGTTTAATGCACTACGAATGTTCGTTTGTATTATTTTCTTTGCACGTACAGAGCTAACTAGAAACTTTGGCTACATTAAATACCCCAAAATGACGATAGATAGTCTAATAGCACCTATATAATCTAGGAGCTGGCAACTCGAAGTCCGTTGCGCCGCATTCGGTTAATACGTGAGCGCTGCGAATTAGATCCCATTTCTCATTGTTGCTCAGTGTTCACGTGCGCTTACGTACAAAACACGCTGCATGCCTTTCAATGTCTCATTATTCTGGTTATTCACGTTATAAAATGTAGCACCAACAAAGTTCGTGGTAATTTCCAAAAGGTAATGTGTATCGGTTAGCGTGCCAGTCTGCATAGATGCTTATACAAATCACGAACAAACAAAGATAAATGATTTATCGTTATGTTATTACACTGTTTATTATTTCACCCAACTACATATCTATACATACAAATAAATAAAATGGAACTGTCTTTCACCAGTAGATAGCTGATGTTATAAGGACTTAGGGTACTTTTATCTTAGGATTTCCTTTTCCATTCCACGCAAACGAATGTGCGGGCATCAGCTCGTCTATAATTAAGCATATTAATATTACCTACAAGGACTTTGGCAGAAGACGAAAAAATATAGAATACATTATTTTCAAACATAACATTACAGAAGGTCTCCAACCAATTTTAATTAGGCTTAACAGTTAGCATATTTTCCTTACAATGTGACATTAATTTTGTTTAAAATGTAATTGTTTGCATTGACTTGGTGCCCTGCTGAGTACCGGCCACTTGTTTTCAGACCACGTACACACATAAACATAAAAGAACGATTCGCTTAAATTGTCAGGTCCTAATCTCAGACTATTATTACTGCGCCACAGTTAATTAGCACGCAAAACACATACAAAGTAACCTCATTTTTGAGATAAAAAATATAAAAACTCTTAAACGTAAACAATCAAGATAAAACGCTCCTTTTTATTCGATTTAGGATTTGTGGAAGACAGATTGATCGAAAGATATCGTCAATCGTAATCAGTTGCAGAACTTACTTTAATTATACCTATCTTAAGAATTTTGGTTCCAAATAAAAAAAATGTCGTGTCCGTAAATAAGTACAAGTAGGTATTCAATATTCACGATCTAAAAGTCAATGTTGTGGGTTACGAAATTTCAAACTGTACTTTCATAGTTATTGTATCTTTAATTAAACGTGAAGCCGGTGTGAATCGTGTTATATTATACACACGTCGCTACTGTAAATATAAAATAACCAAGAGGTTCCGTAACTAGCAATGCACAATAGCGTTTTTAGCATGACCTATCAACATTAAAAGTTACAAATTTCTACCGCTTTTAGTTTAAAAGTGCCAGGGGCCAGCTTTTTAATCGCTTTGGAAGCCGATTACTACAAATTACAAAATATTATTTTTGTAATTTTTACTTTATAAAAAGTCATGTATTAAATCTCAATTTCATTATAAAGACTTTTTCTATTTTCTATCGTAGAAAGAAAATATAATTCATCCCCACTTCATATTTGTATGGCAGAGCTAAATTTAGTTTTCTGCTTAATCTTCTTGATATAAGGGTCAGTTCACACCGCGACGATACACGACGCTACGAGAATGGAACTTCATTCGGTGTTTTTCTTTACTTTGAGTAATATTTGAACTTGGGTGCGTGAAAAAGTTGTTTTTATTGTATTAGAGCCAGTATCGGCACGAATGGGCCGGCCCGATTGAAAAAAATTCATGGCCTCATAGAAAACCGGCGTCATAAAACCAACAAACTTTGAAAAATAAATCACAGCCTGTTTGTATTAATAATTTTTTTTTTATGAAATGAACCAGGAAACGTGCAGACGGGTCGCCTGATGGTAAGCGATTACCGCCGTCCATGGACACTCGCAACACCAGAGGAATTACACTTGTAACTCCTCCGGTGTTGCTATTTGCGTTCCCTGTCCTTGAAATCCCCAACCCCCCTTGGGGCCTCCGATAACCTCACTCAATCGGCGAAACACAACGCATGCGTTATTTCAAGCCGGTTTTCTGTGAGGCCGTAGTATTTACCCGGTCCAGCCGACCCATACAAGCCGAGGCCGAGCTCTCCCACAGTAAGTTAGCTTTAAGAAACAAAGAATTTGTTTCTCATAAGCATTATAGAAAGAAATGTAATGCGGCAAAGTTCAGGATAACGTAGTATTTTAATAAATTGCATCATATTTTTAAGAAAAGTATGGGAATAATTGGTATATTTAAATGCGGATTTTCTCTTAAATGACAAATATTCGTGTCTTGGCGTCATAGTAACTTTTAATTAGCTCAATAATACCTGTCCGGCGATGTATCTCACGTAACTCTATCGGGATCTTCTGTTTTTAAGTGTTGCTCGTGGTATCTTTGCTTTAATACACGGGTTGCATTTGATTTTTCCTTATTTTATTTCTCTTTTTCCTCCACGAATTCCGGCCCAACATGCAGCAGATAGTATGTCTGTTCAAAGTAACGGGAAGAACATCTGTTATTTTAAAAAAATAATTATTTACATAATATAAGTATTATGTGTTCTAGAAGAGAAATAAAGCATAATAAAAACGCCCTCTCCAATGACATATTATGCCTTATTTGTAGGCCTTAAGTAGGTAGACCATAACCACGATTCTCGTATTTCACTTAGACTTTCGAGTTTCGAATTACTTTTAATTATCACTTGTAAATATCATAAATAGATTATTGGAGTTTGGACCAATCAAATAGCTATTAACGTTGGTTTGATATTTATGAGAATACTATTTAAAAGTTTTAACATTAATCGGGCCTGGGTTGTAACTGTATAATTGCAGGATTTAATTAGCAGAATCGACCTTCTGAGTACACGATACATTTTTGCCCATCCTCCTTTCGTGAATAAAATACTGTACACAAAATTTTAGATAGGAAATTGTAACGAATCCTATTTATGCTTGGAACGAGCACTAGTATGTTTGCTTTACGGTAAGCAAATGGCTCGAGTTAAGTCTCCCCAGCCGCGACACCGCAACACCGCAAACATCACGCGAGAAGAAAATAAAACTGTATGTTGCTAGTTTACAAATAAATATTAATGCTCGGTTGCATGCTTCTTCCCATAGAGCGCCGGTTCTTATGTAAATAAGAAGAATAATATTTTTTATTTTCCAACAATTTGTTTACAATATATGATGCAAGTTTTGGTTTTAAAATAGGAATTGATGTACCTCATGTAAATAATTACTAGATTGTAATAGGTATGCCCCATAGGCATAAGGGTAGACTACTGCATACATTTAACCTAAGAATTTAAATTAATTCTACATAATCTAAAATGTAATAAAGGTAATTGGTTTTTCTGATCAACCAACTAGGTCATGTCAAAGATTTATTAAACGTACAAGGTAAAATTCCTTTCAATTAAACTAATATTAGTTAAGTGTATTTATAAGTAGCCAATCGCTTTAAAACTTCTTCTACTTTTTTACCTCTTAGTCCATTTTAATTGAGGCTCTTGTCAATTTATTCAAAGGCACGTAAGGTTAAAACGTGTACCATTTTTAAACATAATTTTCCTTTCTTCTTCTCCTGGCACTGTTTTCTTAGCACTAGAAAAGAATTCATAATTGTATGCTATCGTATCTATGACTACGTGTGTCATTATGTATTTATGTTCTTTTGTAAATAGAAATGTGAGAAAACCTCTCTCCAATATTGTAGCCAGTGAGGTAGTAGCTCAGTCCTGGTATTTAATTTTCCTCAGATTGCTAAGCTGGTGTCAGCTGTTGCTGTTAAATAATGAAGTTCAAAGGTTCTTCCGAGAATTGTAAACAGTTTACCACTATTTTATTTACTATCAAGTTAAAATTTATAAATACGTACTTATATTAAGTTAACAAGCTGCTGTGAAGATTCATTATATTGTAATGATTTATTTGACATAATGATTAATTACCTACCAAGACTTTTTGCACTTAATAAACTAAGAACGAAATAAATGTAGGATTGCAGTAGGTAGGCTTTCAGTTAGTTCAGTGCTTTTAGATCCATCTTGGCACAAAATGTCACTTTTTGGTAGCATATGCTTGGGATACTTACAAAAAGTCAAAATCACCATTAGTATAAATTTTGAGGAGTTCCCTCGGTTGCTCATTTCCCACCACCAGGTCTACCATGTGGTGACCAACTTGGGAGTAAAGTAAAATGGTTTGTGGTCAGACATAAGCATTAACATCGAAGATATTTTACAATTGCGTTTGGTGTGACTGTGAAAACTTTACTCAGCTTAGCTAACGGAAATCAACGCTTCAACGTAGTTTTAACTCAATTATTTGACAAGTCCTCAACTATAGATTACGGACTCTCGAGAGCCATTATCTCGTGATAACGCTTAAATTATTTTCCACTGTTAACATCTATCTGGCGTATATTAAGCGATTTCAGAAAGCTTTTGTGTCCAATCTAAGAACTTGCCAGAAATAAATTGCAGTAATTTCGCTAGTGCTTTAAATTTCAAATGGCAAAATTCATTGTGATCATTTGTCAGGTGCCTTTACGTTTAATTTAATGCTCGTA
Source organism: Phengaris alcon alcon (assembly GCA_037179445.1). Classification (NCBI taxonomy): domain Eukaryota; kingdom Metazoa; phylum Arthropoda; class Insecta; order Lepidoptera; family Lycaenidae; genus Phengaris; species Phengaris alcon. The sequence goes on along the minus strand of JAYRCH010000004.1, from coordinate 1,724,126 downwards.
AAATTATTGGACCTTGAAAATGAAACACTACCGGCGAGGGAAATTTTGTTTTAATAGGAGCTTCGGGGGAAATTGTGAGATTCGACGCGACATGTATCTATTTATGGCCCCATCGTAGCAACGTTACACAAGCGTTTGCTAAATTATAATATTTAATTGTTTTATGCTCATATGCTATGTAGAGGCCAAATTTTTATAGGTACAGAGAGTTTGAAATTCCCTACCGCTGCCTTTGCGTAATCATGAAAGACATAAGGTATTTACTATTTGAACTTACTCAAAATAATGTTTAACTTCGTAGTTTAATATAGGGTAGATACATAGGTTATATTATTTTGCTTAATTTTGATTACATATAAATATCTAAAATATCATACACCTTAAAGGAGGTGGTTTAAATTAAAATACTTTGTGAAGCAAAATTTCAGTATAGTTTTACGAGAATTGTGCAACGGGAGGTCTATTAAATTTGGCCGGGAAATAAAAAATTCTGGAGGAAGCTGTGCAGAATGCTAATATTTTTTTAAATAATGCTTAGAAATACATAAAACTTATAAAAATAACAACAAAACATACTACCTCAGATTTTATTAAAACACACTACCGTGCGTTTGATAGATACAATTTTGTTACGCGTTTGTCAATCTGTAACAATATTCACATTTTTTTTTATTTAAGAGACAATAGAATCCTTATTAAGTTCTAAATTAAAAATTATAATATGAATTAATATGGGCGAAATTCAACCACAGTATGATCTCTAGTGAATATTAATAGGTCTCTGTTGTACATACCAGTAATACAAAATAATATTCTATACACATTTATGCAAACGTTTATTCATGTAGTGTATATTTTATGCGTATGGTATTTAAGCATATTTACAGAACTTGTTTCAAAATGAAGGCGGGGAGTCAACGGCAAAAATGTATTTCGATAGCCATGTGAAAGCTTTTAGTAACCCGCGCAATATTGAACCGGTAAAGATAAACATAAAAAACGCGTTCTCTCCGTAATTTCGGTGACCCCAGCCCGATATTAAAACTATAAAGTGCGGATTCGCCCTTTACGATCCTCGAGTCTCTTTGTACTCGTACCTCTAATTCCTGCCGCGATAAGTTTTTATAGCGCCATTACTTCGACCTTTGCCTTATTAACATAAATTTTAAGCCTATTCTCGTCTTAATAAACTGAATTATTACTTTTCTAATTTTAATTTTGAAATCTTAGATTTGACTATTGTTCGCACGAAAAATATTAAACGTTTTTCATTTAGAGCCTGCAGGCAAACACCGAAATCAAAGGGTTTTATAAATCCCTAAATTAAAAAATATATTATATAAAGGAATAAAATAAAAGTTTGACATTACAATATTTAAAAAAAAAAAACAATTTAAAAACTAGTTAAAACAACTAAATTATTATCTAAACTATAAAATAAAAAATAAAACAAATTTTTAAGTTTTTTAATTTTAGTAAGTTAGATGACACAATTTTAGAAATATTCATTTTTGAGACCAATATAAATTAAATAAGTATTACACTTTCACGTCTACTAACTTTTCTAAGAAAACAAAATGATTTATTTTAAGTAACCTCCGTTATTGTCATGCAGTAAGCGAGCTGATGATAATAAATTATAGACACCTCAATCACGTCAGCTTTTAAACCAAAAATAAACTAGGTCAAAATGGGTTCATCCGTTTGGGAGCTATGATGCCACGGACAGACATGCACACACAGACACGTCAAACTTAAAAAACTTATAAGATCCCTCTGTTTTCGTTGAGGGCTAAAGTTTTTTTGGATTAGTGTGGATGACATAATTGTAAAGGAAATTTAGATCAAAGTATAAATTATTTTATATTCGTTATTAGAAAAACGTATACAATATGTGTGTATACATAGTAGTGACGAGTACCTGGGTGAATACCCAGCTTACCAGCTTTGTTCGGAGCTCGAGAAGATTTAAAAGTACCGACTTCAAAAATAAGAAGATTTAGTAAACAAATAGTTAAATTTTAGCACAATTTAAAACTCTTTCAACAATAAGAATTATTTCGTACTTTTTAGTGATTTTCAGAATGTTATTGCTTTTACTTTGGATTGGTTTATATATATTTTTATATTTATTTATTTAATTACATACTTTTAATGATATTGTAATATTATTAACTAGTACCTGGGACACCGAGGTATGCTGGGAGTTTTAGTAGGACGATAAAATATTTAAAAATAAATAAAAATATAAGAGAAAGGAAATAAAAATAATTACAAAAATATAAATCTCACCGGTATTCGAACCCGAGACCAATTTGTAAACAAAGCAGAAATTACCATTCTACTATCCAGCTGAGGCTACTTTTTTCCTTTTACGCGCACGCGTCGCGGACAACGTCTAATATAGTATAATCATGTGTTTTCATCGTCGATTTTAAGCACTTATGCACAAAATACCTCCATGAAGTTAGTTGGAGCAAGAGGTCCCACACTCAAAAATGAGATCCTTAGTCAAACGTGCCTAATGTTGAATCGGATTGGTTCGTAGATAGTGATTATCTTCTATATTTGAATAAAAATTAACCTCCTTTTACCTTATTCATTTGTTGCATGGTCATTTGATGCATGTGTTGACAGAAATAGTTGCGCGGAAATTAATAATGTGTAAGAAAACTTAACGAGCATTAATTACTTTTCTAACAAGAGTTGCCTCGATTCCTTATGAATCCTATCGTCATCATTTTTTTTTTGTATTCTTGGAGACGCAGGTGTATAATTCTTAAATTTTAAGTGACACCCCATACATTTTGTCTACTGTCTTATTTTTGTTTTTTATTTGCCAGATATTTGACATACAGCTACTCCTATTAAATATACCCACCTCTCATCAAATCTAGCATTTAGCAGTATTTCAACTGTAGGTGCATAAAACCGATCGATATGTTATATGTTCTACGAGTAATTTCAAGACGAAGGACTTCACTTCAACTTCACTTCCAGAACCACGGGTGATGAATAACAATGATTAGCTTTCCTGTAAATCACCACAACTGCACAAACTTTTTGAAAAAGGTCTCTCCGTTGGACGTTTAGACTTTAAATATTATCCAAGAAGACTTTGGAAGAAAATGTCTGACATTGCAGACCATTCGCATACATCTTCACAACAGCTCTTTAAACAATTCCAAAATTTCCCAACGTGTATCTTTAAAGACTGACGAGTCCTATTCAGTGCTTTTGGAACCATACCTTGACATACTGTCACTTTTTGGTAACATATGCTTAGGTTACCTAAAAATTAAGTTTTCAGCGGAAATAATGTAACAGTTGACACACAACATATAATGATGATGATAATGTGACTAGCGACTGTGCAAAGGTATCGGTGTAAAAGACTAACAGAAGTACCTATTTCATTATATGATTATGTATGGTGTGATGATGCGGTGGTGGTGATGATTATTTAATAGTAACATATGCTTGAAGTTCTTTAAACAATGCTGAAATTTCCAAACGTTCCTCCTCACTTCCACACTCCAATCTTTAAAGATTGAGGAGTTCTGTTCAGTCCTTTTGGATCCAGGGTATATAGAGGGATACCTTGGCACAACATTAACTTTTTGGTAGCTGTGAATGTTCAAAGAAATCGATATCGGTTTAAAAACTATGAGAAATACCTATTTCCACATATTATTATCATGATGTATGGTGTGATAACGATGGCGATAATGATGATGATTATTTAATAGTGGCATATGCTTGCAGTTCTTTATACAATGCCGAAATTTGCAAACGTTTATCGTTAAAGACTGAGGAGTTCTGTTCAGTCCTTTTGGATCAAGGGTAGGTATACCTTGGCACAACATTTCACTTTTTGGTAGCTGTGAATGTTCAAAGAAATTGATATCGGTATAAAAATCTATGAGAAATATCTATATCAACATAATATCATAATGTATGGTGTGATGATGGTGATGGTGATGATGATTATTTAATAGTGACAAAATATGCTTGCAGTTTTAAAAACAATGTTGAAATTTCAAAATGTGTATCTTCAAAGACTGTGGAGTGCCGTTCAGTGCTTTTGGATCTAGGGACCTTGGCACAACAACTTACTTTTTGGTAACATATGCTCTAGTTACTTCAAAAAAACTCAAAATCAAAAGAGAAATCCTCATGGATTACATCACCAGATCTACAATTTGGTGAAAAAAACATACACACGATTTGATAACTGTGTTTCTGTGTTTTGGAAGTCGGTTGAAAATAAAAAGAATCACAAAAATATTTTACCGGGATTCGAACCCACCACATTCACTATTTTCGCAGTATTTCCGACCAACGCAAAAATTACACATACTCATATTAAACTACCAATTGGACCTACCAATTGGAAAATATTAGAATTGCAATATTAGAAATATCAATAATTTGATATACTGTTGCACGATGAAAGAAAAAACTAAAATAACTTAAAAATGCTCAGTTACCCAAGGATAAGACCTAGCTAGATCGATTTTTCTCCTCCAAAACTCCCTGCATACTAAATTTCATAGAAATACTTGCAGCTGTTTCCGAGATTACGATTATATATATACAACATTAGCTCGTTTAAAGTATAACATGATAATGATAATGGAATGTCACGAGACCTTCGAATCTGTGATAAATAGATACACACGTGAAAGTATTTGGATGTTGCATGTAAATAAAGCTATCGCACATCCAAGTGGGAAACAGAAAGGATACGTATGTTTATGACCTTCCGCAGGGACCGCCATGTCCCACTTCCCGCGCTCGGAAGGGGTGAACATAAAATGACTAACTTATCGCCCTCGCAAGATATATAAGCCGTCGTAAAATTCTACGTGCCACTCTTAAAATAATAATAATAATCAAGAGTTGACTTTTATAGACCATTCCCTAATAAAACTGTAACATTTTATTTTACTTCCATACCTACATACCAGTGGTAAAGTCTCGGTCTCGTTCGCTTAATTGTCGCATAAATACGCGCTGAGAATTGTGCCTACATTAAAATGTACTTTAAAAACGCCCCACAGTTTTTGTCATCTCAAATCCTAAATCCGCAAGTTGCAGATAGTTAAACTAAAGTTAACAGTAATCGGAAATTAGCATGAGACACACCAATTACCTGAACTAGGGTAACTTAGCAGACAACGGCCTCCAGTTACACCAATTAACCGCATTACCGTGTAGCCCAGATTTTCTCTTGTTGCTATTCATGTCAAATGGCAATGGACCTAAATGTCGTTGACCGTAAAACAGAAAAGGCGAAATCGTAGGGGCGAAATAGGAGCAACACTTTACTCTGTATTGCTTAACAGAAACTAGGAAAAACGTTCGTACGTAAAGTCCGCTTACTATCCCATTTCCAGCGACGGTAATCGCACGTTTCTTGATAATATTTTTTATAATCTTGAAAGTATATCAAATTTATTATGTTTATTAATCATTCTAATACATTCTAATTAGATGACTTATTTTGAAAATGCATAAATTTAACCCCCGATGAAAATAAAGGAGTGTAATAAGTTTCATATGTCTGTCTGCCTGTGTGTCTGTCCGTGGCATCGTAGCTTCCAAAAGGATGAATCGATTATTTGTTTTGAAAGCTGACATGATCGAGAGTGTTCTTAGCTATAATATGCTAAATGTTTTTTTACTGCATAAATGAATAGTTCTCTTAAATATGAGTAACTTATCAGGAGAAACAGTATATCAAAAGTCAATATTTACAAAGGTACAGCGATTTGTATACAAATTTACGCAAGTCTCGTGAATACGCTACATACTAAAGTCGTACCTAGCTGCGACGTCACGACTAGGTTAAAGTGTATTAAGTATACGGCCGCAGGAACATATTTGTAAATATCTCCGATATTTGTGCTTTTAAGTTCATACTTACCATAATTAATGTTTTTCTATATGATGTAAGTAAACTGATGATGTAGATTTTGTTTACTAATTTACCAAAAAAAATTACTTCTTTGTACTTTTTAGATATATCTAATTACTAATACATAAAATATTATATTATTGAAACTAAAGAGTTTAGATGTAGTCATCATCCCTATTCATCTTCATTAGCTTGCTCATTGCTTGACAATACGTGGGTTTCAAATTCAAAATTTTAATTTTGTGTATATTTTTATATCAAAATTTTAATTTTGACGACCTCTGTGGCTCAGTGGTTCAGCGCGTTGGTGCTCGAGCTCAAATTTTAAAAATTCGTCCTATTATCTTACGTCTTATTAACTTTAATTTCCTAAATAACTTACCTGGGAGACCGCGCTTTGATCGGTGTTTTAGTTGATCGATAAATTTATTAAAAATAAATAAAAAAATATAAAAGAAAAATAAATAATAAGGATCACAAAAATATTTATCTTACCGGGATTCGAACCCACCATATTCCTAAGGGATAAGACCTAGCTAGATCGATTTTGCTCCCCCTAAACTCTCTGCATACTAAATTTAATGTACATACTCAGTTGTTTAGCACAATGCACCTATACCCGTATACTGATATTGAAATTTCTTATGTAATAATTAAACTATAAGCATAGAGCTCACGTTTACATGGTAGTTAAAGCCAAGAACCTTTACACTAATCTTAGACTCTGAACACATACGTGCCACGCTCCGGTAAACTTCTTTCCAGATAATAGAGACGAAGTTAAACCGCGAGGTAAAAATATGACCATCTACTTGGAAAGTTTAATTGTAACATAGGGAGAGATTGTGATAATTAGTTATTTTAAGTGAATTTGAAAGCATTGCTGTACTCGTTATTTTTGTATTACCTCGATTAAAATACCGCGATAATTGACAATTTATCGCGGTATTTTAATCGAGTTTACGTTATGTTGTTAGAAACTTCGTCTACAAAGTATAGAATAGTGCTAAAGGCCTGAATCCGTTATAGTCTGAAACAGAATATATGTAAAAAGTGGAAATTAAATATGTAATCATATTTAAAATTATACAGGAAGTATTTAGATTAAAACACGTTTAATAATAATTTATGGGATCCTTCCTTCCGTAATATCAACAGAGTAAAACGATGATAAATCATTAAATTACAGAGTACCTAATGTTTGCCTCCGAAATCCTTCCATTAGACCGCGTTTACTCTGTGCGCTCAAATCTTGGGGTCGGACTTGCCGAAAATGTCCTATGAATATGCGATGACACATTACGTACATATTTTTCCGTGTATTTCACGCAGTAGTAGCTATTTAGTTTGTCGGTAGGTAATGAGTTGTTATAAATTATTTCATACATACAATAGCTTTTAACATAACAAAACGACATTATTATTCCGTAAATCACACATATTTTAATAAAACATAATAATATAATGAAATTGTATATAACATAGCTATGCGACAAGGTAACGAAATTAAAGCATTGTTTTAAAAGTTAAATTGCTATTATATTGGATTTTTCGTTGTTCTCTGCAATAATTCCAGCACCGTCAAATTAAATAACAAGCTTAATTAATTATGTAGTAAGCTTACTCTGCATTAAGCCCATTAAATTGTTTACACTCGCCACATTAGCATACTTAACCACTACACTTAGGTACCTACCTACAGCCAAAAGTATTTTATACGTAAGTATTTTTATAAAGTCCGACATCATAGCTTAGTATAATCTACTAATGCAGTCTTACAATACAAGCGACATATTTATATTCTTGGAAATAATTGAACCATTTCCATAAATAGTACTTACGTAGGGCACACAATTAAACCAAAAGTGCTCCGGTATTTATATACTTAATGGGTTTTATACACTCGTTAAGCTAAAATGACCAAAATATTTATTATGATCAACTACGAACGTCCCTATTGCGGGTATATTTTTCATGTAAGGGAATTAGGCTGTAGAGTACTATGCTAGTCAAGTGCAAGTTGGCATTACAATATTTTTTACCCGATTACGGCAAAGCCAAAAGAGAGGGTAATGATTTTAGCAGTCTGTATGTATGTTTGTTCCACTGTAGCGCCCAAACTACTGGTCCAATGTGTCAATAGATTTGTTATAATAGCCCGGGTAACACAGAGTAACTGAATTATTTACGTATTCGGGTTATATTTTTTTAATTAAAATTTTTATTTATTGTTAGTCTCACTATTGAAAACAGACAAAACAGTTGTGTAACAATAATTTCAAACTTTTCCAGTTTGAAAGGACTCGGCGCACGCTCCATACATGTTTGGGCCCAGATTTTAAGATTTAACCGACCAACAAAAAATTATAGATTTACTAGGGAATTGTTAAACAATTTTAAAGCAAAATTCTCTAATTGGAATTGGAATAAGGATTTTAGCGAAAAGTAATTAAAGTAGTATATTTTTAAAAAGTACTTAAAGAGACTCACTTGAACTTTTTTCGCTAAAAATCATAGTTCTAGACTTTGCCTTACAAGTCCACTCAAAAACTTTCATTTTGTATATTTTTTGAACCAGTTATCCTAGACAATTATTGCCGTAGAAAAAAATATTCAGTTTGATTTCCTATACAAAACTATTACATTTATTGTTCGTTTGCTGACTTGGCCTCGTGGCCCAAAATGGCGACACATACGCAATACCAGAAATACGAGTGCAAAATTATTGTTTTACGCTATTGTACGGATCGTCCTATTCCAATAGGTCATAAACTTCCTTCTTTGCCTTGAGAATTCATTTGTACAAATTATATGGCAGCAGCGAAACCTTATTATATATGCACCGCTTCGTTTACGAGACAAAAACATTCCTTCTTCATAAATAAATAATTTCCCGGTACATCAAGGTGGAATTTCTCAGAGGGTGGAGAATATTCGGTTCGTTATTATGATACAAGCTGTTGCCCGCGATTTGTGTTCTATTTATTATAACATTCTAAAATATTTGAAAATCCCCATGGGCCTCTTTCGTTTTCCTGATTGTCCCTTTTACCTTAAATTACGAAGAATGCAAAATTGGAAAGTAAAATATTATTTTTATAAAAAGCTGAGTAGTTACTCTTATTCTCGGTCCCCTAAGCTCACGGTCCGGCTCTGGCTGCCTAGTACTGCCTACAGCAAACAGTAGGCACACGTATGTACTATCAGGGAATCTAATTAATAAGCAGATAGAGTTTTCTCATAATTTATTTGTATTCCAATGACGGCATGCAATCACAATACAACTATCAATGACATGTCAGTTTGATATTATATTAACAACATAATACGAACAAATTATGACAACAGCCAATCTGCTTATGAATAAGTATATACAATAGTACATACATTACATACCCTAATAGTACCTACATTACATACAGTTTACACTATATAACACAAAAGAAAATATAAGCCAGAATAGATAATCATATTATTATTATAGTAAACTGTCGTTCATTTTTTAATTTCCTTAATAGCTCCCGGCACAGCTGTTTAAATTTTTCGTTACATTTTTTTTTATGTTTCCTTAAAAATCGATAGCATCTGAGCCGATTAAACAGATTAGGCGCCATTTTGTTCGACATGATATTTTAATTTGATACTATTAATACATTCACATATTACTTCAGTAATGTTTTTACTTCTTTAAACATGTACATGTACTAAAGGAGGTAAATGATGAATAATTAACACACTGAAATCTACGTAAAGTGCGAATAGTAGCCAATTTTGGGTCTTGTTAAATACAAAATAAAAACCATACTAAGTACATTAAAGTATGTTTTTAATACGTAAGAAATAATGAAAGCAGTAACGACGTAGATAGCCATTTCTCACCTAGTTCTCTCTAGAATAATGACATGTCTACTCACACCCACGACAGAGGTAAATCGTGTGACTATTGGACAGACTTCCAGGAAAAAAAATTCGTCGGTAGTTCACAGTAAAATAAATATCAAAAACGGACTACTTTGTGAAAAGTTATGCGTGATCATACATCGAAAAATATGCGCGTTGACTTGAGAACCTCCACCGGTTTTTTCCTTTGTTAAAAATTAACTGCTAATCCCACAGAATATTTTTGAAGTGATATCTTTTTTTGCGCGTTGGGAATATTTCAAGAAAGGAAATAACATTGAACTCGTATGAGGAAGGGAGTGGCTGGCAGATCGCGCACCGCATGCTTGCCTGTGCGCTATTGTTTTCATTTCTGTTGGCACTCCCGGAGTACCACTGTTTTCTTTTTATTCTGCGTAACATGTTTGAAATCCTACTACTATTATAAATGTGAAAGTTTGTGAGAATGGATAGATCGATGTTACTTTTTCAAGCAAAAACTACAGGACGGATTTTAATGAAATTTGGTATGGTAGTAGTTTAGGCTCTGGATTAAAACATAGGCTACATTTTATCCCGAAAAAGTGGCAGTGTTTTCGTGGGTTTACTTTATTTACGCTAGTAGTTATTTTAATGTGAAGTTTGAATGAAGCTAACGAACTCGATACAATGCCAACTTATGAACGCGATTTAATTAATTTTCAAATATTTCATGTACAGGACTACGTAAAAATAATCACGATAATTCCGTCATGGCAAGTTGCCTCAGCGTCACACACGTAAAACGAATATTTTCAACGAAACTTCACATGTATTGCATTATGGCTGCACGCCAAATGAATTTAGCCATACCTTTACGTCTAGGTGCTGCAGTATTATATCTATAATATGCTAACCCGACCATAAACAGGATTTAACTAGATACATGAACTGTTTAGGAGATTAGCTTTAACCCCCAGAGCTTGCAGTCGAAATTCTTTTATTCAAGTAATTATTTCAACCGAGTAGCAGGACCTACACAAGTAACCTACCAAATTAAACAACAAAACAAACCTACAATATTAAATTAAATTAAGCCAAATTAGTTTCTAAGACCATTTTCAATTAAATAAAAGTGAAATAATATCCTACTAATCCTAGTACTATTATAAATGTGAAAGTTTGTGAGGATGGATGGATGATCCGGATGCTTGTTATTCTATCACGAAAAAACTATTAACTTTGGTATGGTAGTAATTTAGGCTCTGGACTAAAACATAGCCAACTTTTTATCTCGAAAAAGTACAGTATCTCCCCGGGATACTTTATTTACGCGAGCGGAGCTGCGAGTAACAGCAAGTTATATATTCCTAGCGTTTATAAAAAAACCGGCTAAGTGCAAGTCAGACTCGCGCACGAAGGGTTCCGTACCATTGCCTATAATTTAACTATTTATTTTTAAAAGCGAATATACTACTAACTATTCTGTGAATATTTCAAGCCATAGCCAAGAATACCTGTTGCGGGTTGCCGTTAGTAATGTCGCGCAAAAAAGTCAAAAGAATCACGTTTGTTGTATGGGAGCCCTACATAAATATTTATTTTATTCTGCTTTTAGTATATTTTGTTATTCGAGTAGCAGCAACAGAAATAGATCATCTTAGAAAATGTTAACTGTCTCGCTATCACACTTCAGTAGCTTGGTGACAGTCTGGAGTCTTAGTAATAGGATCCCGTTTTTACCTTATAGTACGGAACCCTACAAAGGACGTGATTAGGTGTGTTGCTAAATAGGTTAAGATAAAGTTTCTCCGCGCTTCAGCCGCGTGTAATTTTCCGGTATTAAAGGTAGCCTGCCTATATGTCAATCCAGAGCCTAAACTACGACCATACTAAATTTCATCGAACTTCGTTCAGAAACTTTTGCGTGGAAGAGCATGCATCCATTCATCCATCCATCCATTCCATTCATCTATCCATCCTCACAAACTTTTAGGCTTATAATAGTAGTAGGATATTACCTAATTCCAAAAAATTGTCAGTGTCGTAATCTGAAAAAAAATAAAAACATGTTTACAGTTGAGTTTTTAAAACATTTGATTAAAACCTAAAATAGATGTGAAAGTTACTTTGAAAGTCGGGATGAGGTAGCTTAATTTCCATTAGGGTTTTTTGCACACCAGTCGATTACAAGACCTATTTCTCTCTTTTCCCGACTTGCCTACCTTTTATTTTCATTGCTTCCGTGCTTCGGATTTTATTTGCCTCGCCTAATATTGGCAGACATGTTTTTACTTTTTGATTCGTTGTACTGACACGTAAAAATGCTCGAGATAAAATATTACACTAAGCTATTTTATTTTTGTTTCTAACTCCAACGTTACTAAACATTAAGATGAAACAATATTATGTAAGTACATCGTTATTGATTTCATATTTTGATAGGAAGAATTTAGGAATAAGCATTGTACACAAATGAGGATTTTTGATATTTTTTCTGCCGTTAAGGGGCAGACCCAACTCAAACAAAGCGTCATCTGGGGGCGTAAATGTTATCAAAAATGCTCAATAAGAATTTTCGATTCTTTTTCTGTCACCAGGCGGCCCTTAACGTATTTCGACATTTAACGTATTTAATAACTATCATTCACTGAAATCCGCGATACATTCTAATATATACGTGATATTATGCTGTCGACATACACGACGGATCTAAAAAGTCTGTTGACGGGCCACAATAAATGTAGGTCTGCCTAGAAAATAAGAAACACTCATTAACTGTGCACTAATTTAAAAAGATTCATGAAGAAACAAGACAGATACAATAATGTTTCTTCAAAAATGAACACATAGTGTTCCACAGTGTATTATATTGTGACTTTTTATTCCGTACAAACAAAAACAACAAAAATATTGAAATATGAAATAATTGTCACCGTATTGTCACATGTTGACCTCTACTACTCATATGGTAATTATTCTGTGCCTAGCGAGGGATTGGAGCTTTCAACGGCGCGCGGTGCTATACGTGACGCCCAGTTGCCCAGCGCGTCACAATTCATGATTTTTTAAAGATTTTCCAACTTTTAAATACTTCAGCAATACATAACCTGTCATTTTTAATCAGACGACTGAATAAAAAGTCATCTAGTTACCTCAGTATCAATTTACGACCCATTTCAATAACCTATTTACCTATAACTATTTGTTAGAAACGTCAAATTTGTTTCGCAAAAAACCAGCAAATCATTGAATGACGACGTTTTTAACAAATAGTTATAGATAGATAGGTTATTGAACCGGCCGTCAATCGTAAAAAATACAGCTGTTTTTAAATTTTACAAATTGCTCGCTAAGCGTTACACAAGTTTTATTATTATAAAATATTATTATTAAAATGTAGTTATAAATGTATAACAATTATTGTATCTCAAATTAATTATTTTGCTCTAATCTAAGTTGTAGAGGCATATTTGTACAAATTAGTTGGCAAGCAATTAGTTCAGCATATACGGAGACATTTTATTATTCATAAATGTTGAATTTAGCATGGAAGACTTAAAAGTTCGTTGCACCTTAACGACATGAAAAGTTCGCTTACCCGACTAGAGTGACTAGACTTGCATTCTTAGGTCCAATATCAAGAATTGCAGCTGTAATTACTTTATATAATACTAGATGTTACAAAATTATGACATATAAAATTGGATTGAAATAGCTAAAGATAGGGTGAGGTAAAAGTGGCATTTCTTGGAGGAGGCCTTCACCTGCGGAGGGGTTCTGGAAACAATAATATATTATAAAAATGTGGTTGTTTAATAAGATTAAGTTTAATATAAATTATTTTTCTCTTACTTCGAAAATTAATTTTAAAATCACACTTCGTTACATTGTAAGGAATAAAAGGCTTTTTTATATGAATTTTTTACTTTATTTTAATATTACATGTTGCCCGCGACTTCGTACACGCAAAAGGTCGCGATAAAAAGTAGCCTATGTCCTTTCCCGTGGACTACTCTATAGATGTGCCAAATTTCATCAAAATCAGTCCAGTAGTTTCGGAGCCTATTCAATGCAAACAAACAAACAAACAAACGAATCTTTCCTCTTTATATTATTAGTATAGATTGTTAACTAAAAAACGTTCACAATTAAAACGTTTCAGTTACATTATTAGGCGTCATCATATAAATCCAGTATATTTCTTGACGACGCAATAAAAGTTACTTTTTTGTACCAGGTTCTCCGTAAAAGTATATCCCGACGAATTAAAATCCTCCTCCTACATTTTCAACTACATCTACATCTACCACCTACCCACATACACCTAGAACACTAAAAACTACTTCCACTTACAAACTACTGGGGCCGACCGATATTTCTGAAAAAGAACTAAACTGAACGCACCTATAAAATATTTGACAGTCAAATGACACTGGTGATCCGAATATACGCTACCGAATTTTCAAACAATTAAATATTCCAATACTAACTGGTATTGGAAAATGTAATTGTCGTTTCTAGTATTTTCCTCGCAACTTTGCTGTAGATTTCTCTTATCTTTATATCATTCTTAGTAATAAAAAATAATCTTAATAGTGTCTTCACCTGTATGTTCTCACCTCTATCGTATTACAATATGTTTATTTTATTTCCTTTTAAATTTAATATAAGGATAAATTAAATTAATTCAAAAGCGTAAACTTGGAAACAGTGTCACTCGGTAGCAAAGTTGATAATTCAATAAAGTTCGCTCGCGTTTAGTTAGTGCATAACGAGAAGAAAGACAAACTCGGCACAATAATCTCAACAAGAAGCGTTGGACGGAGCATTTACATTATTTACCGCGCCGCGCCGGCCTGGGACCAATTTCTAGACAAACAAATAGAACAACGGGCCTGAACCCATCAACTGCTGATCAAACTTTTCGATACAAAATTGAGGTATTGAAAGTTTTCACTCCCCATATAACGTGAATACTGTCGTATCAAAACGAGTAGCCTTTCGTTTCAAAATGTTATTTTAAAAATATGTGAATTAAAGACCACTTTATCTTATACTTTAAACAAGCAAACCTTGTAAATATATATAATCGGAATGTCAGAAACGGCTACAAGTATTTACATGAAATGTAGGGAGTTTTAGGGGAGAAAAATCGATATAGCTAGGTGTTATTATAATTTTTTATGTTTTAACCTGTAAGTAATCTTGCTTAATACAAGCAAGTGGCTTTGTCACTACAACTTCTTTTAACTAAAATTCAAAGAAAAATCATTCAAAGGGGAACTAGTAAATCTGGTTTGCTATCCTAATTAATTTAACAAGAACGGAATATTGATTGGGGCTCAATTTAAACCATTTCCGTAGTCCGGGCATAAAAAGTCAGGCACAGCGCCAGGACCGTTAGGTATCATAGCGCAGTCAGGGAAAATAATGTTTAGCCGTCAAATAGTCCTAATAATTTATTCGTATTGAAGCGTAGAAGGTCCGGGATATCGATTTTGTGTGTAAAAAGTGCACAATAATTATATTATTAAACTAAAAATGATTATAAAAAGCTATATAACCCATGTTCACTACAGTATGACGTTGTGTCATTCTCAATCATTTATCTTATACATTAAACGAGACAATCTTGTATATATATATAATCGTTATCTCGGCAACGGCTGCAAGTATTTACATGAAATATATTAGTATGCAGGGAGTTTTAGGGGCGAAAAATCGGTCTATCTAGGTTTTATACCTGGGAAACTACGCATTATAAAGTTATATATGTTTTTTCTTTCGTCGTGCAACAATATATCAGTAATTTCGACTCTATGTCAGTCTTTTTGACAGTCTTTTATAATTTTTGCGTTGTTCGTAAATTCGGAATGTGGTGGGTTCGAACCCCGGTAAAATGTTTATTTAATCTTTTTTATTTTTTTAATCTACTAGAGTTCCGAGCAAGGCTCGGTTACCCAGATACTTGTAGTAACATAACAAATTTCAAAACCACGCAAATCAGCTAAACGTATTAATTCCTCTACTGTACGAGGTTCCTGGACCTTTAGTCAAAATGTATTCGATAATTTCGACGGCAAAGTTCGAAATCAAAAATGTCTGGGATTTGACATAAGTCATCGCTAAGTGACATGTCGCTTGCAATGCTTTATATCAAATCCCATACATTTTTGATTTAGAAGTTCGCCTTCGAAATTATCGAATGCATCTTGACTGACTAAAGGCCCTGGTATATTCTTGAATATAAACTTTGTACTTTCTTAATTGATACTTACTAATGGATACTTCAGTTTGCTTCGTGCTTTCTAACAAACTTCGATTGAAGTTAAATAATATACTAGTCCTTTATAGTAATAATAGTAATAATATCTATGGACGCTTTCACACGACGTCATCTGGTCTGGTGGTAAGTTCTCAAAGAACTTTTGTTACGGGCACCAGACAACGGTACCCAACGGTAATAATATATGGAAATAGTGTAAGCCCCGAAAGGAGAACTCCGACCGAACGAGGTGGTGGGCTCGGTCAGGCCGATTTTAGTGGTTGTTTATATAGCGCCAAACCATAGATTAAAGAAATAGGAGCAGATACACAACTACATAGTAATCTTTCGATTTGATTGCACTGCTACAAGCATACAGTCTGTCCACAATAGGGTATTTTCCAAATTTATTAAAACTGCTTATATTTAAAGACTGGGACGAACGATTTAACAGAAAAATAAAAATAAATTAATTAATGCATTTTTAAATTTGACGTTTTTAACAAATAGTTATTGGTAGATAGATTATTGAAACGAGCCGTATACCAATTAAAGTCGAATTTATTTTTAATGGTTTTGAATTTACCGTCAAAATGTACGGTTCGATGACGTTTACTGTGAGACGTCAACTTTATGTAGCTTTACTAACTGGATTTCACTTGTTTTTTACACAAAGTATAATAATATCAAATATCAAAGTGGTTATGTATATGTTATGTATGAAAATTAATAGAATATATAAAAATATATCTTATTTTACCTATCCTAAGGATAATAATATGTAATAAATAAATATTAAATTTTCTAGGAGATAGGATCTTGCTTTAATAAATGAGCGTCCATGACCAAGTAAATTGACCCCTTGAGTTACACGCGTGATCGTGCAGGTTCGATGCCAGGTTGTGGTGTGTACCAATTAGACTTTCTCAATAATCGTATACTGACGCTAGGCTTAGGTTAGGTTGGATTATCAAGTAACTATTGCGTGATTATATTATTTTATCATTAATAATAATAAATTAGCTGTTAAGAACCCTATTACAAATCATTCTGCGAGATTAGGTATTTGAAACGTTCTCGACATTTCGCATTTTCTGGTAATTTTGCAGGTTGTATTTATCGTTTTTATTGAAATAGGTTAGTAAATTCATGCTTTAAAATTATAAAATCTTTATTCCTCATGAAGTAACAATTGTTCTGGTATAAATTTTACTTAGTAATATTATCGTAGATAGGAGTAATTCACAGTTAACTTAAAGCTATTTTCGAAGTTTTTTTGGCTTATAATAAGAGTTTTTTCTATATTAAATCAAATATATTTCAAAATTTTAAGGCCGCTACGAACTATACGACTATATAGGAGATAACATTCTCAGTTTATTATTTTATTTATTTAGAATAGTAGTTCAATCCAGGAGCTCACAAAAGTGCCTTGCGCAAAAATCACAGTCGAGATGTAATATGCCTGTTAACTGAAACCGTGTTGCTCATACTATTATATTAAAACTTTTAAACTACTGTACCTACTGTGAAAATACGTCGTCTGCTCAGTATAAAACTGTACATCAGTACACTCGCGAGTGAAATACTAAATGTATATGACGAATACGACGGGATAGGGAATCGAAACAGATGTTAAGAATGTTGTGTTCGTTTCAAGTGGATATGTATACAGTCGCTCGAGTGAGCTTAGCACGTGACGGCATGGACCCTTGCACAATTTTCCACATTTTCCAATTCCAAATACTTCGTGCAAACATAAAACTGTATATTATGATATATGTCGTATAACGTATTGTATTCGACCAAATTCGGATAATGTAAAAAAAATAGCGCGTTGCACACGTAAAGTCCAGACCGCGGATCGGACTGCATTCCAAACCGCGGACAGATCTGGACTACGGATCGATCTGTCGGGATAATTACGACGAAAAATGCGATACGGTTTGGACAGCGTCTTACATAATATGCATAAACGTAGAGTTTATGATTTATTTCAACGTCTTGCTTTAAACTGTGGAAAATACGCTGTCAACATGCCATTTCGGACTTTTTTTTTTAATGGGCAATTGGCCCACCACACTTACCCACCACTGCAACTCCTGTGTAGCCAGGATCGACAGTGGTAACCAACCGCAAAAACCCTTTGATATGATCTCAGGGGTGCCCGGGGGACATGCCAAATCTGTCTTGGAACCCGCATCGAAATTAATCAGAAGATTGTAGGAGGAGTAGGAAGTATTCCAGTTTCCCTCCCCAAGCAAAGCGGGAGACAGCAAAAATTGTGATGACAAAAAGTCAGAATTAAAGGGGAAGCACCACGGGAATAACATGTTTTTTTTTTTATGACTACAAGACAGAATGTAATTAATTGTTTTAATTTATAACACACGGATTACAGTTGATTACAATGCATTTATAATGACAAAAAAGTGTTGCATTGTTTCCAATAGTACTTATGACAAAAACGTTTGAAATCTCGGAAGTTCTTCGCACACCCCACGAGATCTTCATAGTACACAACCCTAGAAACACTTCGATTCTTTCGTCATACCAGAGATCACACTCCCAGAGTATGTGATGAGCAATTTGTTCATAAGGGCTACCTTCGGTCGAACACTCGCATAGCGGAGACGAGACTAATGTAAATCCAAATAGTTTCGCTTTAAATTTTCCGTGTCCTGTCAAAAATTTAGCGACGTAGTGGTCTATTTCTATCCATTGCTTCGAGAGCCGATCGCGTACCGAAGGGAAGAAATTATATAGGTGACGCCCTTTGATAGTGTTGTCCCACCGTTCCTGCCACTCAGAAATTAGGTTCTGTATAGAAATATCTAATGAGTCGAATAATCTAGTTATCTTATTACTCTCTTTCGCGCTTAAAAACTCAGGGTTAGTCATTTTTTTATTTTTATAATATAGTGCTGCACGACGCTGTATCTCTAAATCTACTGGTAGGACTCCGTTGCCATTTCGGACTGTCGGCAAGGTCGATCCCGCTCAATTGAGCGGGGGACCCGACCTTGCACGCTTGGTTCGGAGGGTTGGAACGGCGAGTGCTATTTCCCACAGTCAGAACTGTAGGCTGTGACGGGCTCTACTGTGTTCTGTGCTTATTGTAAAGGGACGCACGTACTACGAGTGCTGTACTATGTATATTCGATCATTAATTTATTTTTGTGCAATGCGTTAAAAAATATTTATTTATTTATTAAATTACATGGAAACTTACAGCTAAAATAATTATATAGTTACAATTCTAGTATCCCCTCAGCTTTCCACTATTAAATTAACAATAAATTATAAATTTGTGAAAACTCTGGGTAGAAGATAGGAACTATTGTTCTAGAATCTAAATAATCAAGATACACATAAAATAAAAGAAAAAATCAACAAAAACGATACTACGGGCACAAGACAAGCTGTTAACTTAAACTTTAAAGGTTTAAATGGCCTAAGAAGTTAGAGCTCAAGCGTATCCTTACTGATGACACTTTATTAGTGTAAACATCAAAATACATCAAACATGATAATCTGTATAACTTGTTGAAATTGAACATTACGGTATATACAAGCAAAGGTTTTCGACGGTTTTTCAACAAGCAATAAAACTTGTGAAGTCTAGAAACTGGCATTCGTCGAGCAAACAATCTCAATGAACAAAAGTTTCAACAAATATACTCCGTTTGAGATTAAAGATCAATAGATTGCATAAGAGTATCTAATTATATTATATACTCGTTGATTTAAAACTTGTTTGAATGTATGTAACAATAAATTCAAAATATTTAACATTCTCATTTTGTTTATTAATAGATTTATGTTTGAAAAAATTTGATAAGAGTACATAAAGTGAAAATAGTATCCAATAAAAACTACATAAAAATACTTCTTAGCGTCAAAAAGCGCTTTCTTAATGCTAATTTGAATTTAAAAAAAAATAGTTTATTAGTAATAGAGTTTCCTTCCGATTTAGCAATAATATGGAACTTAATTAGACAACTATCTGGCAATGCTATTACATTAATAATTCCTAAGTCTCACGCTGGCGAACTTCTGTTTATGTACCTAAGCTACCAGCTGTTTAATGATAGTTTCATCTACTACATTCAATTTAGAATTAATTACACCAAATAAGTTATTAATAAAGTACAAGACTTTGTACAGATATAAAAAAACGTAACGAGTACAGTGTACCTACAGTTTACACGTGGCAGAAGTAAAACTTCATGCATCATTAAAATTACAAAAATACCCTCAAACACTTCAAAAAATGATTGACTGTTAAGTCGGTTTATACGGTGATAACGTCATTACAAGCCCAACTCTTAGGCCGATCGTACCTCTCTATCGCTTGTTCCGCTATCTCGCTTGTACGCTCGGCTTAGGCGGAACGTGACAAACAGGCGGAACGTGTCAATTTTTGGTGCGTGCAGCCGGTGTTCATCGATTTATAAGACATTGTCACTTCATAAAAATTGAAATATTTAAATTTGTCCACCTAGCGCCATCTTTTTATTGAACCGTACTTTAAATGCAAAATTGATAGATAAGAATTCTATATTAAATTCTATATTAAACACACAAATATTATATACAATAGAATAAAGATGTAATGTACATCACGTCAATCTAATCCCATGCTAAGACTTGGGTTATGGCAATCAGACAACGGATAGACATTTAAAAATTGTATACTATAATATATTATAACAAACACTCTCACACTACACAAACACACTAAAAATAGTTTATCACGTATTGTCATTTTTCGGTAACGTGATGCGCCCTTCGTTGGGGACTCTCCTCCGGAACCATCGGTAAACTACACCCGACGTCAGAACGCCTCCACCTCGAGAGTAGACAAAAGTGGTGTCGGCACTCACCACAAAGGAACTGAAGTTCACCTTGTGGTGAGACTGCAGACGCCTAACCCTCAAAGTGTAGGTGGTCTTCTCACAAATGTAGCTCACGACGTCCTCGACCTCCATGGACCAGTGCTGGCGTACAACTGCGTTGCGAGACCCTCGCACCGCAGGCGAAGTTCGGGTACGTAGGGTGCGGTGCCGCGATGGTTGCGGACAGCGGGTTCCTCCTCTTTCTTCTCTCAACCAACTTCCTGCTCTTGTCCTCGACCGGTCGAAGAGATTCAGCCCTGCGGCTCTCCTTGGCCTTGGGGCTCTCCTTAGCCTGGCGGCTCTCCATCTCCCCCTTTGATTTCAGTGGGGATGCGGGGTAGGCGGCGACAGAAGTTTAAGTAGTTTCTGAAAGATGGCATTAAAATATCCAAAATATAACGCTCGAGTAACGTGTAACCTGATATTCCACTTTCAACACGCCTAAGGTAGTTTCACTTTCAACTTAGCTTAGAAACCTAGCTTATTATATTTTCAATTGATCTGCCTATCGAAAAAATATGTTTAATGTATGAATGAGAAACATGTAAGATAACATCATGTAATTGAAAATTTGATTAAAAATACCGGTTGTCTGTAAAGTCAGTTTACTGACGATAGTTGAACGTGACAACGTCAACAATAACAACAACAATAATAATAATAATAATAATGAGGTAAAGGCAATGCGAGGTAACGCTGGTACTTGGGTACTTGGTAACGGTACTTGGTAACGATAACGGGTAACAGGTAACGCATGAGTCATGTTTTTTCATACGTGCAGCCGGCTCCATCGATTTATAAGACGTTATCACGTCAATAAAATAAGTTTTACTTTACTTTTTTTTTTAAGTTTTCGTAGAAATATTTTATTTACTTCAAATATCTATCGAAATATGCTTAGATAGGCCTATAATAAATTATTGTAAATAATATGGGCAAAGGGAACTTCAATATTAGGAAAAGACGCAACCAAGCGAGTCGGAGCCGACTTTTTAAAATATTTCCATGCTAGAATGTTTCCACTTCGGTACATTTTATCCGACGCTACACAATACAAACAAATTGTCACTTCGAATGCTCTATTTCAAAGCCGAATTACTACCCTCAATTTTTTTTCATGTTATTTAAATACAATTTACAGAAAAATACCAGTTTTTGAGAGAACATCATATCGTAAGAGGATTATTATACCTAGTGCGTTAATAACCCCACGTTGGTGGCATCACTTACGGCCCGGTTCAATAACCTATATATCTATAACTATTTGTTAAAAATGTCGCCATTCAGTCATTTGACGGTTCGGACAACGGACGAGGAAAGGTATCGCGTCTCAAACTGCGTACTTAGCACATTAGGACGGGGCGGGCCGAATCGCATTGCCGAATTTTGAGCCAACAAGTCCACGTAATTGTATATACTACAAGTTACAACTATCGCATACTTTTTATAGCCGCCATTACTAGTTCCATATTGTCGTCAAGTGGACACTCTGCCAGTCGAATAAAAGTGTATACATATTAAAAATTAATTAACTTCCTTTGTTTCGTAGAACGTAACAAAATATCACAAGCACGTCGCAAGACATTGTAAATATATGGTATCAAAATAACTTTAAATTGTAGGTGTAAATAATAACTAAAACATAAGTAGTTAATAAGTAGGAATATAATAAATAATTGTATTTTGATGAATAAAATATTAAGCCATTAGAGATTAAAAGGCTACTGACTGAACCTTTTTAATTATTAATACAAAATAAGTTTAATTTATTAACGTATAATGTTTTAACAAACGAAACATAAACAAGATAGTTTGGGAATCAGTTTTGAGGGTTTTAAGGACCGAGCACATACTTGTAACTCCTCAGGTGTTGCGTATGAGCGTTGGTAATCGCTAACCATCAGGTGATCCGTCTGCCGTTTTCTGAGCAATTTGATAAGAAAGAAGAACCTGAATAAGGTAGCTAGGAGTCGATAGATGCAGGCTGCGAGCGACCGGTGTTGGAAAATGGATATGGCTTAAGTGAATATATCGACTTTTGAGGTCATCTCAGCTACAACTTACAAGGCTGATGATCTTGTGTTAGTTTAGATTGACGGCTACTATCAAATCGCCTACCTAAAGTGGAGTCATTTTAATAGGTAATATTTGACAATTCATCAAAATTCAACAACGTAACCTTGTAACGGAGGGCATAAAATAATATATTTTTTCGTTTTTTTAGAACAGCACAATTGCTTAACTTTTGTCAATTACGATCACATATTTATTGTAATAATGACCGATATGAGTAATTTTACGATTTGCTTTCACTAATAAACCATTCTAAACATAATAAGCAATTTCTGATCTAAAGAACTGAACGTCGTTACAATGTTGCGTCAGTTAACCCTTTTTCTTTTTAAACACTTGGGATGTTACTCTAAAAATCGAAAGCTGATAAGTAGAATCGAATGCAATGATTACTTGTGAAGAAATATCATCATAAATTAATAACCAGGTTATGATTATAATAAAACATAATTCTATTTCCATAAACTAATAACCAGGTTGTGATTATAATAAAACATAATTTTATTTATTATTGTTTTAACTAACTATAAAAATACAAAAAATAACTAAATAGAAAAATCATTGATGTTAGGTACAATTTAGGTGGGATGTTGCTGGCAGCACCAGTGTCTGTCGATGACGCCATGTCATGTCGCCATTACATGACGCAGTCTTTTGTCGTTGTGCGAAGTGACTGTGCGTTTTTGGTGTGCTCTCTGTTATTTTCTTCTGACCCGGCTTTTTTATTGGACTAATCTTACTAACTACGTTTACCTGGCTATAAATTGGACTCCGATTGCTTAACGATTAGTAAACAAGAACAACATTACAGTCTTACCATGTCGAAACGGGGGAAAATCCTAAACAGTCAATCTCGCGAACTAGTGGTGAAATTGTACAATTATTTTGAACGTATGTTTGAACGTAGAACGCTTTGCCGAAGCATTGGGAATAGGAAAGAGGACAGTTACTCAAATTCTGAAAGAGAAATACGGACCATCAGGCTCGGAAGATAATACTTTACGTACACCGAAAAAAAGAAAGAGGAACAAGAAAATTGTTGGCATTGATAATTTTGATGCTGCTGCGATTCGCAACCACATTTATGGATATTACTCGAGAAAAGAATATCCTACACTGGAAAAGCTAATGAGTTCGTTAATAGACGCAGGCTTATTTTTTTGCGGTAAATCGTCTCTATCATAGGTTTTGAAATCGATTGGCTTTAGATTTAAAAAATCTGACAAACGGAAAATTCTGCGAATGCTACGATATTATTTTAAAGAGAGTAACATTCTTACGTCAAGTAAATAAAATTACAGATTGGGACAATGTCGTGTTTATTGACGAAACACGGTTGAATGCGAACCATACGGTTTCGCGGACATGAACCGATGATACAGCGGCCTCCACCTCAAAAGTTCCATCGGGAAAAGGAGCCCGACTAATTATTTGTCACGCGGGATCAGTTTCTCAAAGTTTTATTCGCGTCTAAAACTACAAGTGATTACCATGAGGAAATGAACTTTGAGGTTTTTAAAGAGTGGTTTGAGAAGCTGTTAGTCAGCTTAGAAAACTCATCGAAAATTATAATGGACAATGCACCGTATCATTCTGTGCAAGTTGATAAACCACCAACTCAAGCAAATAAAAATCAAGAAATTGTCTCGTGGCTGGTAAGAAATGGTGTGGATGCAAGTCCAACTTTATTAAAAGTTTAGTTGTTAAATCTGCTAAGCTAAGCCGTCCAAGCTCCGCTATGTAATCGATGAACTAGCCCTAGAGCATGGACACGAAGTTATTCGATTGCCTCCCTACCATTGCCAGTATAACGCCATCGAGCTTATTTGGGCACAAATAAAGGGTCATGCAGCGCAGAACAATACTGAACCACCATTCAGTAAGTAAAGAATATATTTTACAAGATTTTGAACGAGATGTGAGAATAGACAATATTATTGAAAATTTTACATGGAATAGACAATATTAATAGTATCTCTGAGTGCTGACAGCAGTGATGAAGATGACAATACTAATAACAGTTCTGATAGTTCAACTGAAAAAATGGAATTAATGTTAAATTATGTAGTTGTCTTATTTTTTTCCTTAAATTTACGAAACAAAAAATAATAATGGGACAGGAATTCGCCTGATGATTTTTAAAATTCACATATGTTTCAAGTCCGTATCGATTCATTCACTTTAATCGATGTTTTTAAGCAGGTCACCTCACTATGAAGATAAAACTGACAGACGTCAAATGTTACCTATTAAAATGACTCCACTGTAATTTAATAAGTTATAAGAATGTTGCGGGTAAAATTTTGTCTTTTGCGACTATTTTCGTGATCACGTTTTTTCAATAAAACATCATTATCCTGTTTCTGTGGAGTGACATTTGTGCGTGTCATCTAGATGTATCACCAACAACTTTCAATTCATGCTGTGTCACAACCTTCTCGTACCTACATATTGAAAGGCTTTTTGGAAATATTTTTATTATAAAACTAGCTTTTGCCCGCAGCTTCACCCACGTGGGAGAGTGTTTGTGGCTATATTAAAAAGGGGCACAGAGTAAAAATATATGGGTACTTTATAACAAATTTTCACACGTACTTTTAAATTTTAAGATATATCCTCGATAAGGATAATTAAATTGTATCCGTCTAAATAGCTTCTGCAAATACCACATTGCTTCTGATCATTTTTTTTAACTTAGAATGGGTATAGTAAACTATCCTTAAAAGATAGACTTATCTACCATCGCGGACACTTTTGTAGACCTATAAAAGATAAACAATCCCACCATACATATTACATTGTTTTATTATTTATCTTCAACGGGTTAGATTAGGCAGCGTTTTCGATAAAAGTTCCCATACGACTTGATTTTTTCCGACACCTTCAACAATTATCGTCATAAATCAAATAATTTCCACAAAACCTTAACAAATTATTATCGACCTAAACCTTCCTATGGAACCACTCTGACGGTAAATGTAAAGGGCATGAATATCCTTTCAGCAGATTTTGAGATTATCGCGAACATACAGATGTACATATGTATATATGTACATACAGATAACATTGTAATTTAGAGGATGTCAACTGATTACTTTTAGTATAAAAGGGCGCGCAGATCTGTTGTTGGTGCCATTATTGTAACGGTTGTTAAAAGGTTTGTTACTCTGCCCGAATAAACAGTGTTTCTAAGTTTAGACCTAGTTTATTTCCTACCAAGTGCCGACAAGATATAACCAAAAAAATATTCTAAGTCAGCACTACATATTGCCAGCTATTGAAAAACACTACCGAATGTTTTTAAGATCAAACAACGACATACATTTGAATTTATTCCTCGTAAAATTCTTCGAAAATAGGTGCACTAACTCTCGTAGTAAGTGGCCGTACCAGTGACTCCCTTGACAATACGCGTAACCAATTACGTGGTAGAAATTATGTATAAAATGTCAAAATGCTATAAATATTATAATTTGGCATTAAAAAATATTAAACTTTAAATTTTACCAACCCCAACACCAACCCTCAGTAATAATCTTCAACCCTCAGTTGTCGATAACTCTTTCACACATCACCTTTAGGTAACTTTTAAGGCAGGTTGTAGGTTGTAGGTGCACGTAGTCGGTATGGGTGTAGGTTTTAGGTGTAGGTGTATGTGAAGGTTGTAGGTGTTGATAGTAGGGTGTAGTTTTTGATGTAGAAACTGTAGAGTGTAGGTGTATGTAGGTAGTAAATTATTGATTCCAGGTCATAGTTAAGACAGACGTCTGTTGGGTGCAGCTAGTAAGTATAAAAAAATTGCAGTGCTGATAAAATGGTTCGTTTAGTATAATAGTAGTGAGTATTATAGTATAAGGCATCGTTTCTCAAGCGAGGTTCGCGACCCTTGGGGGAGTCGTGTTTGTTTTAAAGGGGGTTGAAAAATAATAAATACATCCTACATATTATAGGTACAAAAGATTCGTTTTTCGAACTAATCTTTTGGTTAATTTTGTTTAATCGTTCTGAGTGTCTAATGAGTCTAAAACGTTCGAACCATTGAAGGCTAATATAACGTATAGCTGATAAAAATAGCATATGTACATATTATTATAATTTTATAGTGACGGGGTCGCAAGACTTTATACTTAACTTTTGGGCTTTTTCGTGGGTCGCTACCTAAAAATGGTTGAGAAACGATGTTATAAGGGATTATTGTTCCTCTGTACCGTTAAACGCGTCTAAGTAGGATTTACTATCCGCTGAAACAAGGATGTCTGATAAGCCCCGACAATCAAAGCTTATTGTGTGTACGTTTACTGCGTACCCTCTTGCTAAGCCTACCAACCAAATACACTATTTAATCACAGGCTGGCACACAATAGGAAACTTATATCATGCAATGTGAAATGTCCACATGTGGGGAGTCCACACCGATTTCGGTGACGGTGGCCGGTTTCATTGAACGCAGAAGTAATTTTATAGTGCCCAAGTGTGTGCGCAGTACACAAGAGCAGTCTCTCTTCCCTTACTCTCGTAACCAAGTGGGACGAATAACCGATACGACTGGCGAGAGATAAGGCGCAGGTCCGACTTTTTCATGCCCATCCGACGCATGGATCATCTTTCTTGTCATGCAATTAGGTGATAAGCTTGCATTCTCCTAACCAAACTTGAAAACATCTTTTTTTTTGTTGTTCCAATGCGGGAATCGAACCCACGACCTCCAAGTCGAGAGCCAAGCACTAACCACTAGACCACGGAGGCTGTTTATTATAATATCTTTGTGTGTAACAACAATATGATATCAAAGACGGGTCATCACTCAATAATCAATCTCCTATCTACATTTATAAAAGGCAAAGCTGATTGACTAATATATCAACGCACATACCAAACCTAGAAATTTGAAGTTTTGCACAAGTATTTCAGGAAGGATTTTCCAAAATTCAATCCCAAGGGGGTAAAATAGGGGTTAAATGTTTGTATGAAAGTTTTAATTCCTTGGACAATAGACAATAGAAATATTTGCATCGTATTCCTCTTATGACGAAGGCATCCAATAAGGAAGGATTTTTCAAAATTCAACCCTTGGGGTGGTGAAATAGGGAATAAAATTTTGTATGAAACTTTTTATTCCTTGGACATATTTGCATGGAATTTCGTTTGAATTGGGTACGGAAAAACAACGAGTTACGTATTTCAGCGTTTTCTAATATTAAAACCTAAGAGAGTAAAGTAGGGGAATAAGGATGAAAGTTTTAAATTATCATAAAAATATCGTTTAGAAACCAATTTCACGTGGGCGATAGTTGTGGGTATTACTTATAATTGTGGGCTGTGGCATTTAAATGGTGATGTTTTTATTTATTTCATGCAAATTAGTTTTCAAAGTAATGTGTATTGAAATTTAAGTACTAAATCCTAAGTTTATGTTACACAAGTAAATTAATATTCAAAGCTAACAGAACAGAATTCAAAAGTTGTTTTTCATTTATTTCGCAGGAACCGTAAGAAAATATTTTTCAATGTCCGAAGCAATTAATACGGTGAGCATAAAATTCTAATAGAATGGAACTTGTAAATTTTTATTTTGAGAAACGTAAAAGTGTTTGCAGGAAATAATTAAATTTGAATGCACCTCGTAACAGAAGGTAGCGAGACCGAGAGCACTTGTAACTGGAGTTACATTATTTACAGTTCTCGGCTCGACCTTTATATTATGTATATTGTGTTATTTAATGACACGGTACATTGTTACGTTTCCTGTAACTTGGTCGCAAATTAGGTACCTATTATACAATGTCAAGCACATTCTTATCGTCTGTCAATGGGTTTCCATTGAGAGACGATAAGAATAGGTACACAAAAATTTTATTACTTACAATAAATTATTACTTACAATAAAAATAAAATTCACTTTAAAACGCCATGCCATTCATATTTTAAATAAGGTACGAACAATATTTTCTTTCTTAATAAAATAAGTTGGATCTTTTCAGTCGAGCTTTGTATACATTTGAGTGTGCAAAAAACTAGGTATGTCGCGAGGGCAAAAAATTGTAAAAAAATCAACATATTTTTAAACTAGAATAAAGTATAAACCTCTGTCGCTCTCATTGTTGCGATGAATTATAGTGGAAATTTTTCCACGAACATGCAGTGATTTCAAACATTCGAGTATTATAATATATACACATAACGCTCTAATAATGCGCTCGTATGTTTGTTTAACTCCATTTTTTGTTTTTTTTAAACTTCTAAAAAAAATTTTACTATAGGTAAAAGGACAGTTGACTTTTTATAAATTATAGTTATACGATAGAACATTGTATTTGTAAATATTTTGTAAATTGTAAATTTGCTTTCCAGTCTAAATTTTACATGAAATTTATTTTGTTTAACATTTACTGAAAACTGCTTTGGTGCCTAATACTGTTGCTTATTAATTTCAAAAATAGCATCTGAGTAAACAGCAAGTGATTTTGCCACCTCATGAACACGTTTGAGCTCAATGAACCGATGTATTTATTTAGCTTCTTCATAAATGCAACTACATGAGTGCGCTCGCTAAAGTGTGCCGTCAATTTTCGAGATTTTTCGAGCGCTTTAATCTCCTCTTATTTATTTTCATAGTAATAACGTATTGCGTCGCAGCGAGTATTCAAACATTATTCTCTGTGCTCATCTTCCTTGTAATATTCAATATCAAATATACTACATTCAATATTAGTTTCACTACTATTCTACTTTTATGTACTTCATAAAGATTTACAGCGTAGCATTAAATTGATAGATGTAAACGTGCAAAACTTACATATACATAAACATATTATGTTTCCATATTATGTTAAATATTAATTTTATCTCCAAACTTTGGTTCCATGTTATCAATTTTTTTTTGGGAATTGGAATAAAATAGAATTGAATACAAGGTAGAATACATTGTAATTCTAATATCAAGAAGAGTCAACAACAGCTTTTCCCATTAATTTTTAATGTCGGTAATATATTCTTAAAATTCGATTATGTATACAGAGTTTATATTAATAGAACAATGTGTTGTTTATCAGTAAAACTCTTCACAAATATTAATTAATCCAAACACTGTAGGGAGTTTGATCAATCTCGGTTGGGTAGAGACGGGGCCACCACTCAGCAGTGAGTGAGCTGACCTTATCCGGCGCACGCACCATAGTTCTAAGGAGGTCATGGTTGCCATTTTTGTATTCCTCGCACATACAGTTGCAGCCTGAAATGTTGCCAGCCAAGTGAAATGACTTTCAAAGGAATAAAGAGATTGCTCTGTATCAACATTTTCGCAGCGTTGAAAAGTTCTTTTGACAATTTTATTTTAAAATGTAACTTCGTAGTTGAAAAGGATTATTTTATTTATATGAAGCTCTTTCATTTTTATCGAAAATGTGCGATTGATAGCAGTTGTGCGTGAAAAGTGATAATCGACGTCCACAGTATCTACAGAAGACTTTATGAGTACCTATACTACTGAGATTCTTTTTTAGATTTATTGCTTCATGTTGGTAAGCCACTATCATAGTATTTCCTCGCCGTAAATACAACTTAACGTATATTAATGTGGTACTTTTAGTTTTAATTAAAAAAATTAAAACAAGATAGAGCGTCTTGCGGCACGGTGAAGTGTAGTTGACGGCTAACCGCGTGATAAACCTCCTTACAGCGCAGGTAAAATACGAGCCCGTATATCAACATCGCTCACGTACCTGCACCTGTATATGTGATCATAAATTCACTTTATATACAAACTTAAATTGTCTATTTAACTCCCCTGAATCTACCTATCAATGTCTACTAGGTCAAATTGAGCCTTTTAAGGAGTGGAAACATTTAAAAGAATATACAGATGATAACTTTAATTTTCTCGAAACGCATTTCATGACTAAGCGCAATACAAATCACAACATTGAAAATAAAATGAAATCTCGATCTTAATGTCATTTCTGTATGCAAAAGAGTATATTGAAAACATTAAATTATCTTCAAGAATATGAAACCTTTGTGAATAAAAAAACCGTTGTAAGCTCTTTACTATATTTAATAACGATAGCAACATCAAACAATTTAGATATCACTATCAATTAATGTCATTTTTGAATGCTTTTGAATTTAGTTTCATAGACAAAAATTTAGGGAAAAATTTTCACGAGAAATTAATACTAGGTACTAGGTAAGTATCCTTAGACGAACTGCTAAATATCACTTATTCGTTTCTTGTACTTTTACGAAAAAGATTGACCATGTTTTTTTAAGAAGGAGGCCAAAGCAGATGACTACTTACACCCATCACTAAAGTTTCCTTCACACAGTAGTCGTCAGTATCTATATCACTTATTATCAATGTAGTCTAACGGCCGGTTTCAATAACCTATCTACCAATAGCTATTTCTTAAAAACGTCGTCAATCATTTGCCGGTTTTTTTACGATACAAATGTGACGTTTTTAACAAATACGAGGGCTGATTGATAAGTTTCCGAAACGACAAAGAAAAACTTCAAAAATCTATTTAAAATAAATTTATTCCTCAACGTAGTTTCCTTCTACCTCGATGCATTTAGTCCAGCGCTTCTCCAATGCCGTTACACCAGTTTGATAAAATGTTTTCTCCAACCGCTCAAAATACTCGTCCACGGCAACGTCATTGTTGCCGTTCTTCATTTGATGAAAATCTCTGGCCACCTAACCATTTCGTCAGGTTTGGGAATAAGTAGAAGTCGCACGGGGCCAGATCCGGGGAATAGGGTGGATGCGGTAGCAATTCGAACCGCAATTCATGGAGTTTGGCGACTGCAACCATTGACGTGTGTGCAGGTGCGTTGTCATGGTGGAACAAAATTTTTTTCTTGGCCAAATGTGGACGTTTCTTCTGGATTGCTTCACTTAATTTTTGCAGCAAGCTTGCGTAGTACTCTCCATTTATTGTTTTTTCTTTTTGCAGATAATCCACTAAAATAATCCCTCGAGCATCCCAAAAAACAGTCGCCATCACTTTGCCGGCCGACAAAACCGTTTTTGCTTTCTTCGGCGCAGGTTTTCCGCTCTCAGTCCACTGCTTAGATTGTTCTTTTGTCTCGGGAGTATAATGATGTATCCAGGTTTCATCGACTGTTACATAACGCCGCAAAAACTCATTAGGATCTCGGTTAAACAGCGCCAAACACTCCGATGAATCGTCCACTCGACGTTGCTTTTGGTCTACAGTGAGCAGACGCGGCACCCATCGCGCGCAAATCTTTTTCATTCCCAAATGTTGGTGCAAAATATTAAAAACGCGTTCAGATGAAATGCTCACTATCTCTGCTATCTCTCGCAACTTTAAGCGCCGATCATTCAATACAATTTTGTGAATTTTTTTGACCAAGTCCGGATTCGTGACTTCATTTGGACGGCCAGACCTGTGGGCGTCTTCGCAGCTCTGTCTTCCACGTTTAAAATCAGTTACCCAGGTGTGAATTGTACTCAATTCAGGAGCAGAATTACCTAAAACACTGTCTAGCTGGGTTTTAATCTGGATTGCTGTTTTCTCTTTTAAAACGTAAAACTTTATCACCGCACGAATTTCGTTTCTTTCCATTGTTAAGAAAATTTACGACAGAGAAAGTTCTACGTCCTCTCAAACAAATTCCATCAGTTAGATTAAATTCAAATTTGGCGTTCTATTTTCAAAAAGATGCCAGAATATAATGTAATATTCCTTTTTTGCGTATCATTTTTTTAAGTTCGTCGTTTCGGCCAGTTATCAATCAGCCCAGGTAGTTATTGGTAGATAGGTTATTGAAACGGGCCGTAAAAAGGTCCAGATATAAGGTTGTTACCAAGCCGTTACGCTTCCACAGAGTAGTGTGGCTGAAATACCTATGTAGTATATCGATTCAACAATCGATTCAGTTTTATTTTATTTTATTTATTCAAAAAACTTACAGCAACTTTTCAAATTAACTAGTTACTAACTACAAGCCATTTATAAGTTTTCACAAGCAATAAAGAGAGTGTACATAAAAGCATAAGTAAAAAGCATGAAAGTAAAACAAGCTCAAGACGCAAATGTACAAGAAACAGATACTTAATTAATCTATGTATTAGGGGTGTTGATTAATGTAAAGGTTTTTTAAGAATTGCAACATTCGCTATACATGGTTTTAGTAAATTATAAATAATGCAACAAAAACAAACTTTACAGCAATGTATACATAATATAATAACTTATTAATTATTATCGCTAAGCAAAACTAAACTACAGCTAGCTAATCGACATTAAAAAAGTACTTGCGACTAGTGACCAACTGTTTGATCGCATGAGGCTCGGCAGAGAAAATGTCAAAAGAAGGGTTTATTATAGAAAATTCATTGTTTTAAACACTTACGGATTGTGTCGCGGTGCACTTTTCTTTTTCCCGACGTTTCGGCTACTTTCCAGCAAGGCAGGCAGGCGGCAGGAAAGTAGCCGAAACGTCGGGAAAAAGAAAAGTGCACCGCGACACAATCCGTAAGTGTTTAAAACAATGAACAATATTCGCGTAAACCTAAGAAATCAATATAGAAAATTCATTTAGTTGAGAACTCGCTCTAAATATAAATGAACTACGATGTAATACGTTTTAAAAATATCCCCAGATATTGATTGAAACAAAATTTCTAAAATACTTGTGGGGATACAAAAGTTTATTTTTTCTAGCAAGTATGAGCTGTCAATGTTATTGATTATTTTAATTAAATAAGATATATCAGTAATATTTATCCGTACTGTAAATGGTAAAAAGTGAAATTGCTTACATCTATCTTCGTAGCTTGGTAAATAATGACTACTTCTGAATTGTAGGTATCGTAAAAAACATTTTTGGATAGATTCAATCCTATTTTTATATAAATCATATTTAGGATTCCATACCTCTGAGCGGTATTCAAGTATACTACGCACATGAGCACAGTATAAGACTTTAATTACTTTAAATGTGGTGAAATTTTTACTCATCCTAATGACGAATCCGAGCGCTTTTGAAGCTTTATTAACAATGTGATGAATATGTTTGTCGAAAATTAATTTTTAGTCCATAATAATACACAGGTCTCTCATATTAGGTCATTACATATGAAATTGGCGTTTTGTAAAGGAGGAACATAAAGTCGATTTTTTTAAAACATAATGTATTTATTTAATCAAAGTATATACCATTGCGTTCTATGCACTTTTGCCATCTCATAGGTAGTTCATTGATTCCTTTACTAAAAAAACCATTCGGAAAGGTATCAATAAAACTTTGAAGGTGCTTTGGACTACCCCATCGGATTTGAATATTTTCCCGTGCAAGAAGTTATCTAAATTTCAAAAAAAAAAGAGGAATGTGGATGTCTTAGATAATGCAATTGAAGCTCCTCTAATTTGGTAGCCGTCTGTTGTGCAGTGTGCGGTCTAGCGTTCTCCTGAAGCAGCAGTGGCCTAGAGCGAATGACCAACCTCGGTTGTTTAGCAGCTAGCTTTTCCATCATGATTTGCAGTTGCTGGCAATAGATATCTGCCGTAATCGTTTGGACAGATTTAAGAAAGCTGTAGTGAACGACACCGGCACTAGTCCACCAAACCCTCACAAGTAACTTCTTTGAGATAATTTTCGCTTGGGGCAGGCTTTGGCTGGTTCGCCAGCCAAAGCCTGCCCCATTAGCCATTGCGATGAGCGTTTCCGTTTGTCGTACAGGATCCACTTTTCATCACAGGTAATGATTCAATTTAAAATCCCTTCATAACTGTGCCGGTTGAGTAATGTAACGCAGCAGTCGACGCGCGTTTGTCGGTTTGCTGCACTCAATTCATGAGGTACCCTTTTAACCTTTTTCACCTTCCCAATTTGCTTCAAGTGGATTAAAACAGTTTTATCACTAACACCGCAGCCTGCAACTAACTCGGACGTGGTTTGCGATGGATCCGCTTCCACAATAGCCTTCAATTCTTCATTATCAACTTTGGTCTCCGTCCGTCCACGGGGCTTGTTCTGCAGGTCGAAATTTCCAGAACGAAAACGTTGGAACCAAAAACGCACTGTGTTTTTTTTTGCGACACCGCCGCCATACACATCATTAATCCTTCTGTAGCATAGCTACATTTTTAACGTATTATTATAGCTGATAACGACGCGTCTATCGTCATCTATTAGCTGTTGTTGCTAATTATAATAGCTAATTTATGATAGACGACGCCATCTATTGGCAAACATTTCTAACTTGAGCTTCATTTCCAATATTTCTTTATTGTGGCATTTGGATTATGCATTACCGCTAGTTGTCAGTTAAAGAAAAAAACATAATGACAGTAGGGGTATATAAGGGCTGACGCGAGATGACAGTTCCTTTCTTTTGCTGAATCCATTTGCTCAAGTTTTTCTAGATACAAGTGTATCAATTCTTAATCCCGTTTTGACGGTGAGTTAGTTTTTTATATGTGTTGTGAATATTTGGTAAATCACGCTTGTATTAAAACACATTATCTTTCATGTAAAATATCACCTTGGTCAAATTAGTTGTTAAAAGTAAAATTTGATTGGCCACGTGCTCAATTTGTAGTTTCATCTTTACGATCTAGCATTGTTAGAATATTAGGATGTTTGTATCCATACTTTGATTGTCCTTAATATCATCTTATCATCTTATCTCTTTATTTTTGCTTATCCTTTATTTTGTGATGGTCACACAGCCCATGGTTTGGATCGTTGGAGGCTAGAACCATGGAGCTGTGGTCCACACTTCTTACACGCGGGTATGGAATATTTCCAGGGAACTACGGTACGGGTACAACGCACCGCTAGCTACATATATAGCTAGCATAGCTAGGCTATCACTTCGCCCCCTGAGTCCTACGCTAAGGACGGAGGACCGTCCGGTCACTGCATACGGACTGCCCGCTCCTAGACGATCAACGTCGTGACGAGTTCCTAGAAAGCCCCGAAAGCGCCATCGGAAGTTGGGTTCCCGCGCCACGTGTTGTCACACATTACCGTCGACAGACACAGCTAAGTGCCGTGTGGTTTAAAAGCCCCACCAATCCCTAAGGAAACTAGAGGCTAAACCAGATACGTACGGCCTTCTGCCTACGACCCTTATTTTTTTAAATATATTGCCACGGGAAATTCCTCTTTTATTTAATTTAACCCGTAACACTTCCAGCCATTTCTGCAGCACTGGTGCCACGGTGGGATTCGTAAGCGAAAATAATACGATATTTCAAGTTTTCCATTTTGTAAACAGAGTGACACAAAGAAAAACCAAAAGAGGAAAAAACAAATGAATTACGGTTTTCGAAACACAAATGCATGAGTAAATAGCGGTATAAATTTGAAATTGAAATTCCTAACCAAAGAAGATATATTTGAGATCAAAGTGGCCAGTACGACAAAACGCCAATTTCATAAGTAGGGACCTAATATTATTAGTAGTCTCCAACACTTTATTACTAATTTTGTATGGGAATTTTAGTAATTTGATATTGCGAGAGAAAGTCATCACAAAACACTTGGAAGACATTTAGGTCTAGTTTATTAATGTTACAGTAATAATTAAATCTAATCAAGTCTTCCTGTAGCAGATGACAATCATTAAGACAGGAAATCTTTTTGAAAATTTTGGTGGCGTCCGCATGTACTAAAAATTGACAATATTTAAACATGATGCAATATCATTGAGAAAAATTGCAAATAAAAGGGGTCCTAGGATTGAACCCTGGGGCACTCCCGAAGGTATATAATTCCATTTAGATATATAGCCATTAATAGCCACATCTAGAGATAGCTTAGATATATAGCCATTAATAGCTACAGCGGTAGGTTATGTATGAATTTTGTATCAATATATTTGTATATATTACATATTACTGAAAATATTCAGAAACTGTCACGGATCTCATCTTCAAAATCATCAAAATGAATTTATCTAAACAATAGCAGCACAAAATCAATTACAACAAATTGAAAACGTATCAACAATAAGCGGTAATAGTATTGATACGGTATAAATGTGTACAAAGCAATTACTGTAAGCTGAGCAGCAATCCACTTACAAAGTCATAATCCAATTGGAGGTAAAATAGGTATTGGAGTCAAGAACAAGGGCACTACAGAGCGGACAAACTTGTTATATTGAATTGTATCGAACTGCGGATGTTAACTTATAGAGACGTAATAAAATACACAGGTTTTCGATTGACCGTTTTATAGATGTTTTAACGGTGAATTTAGTAGTTTATATAAAAAAGTAAGTATTCCTCGAAATCCAACGTATCATCAAAATATGTCCAGCCGTTCTCGAATTCGTGTAACAAACCCGACTTTGTTTTGTATTATACTAGCTTTTGCCTGCGCCTTCGCCCGCGTGGAATAGTGTTCTTGGAGAAAAAACTTCTTCAGGAAATAACTCTACTCACTGCAATATACTTCTGTATACAACATTGAAAATGTTTTTAGGCTTTCGTACGCAATGGGTAAAACAGGACCCTATCACCTCAACGCGACGTGCAAGACCGCTTAATATATTATATTAAAAGGAGAAGTATATATTTGATTAAATGAATATGGCGGGAAATTTAAGATACATAATTTGCCATTCAAAGGTTATTTCACATTCCAACTAAACTGTAGTATATATCTGTATAATCTACGATTATTGCAGTAGAAAATATTCGTGAGCCTCTTATACATACGTCTAGCGTTTCCGATAGCGCGATGCAGAAACGCGAACCCCCGGCCGGTCGCAACAGCAATATCTCTACATTTTAAATCTGTAATATCTTCGAAAATATTCATTAAAATAACATACTATACAGGGCCATATTGATCTGTTTTAAATGATTAATGTATTAAACGTATTTAATTGGATAAGGATTAATGCTGTATTGCTTAAAATCGCTTCGTAAATAAGCCATTATTTCTCGTAAAAATCCCTAAGAGATATACACATACATAGCGGACGTGTTTGTAGACCTTTTTAAATAAGGTGTGTGTGTAGTAGAATACATTATTTTGATCTATCTCGTAGGGTTCAGCCAGCGTTTGCAATGTAAGCGCAAAAAAATGTGTTTATTTACGACATTAGAAACCTCTAAAATTATCAGTGTTTCTCTACTATATTATGCATGTTATATACATATAAACCTTTCTCTTGAATTACTCTATCTATTAAAAAACTCGCATCAAAATCCGTTGCGTAGTTTTAAAGATCTAAGCATACACAGAGACAGACAGAAAATGCGACTTTGTTTTATACTATGTAGTGATGATAATAATATATAGATTTTCTTGACGATCTCTGTTGTGGGTCAGTGGTTGATCGCGTTGGTGCTCAAGCCAGGGGCCGTGGGTTCGAATCCCGCCTAAGGAACAAAAAGTTTTTGTTCCTGGAATAAATATGTATAATATAAAAGTATTAAATATACATCCCGTTGTCTGATTTCCGTAACACGAGTACCTACTCGAAGATACTTAGCACGGGACCAGTGATGTGAAACGTACATAGATATTATTTATTAATTTAGATTTCATTTAGCACATACGTGGCCCGATCAGGTCATTGGACTCAGTGATTTCGATTTCGGGTTCCCAACACTGTTTAGTGAAGTGACCAATAATAATATACCTAATCGCTTTTTTCATGTGCCATGCACTATTGCAACGCGCTCAAATGACCATATACCTATGTTATTCGTAGCTACATACCATTTTTCGCCTCAAAAAAATCGGCAAGCCTTTATTTACCGATTACGTTAGGAAACACTCAGACAGATAAAACAGTAGTAAAATAAAATAATCGTAATGTCAACAAAGTATGAATACATTTTATATATTTTGTATGGTTTCATACAAAGGTAAAAAAGTGAGTAAAATATTATTCAGAATAAAATTATTACTTTCGAACATTTCACGTTATTGAAATCGATTTACTAGTATATAAATACGACATTACAGTATTTTTTTAGACATTACGACGACATTGCGATGGTGCGTCTACGTTTGTCACCATATTTCCATTATACAAATTTGTACCTTAATAATAGCAAAATAGAGATGAATGATGGCTCAACTCACTGCGACACGTCATGTTTTTCACCTACCTATATAGGTAGGTGAAAAACATGACGTGTCGCGTCTCTTCGTCTGCGCCAGTGTGAGTTGAGCCTTATACCCGCTACAGACCACAACGATAAAACTGCACAGTTCGATCACAGTAGACATATTTAGTAAGTGTGCGACCGAACTGTGCAGTTTTATTGTGGTGGTGTGTACTCGACAAAAACGCGCTGCGGCGCTTCTACCATTTTCTTATCATTTCAGTAGGTACAATACGATCTACCGATTAGCGCGATGCAGTGTGTTTTTTTCGCTACCTAGTATTAAACAAAATAAAGCAGATTAGGTACAACCAGAGTCTTACTTGTACACTTTTGGTACAAAGAGAAAAGCATCCGGTCGGTCCTTAGAAAATTGCCACAGTGAACAGTAAACACTTGAGATTAAAATATTGTAAGAAATTGTGATAAAGTTATAAATCCAGTACCTAAGTACGAGGCAAGTAATACAATAAGCTACATATTATATAATATTATGATTATGCTCATGAAAGCATGCCGTTATGCAACACTGGATGGCATTACTTATCCTTAAGTAGGTATTTCATCACGGAAGGCATAAAAAGTAGGTAACTTACGCGCCAGAATAAATTTCTATTATGAAAACTTTATTTATTTTATAGTGCACATATTAAAACGTACATTCTCTTTTGTTATAGGACAGTATTATATCACATGTCGCCTCACTTTGGCTCGCTAGTCACGTGAAATAAGTTCCACAAGGAAGTGACATTGTGACTTAAAAGTTTGTTTTATTAGAGTCACATTTCTCTTCAAATGAGGTATGGAGATTAGATATATAGATATTCTTATGGATAAAGTTGGATTGGAAGTTGTAATTTAGGTAGTCTCTTTTAAAAACGGTGCACGGTATATATTTTTTTACATTCCTCTATTCATTTTATAAAGGTATTCAATATTCGTTTTTTTTTTTATTAATGAAATATGTCATCAGTAAAAGTAACAATTGCAAACATTTGCAATCAATATTTACGAAATCACTCAGCTAAATCCTTTTTGTACTAAAACTCCAGAGCACACAAAAAGTATATTATAAAGTGTTCCCAGAAATATATTCGCAATAAATCACATATGAATTCTAGTTAAAGTTATCGTAATAGTAGTCTTATCTTATCCTATTATGTAAATAATTAATTAACTAATTCTCGCAACAATAATAATCGGTATGTAAGAACTTTGAGACTAATGACTTACCAATAGGAACTGCTGAGGTCTACGCTGATACCAGAATTGACCCTCAAACCCCCTATTTTATACTGAAATATCCCTTCCGATTCCCTCCAACTGTTATCAGCGTTTACCTCTTTGAAGGAAGTCAAATATAACTGCCTTCTAGGAATAAATGTAGTTTTATTTTAACAATACTAAAAAAAACCCAACACAATCTTAATAAATATTACTTAATTATATAATTCTAATAACATTTCATAATTTTTACGCACAAAACAATAAAGATCAAAGTTAAAAAGTATATGAATTATTATGAGCTAATTTCGACCTCGGGCGACCTCTAGATTATATATAGAGAAATGTACCATAAGTACGTATTACCCGATTAAAATAACATAATATTATACTTTAAGTCGATTTCTACTGTCTCAAACGAAGCAAAACTTGTTCACTTTTACAGGTTTAGTACTAGTTCCTGCTGTACGTCACGTAACATTTTCGAAGACCGAGGTTCCGCATGTGGTTTCGACTCGTTAGCGAACAAAGGGACGTAGCTTTAAAGCTTTTAAAAGCAAAGTTAAATTATAGCCTGAAATGTTTCGCCTTGTTGTAAATTTAAAAAACTCTTCTAAATTTTAAAGTTGGAAGTCAATTAGGTATAGAAGATATTTGTAGGATATTTAATGCACTATGTAATTATGTATGTATACCGCAGCTTTGAGCAGATGTGGAAATGTATATCACGATTCGTATCCGACTTTCGAATTATCGTATTCGGTTCGTACCGGAGTAGAGCAAAGTGAAGTATTTCTCGAAGGCCACGGATTTAATATTCTTTACTGCTATTCTTTATGTTTGATGATAAAAGTGTTACTTACAAAAAATGTTTTCTAACTCGTTAAAAATATTTTAGTTTTGTAGATGCAACAAAATAAAAAAATTTGAACATTTTAAAACATTCTCTTGTGGTCCTGCATCATATCATATTTTATTTAACCCCGAGTACCTGGGATACTAAGAAATACGACATTTAAAAAAGCAAAGTACATTTGAACACATTCCTCGCACCCACAGCTAAGTCGAGCCCGAGGTATGCGACGTCGCACGCGGCGCACTGAATAGCGAATACTTATGCTCGCTACATACGTAACGATGAAACTACACAGTTCGGTTAAACTTGCGGTCGGCAACGGGCGCCGTACTTTGAAATCTTTGTTTAATATTAGTTTTCTTTTCCCTTTATTTTGTTTTCATTGCTCCTTTGTCATCTGTATTAATTTAATAAAAATAAATTATTTTGCATTTCTATATCACTTATAGTTCCTACCTACAACAGATAACTAGGTTGATATCAATTAGGTACAAAATTATTTTACAAGTGCCTTTATCAATTTTTTTCATTTTCACTATGACGTCTTACCAAAAGGTTGCTGACCCCCGGTTGACACCGTCAAATTTAACCAAACTGTGCAGTTTTATTGTTACGTGTGTAGCGGGCATTACAGTTGTTTAGACATATAAAGCCCAATTTCACCATGTTTTTGTAATACGGTCCCATTTTTATCCTGTACGTACCCAATTAAAAAAAAGAATTAAGACGGATTAGAATATTCTTAAGTTGCTATAAAACTTAAATTTACAGTTTACACTCGTAAATATCTAAACGACGTTAAAATATTTTAAAAGACGTCAAAGCACTCTCAAAGAGTAAATACAAAATATTAATTCATCTTGAATAAATCCCGGGTAGTCCTATAAAGATGCAGCGTGTTCAAAACCGTACAAATTGAAACTGGGAGAAAAGGCGAGAACATCATATTATTATTTTAAAGAATTTTATATTGGGCTCAGAGTTGGCAAGTTTGAATATAGTTTTGATTTATATCTAACAAGTTTCCAA
The DNA here is from genome assembly GCA_037179445.1 of Phengaris alcon alcon. Classification (NCBI taxonomy): domain Eukaryota; kingdom Metazoa; phylum Arthropoda; class Insecta; order Lepidoptera; family Lycaenidae; genus Phengaris; species Phengaris alcon. The sequence goes on along the minus strand of JAYRCH010000004.1, from coordinate 1,681,897 downwards.
GAATTCCAATGCGGCGAAAATTCAAAACCAGCATCGGAACTTGTAAAGTTTTTCAGGACTGATCGTATATATGTCGAGAAATTCATATAAATTGTGAGATAACAATACAAAGTTAGCAATTTTATAACCTCAAAGACATTTCGAAACTTTCTTAACGAATTTTCTAAAATCTTGTAAAATATGTTAATGCATAAACATAAATATGTTTATACCTTAAGCTGTAGAGTAAGTATACCTATTATAGGTACTACAGTTATTAGCGTTTGAATATATTAATTATTATTATTAAAAAAAAAAACAGAAAACATCACATAGGTATTTCACATTTTAATAAAATTCTCATAAACGATATGAATTAAAGATGAAAAAAATTAAATTAAAAAATTAATTTAATTTAATTAATTTAATTAAATCTATTAGTTATTGATCCGGTATAAGAATAATATACCCTCATCTATTATTTTTAGTGATATTCGACACATTGCAAATGGGTTGCCTAGTTAAATTGCGTCGGGATAGTATTAAATAATTAAATTATTAATTAAATTTGTTTAATCTACTTCCCTAATTGGTTATTTAAAAAAAATGTATACTAGTTAAAAGAATATACCTAACAGGATCGAAAACATAGAGGTTGCCTACTTTCACCACTGTTTAACTGTGGGGTTGCCAGGTATAAACAAGTAAGTGTAATTTATATACCCTCAGTCATCAGTTATTTAGGTTATTCATTACAAATACACGTAATTTTTGGTACGAAGAATGTATATATTTTTTGTTCATGTCTTCATATCTTTTTATTATAGGTAGCTTGCGATTGCAGTTAAGTTTGTATAATTTTATATTTTATAGCTATTAGTGGAAAACCATTATTGGCTTAACTCTCAACTGTCTGCTTTCTACTTTTTATTAATAAGCTGTTGGTTCCCCGAATTAATAAAAAATAAATAAGTAAATGTAATTTATATACCCTCATCAATTATTTAGGTTATTCATTACAAATACACGTAATTTTTGGTACGAAGAATGTATATACTATTCGTTGTATTAAGAGACAACCGACTCGTTTATGCAATAGCAGCAGTGTTGTCAGCGGGGTATTTCCCTCTCCTTTATAAAGCCGTTAATATGTGCATAGCTGCCTCGCTTAATTATTGTCTGTCACATGAAGTTGCGCGCGCAACGCATCTTTTTCACTCTAACCACTCACATTTAAAATTAATATAGGTGAGTAAATGTTATTTATACACACTCATCAGTTATTTAGTAGAAAAAATATAAAATGAAAGCTTATTTTATTCTTAATTTATCTGTATTAAAAAGTTGATCTAGTTCATGGTTTCCTAGATTTTGTAAATATTTATTTATTTATTTATTTATTTATTTATTTATTTATTTATTTATTTATTTATTTATTTATTTATTTATTTATTTATTTATTTATTTATTTATTTATTTATTTATTTATTCGGGGAACCAACAGCTTATAAATAAAGAGTAGAAAGCAGACAGTTGAGAGTTAAGCCAATAATGGGTTTCCACTAATAGCTATAAAATATAAAATTATACAAACTTAACAGCAATCACAAGCTACCAATAATAATAATATATGAAACTAGATCTAAGTACATGGAAATTTGAGCTTAGAAATTTTGACAATATATTTAAAAATAAGTACCATACTCACATCATACATCAATATAAAAAAAAAAATTAAATTCCGATCTTGCTTTAGAAACTTTAGTAACAAAGGGATCCAAGTCTAGTTCTTTACATAGTGCATTAAAGGTAATACTTGCTCGCACCAAAAAGGAATTTCTTCTATAGTTAGTGTTGTAAACTGGGACTAACAGTGGAGGGTTATATCTACGGGATCTGGAAGGAATATTAAAATTTAACTTATAGAGAAGATTAGAACAGTCAATTTCGTTATTTATGATTTGTAGGATATATGTGCAATCAGCAATACTTCGACGGTTAGGTAAGGGCTGAATGTGAAATCTCCTACAAAGTGCAGTATAGTTATCAGAGCTATAATTAATTTTGGGTCGGTAACATAGAAATCTAATAAATCGTTTTTGAATATTTTCGACTCGACCAATATATAGGTAGCATGGATTCCATATTTGAGAGCAATATTCAAGATGGCTTCTGACAAAGCTACAGTAAAGTACTTTGAAAGTTTTAGCTAGCCTGAAAGAAGAACTTACTCTCATTATGAAACCAAGAGCCTTTGAGGCCTTCACGATGATTTTATCAATGTGCGCATCAAATAGCAGTTTTCATCATGATATACACCGAGATCCCGTACAATGGAACTTCTAGGTATTTCATGTCCCTTGAGATGGTATGAGGTGAGGATTCTGTTTCTTTTCCTGGAAAAAGTAGTTATGGAGCATTTAGACGGATTCGAGTCGAGGTTATTGAAGAGGCAGTAGTCATCCAGTCGTCTTCTGGTGCTGATATAGGTAGGAAAATTTTCATATCGTCGGCGGAATATAGGGAACGTGAATAGCGGAAACATGAGTCGATATCGTTGACAAAAATGATGAAGAGGAGAGGCCCCAAAAGCGATCCTTGCGGGATACCACTAGGTATAGGTACCCAACCAGATATGTAGTAGTTGTAGTTAATAACTATTAACTACAACTGCCTGTGACCTGTTGTCCAGGTATGAGCAAAACCATCTATACAGGTCGCCATGAATTCCAATGTTAAAAAGTTTAGTTTTAAGTCGGTTATGATCAATACGGTCAAAACACTTACTGTAGTCTGTGTATATGATATCGATTTGAGTGCCGCTGTCCATTTTACTTGTTAAATAGTCATTAAATAAGATAAGGTTTGAGACAGTAGATCGGCCTTTTAGGAACCCATGCTGTGAATCGCTGAAAGATTTTAAGGTAGCATATACTTAATTATGTACTATGCGTTCAAATAATTTGGCAATAGCACATAATTTGGAAATCGACCTGTAATTAGTGATTTCTGATTTGTCACCTTTTTTATGTATAGGTGTAATAAAGGTCGATTTCCAAATTTTAGGGACTGTACAAGAGGAAAGTGACATTTTAAAGAGAATTGAGATTGGTAAAGCTCTTTTTCATAACAGCCAGTTAGAAATTTAGGGGAGAGATAATCAGGCCCCGCTAGTTTATTTGGGTCTAGACTCTTTTGATGAAATTTGACTAGTTCAGGTGTGACTTCAATGGAGCTCAAAAATGTGGTTGGCTCACAGGGGTTTTTAGATATCAGTTGAGTATGGTAGCGATTAGTGACATCGTCTTCATTTGTAACATTTTCAGATCTGAGAAAAGATGAGTGGAAGTAATACGAAAAAGCATCACAAACTGACTCACCTGATCAGAAGGTAGTCCCATTATAAGTAAGATTTTTAGGGAGCATGTAAGTTTTAGAACGATGTTTAATGAAACTCCAAAAGTTCTTAGGATTTCTTTCAATAGATGATTCCGTCAGAGACAAGTAGTTACTGTAGCAATGAGACTCAAGCTTTTTGACCCTATCACGTAACAACTTAAAAGTTGAAAGATCTGCAATTCTTCCATATTTTCTATATTTTTTATGAAATTTGTGTTTTTCCCGTATCAAGCGTTTAAGATAAGAAGTGTACCAAATTTCATATGTACTGGGAGTAATAACTTCTGATGGTACTAGTTTGTTATGTGTGTCGTTTAATGTTTGATAAAAGAATTGAACAGCGCCATCTAACGACCGCTTGTGCAATTTATGGTGCCAGTAAGTTAGTAATATTTCTTTATTAATTTTATTGAAATCGCAGCGATCGTAGCTGTGACGTTTCTATGGCGCAGTTTTCAAAAATGAGTGATCTGAAAATTGAAGATCAATAACAATAATGAGTCCAGGATGGTAGGGATCAGGGAGTACGAGGGGATCAACACATTCATGTACAGATTTTACCTTATCATTGCATAGCACAAGGTCTAAGATTTTATTGTAAGAGTTTAAAATGCCGTTATATTGATTTAAAGTTAGAATGCTAAGTTCGTCAGTTAGCAGGTATTCATCTGTACTGGCGATATTGATTGGATAATAGAACCCGTCTGAAATGCTAAGTTTCCAAGTCATTCCACTGAGATTGAAATCACCAATTATTAAAAATGTGTCATCTGGATGTCTAAGATTTAATTCACTTAACTTATTCAAAAAATTTGATAATGGGACCTGGCAACCCCTTAGTTAAGCAGTGGTGAAAGTAGGCAACCTTTACATTTTAGATATTGTTCATCATCATGTTAGGTATATTTCTTTAACTAGTGTACAATTTTTAAAATAATCAATGAGGTAAGTAGATTAAATAAATTAAAAAAAAATCTAATTATTTAATATTATCCGGGCGCAATTTAATAGGCAACCTATTTACACTGTGTCAATGTGAATATTATCTATCATTTATTTCTTATCACTAATAAATAACAGATGAGAGTATATATTATATTTCTTATACCGGATTAAGATCCGACTATATTATGACTTTCAGCGTCTATTCACGAGCTAAAAGGTCTTCAAACTCGGAACTTTTAATTTGATTAGTGGTTAAGTGCTATTTACTTTCATTCCAACTTGGACTTTTAAGTATATTTAAAGAAATATTATTTATATGTAAGTTTGTAATAAATATCAAAAAAGTTTATCAATTATTTTAAAACAAACCGTTAATTATTTTTTGAAATCGAATTACGTACGTGGTACGAATAAGTAAAACAGATATAGCCCAATAATTACGAAATAATAATAATCGATGACTGCGAAAGTCTCAATTTTGTGATTTATACCGTTTTTAAGTTTCCTTCATATAGCCCGATATTTCTTAAAGTAAGTTATTGCTGAAAAACTTTTGGCTATTTATGCAACAAAAATATTATGAATGAAATCTGTGGATGAACTTTATCTTAATTAGTTATAGATTTTTGTCGTTGTGTTGATTCTGTCGGTACTGATTAGCTCTTTACGAGGATTAATTTAACGGATTAATATCCTAGATGACTTATATCATGGACGGCAAACTTTATGCCCGCTTCAAACTGTGATAGTTAAGCTTTATTGTCGTTGTTTGAACATTATAAAGTAGATAAATATATTATTACTCAGTTGCAAAGAAATAAAAATTCCTCGTTATATGTACACTATAAACAAAAGCGTTATTTTGCGTTTTCTTCTGTAAAAGCTTTCCAATAAAGTATGAAAAGGAAAATTTTATTGATTAAGAAAATGTACCCTTTTTTAGGGAAAATATTCAGAGGGGAAATGCGTTATGCATACCCCACGGCCCGGGGCAGGGTCGCAGAATTATGTTGGACTCCGCGGTGCTTTGCACCGGTTGCAATCAATCCCTGATGTGACCACCTGTGTAAGGTGATAATCTGAGAAGCCGTGTCCACACTCGACCCAGTCTCTAGATGGGTCGAATTGCAGCCACCAGCTGCCTACTTGCACCCGGGAGCCCAAGACCTTCCTCCTATTTTTGATAGAGGTCCTCGCGGGCCTCATCTCGCCAATGGGTGACCTCTATTGGGTTTAAGCGGGTACCTCCTTCAATGGCCTCTATGCGTCGCCTGTAGACCGCCGCAAGAATTTCGGCTTCTAATTCCCACGACGGACTACCGGTGATGATGCACGCCGCAGTATATGACATGTTCCTATAAGACCGGGTCGCCCTAAGCCCCATGGCCCAAGAAAATATACCCTACCTTCTTACATGAGACGTAAGTATTTGCTATGCAATAAGTATTTTTCGTAAAGAACACCTTGGTATGGTCGTAACTTGTTACGACGCCAACGTCTGTAAGGACTAATCAACATTCTGTAGGCAAGCAAAAAAGGGGCAGGAATCAGATTCGCCCACTAAATGCATTCAAAACCATGACTATATAAATCCTTTCCTTAGGGTCAGCTCACACTGAAACGAGACGATACGCAACTCGGCGCTACAAGAGCAGCGCCGGACTATGTAGAGAGGTGCAGTTTCACATTCGAACTTCTCGTGTAATTAATAAAGTTAAATCTTAAGCTGTACTAAAAAATGCAGCGCGGAGTCGCGTATCATCCCGTTTCGGTGAACTGACCCTTAGTAAACATTTTTTTAAATAATGTATTTTTGACGAAAGTATTTCGTCAGCAGTAGTATAATTGTAAAAGTTAAAAATAATATTTAGATTACCCCATCGACTGTAGACTCTATTAACAAGTTTTTACATCGGATGATAGTGCATCGTAAGGCCTAATTATGAGGCGCGCTGCGCGCGGTGACTGCACGAAAGCCGAGCACCTGTTTACATTTATATCAAATTGAGCTTTATCGACTTCGGCACAACGTACACTAGTAACAATCACCCGCGCGGCAGTCGTGTGGGTATTGTTAAGAATCTGTACCTTGTGGCTGTGTCATTAAATCTCAATTTTCTAGAAATGAAAACAGGTGCTCGCTCACCGCGTGGTCGCCGCGCGCTCATATTATAAACGCGCCTAAGTCGGAAAATACAAGCTAGAAACACCCTTCGGTATCCACTCTGCGGAGCCGTTGGTACCATGCGCAACCAGCTTAAGAGTTTTAATTGTCATCGTCAGTATTAAAAAAGGTACTACGTCATATAAAATCAATTAATAAATAATTAACTATGCTAGTAGCATAGTTAATTATGGTCGGAATCCTTCGTCAAAATGTAAAATCCGAACGCACGAAGTTTTCTTTGTTTTTTTTTCGGATTGAACATTACCGGCCAATGACAAATCGAAAATAGAATTCCATTTGTTAGTGACAGATCTTACGTTTCTTCCGAAGTATTTTTCAACGGGGGTAAAATTCGTAATCTGTGGCTGGTGAATTTGAAGCACGTTTATCTATTCCATGTTTATTCAAAAGAGAGCGATAAACACGAAGACAATCTAGCTCCACGAGCTCCATTCGGTTTTCTAACCGAATGAAGCTCCGTGAACCTGTTCTAGGTTTAAGATAAAATCTATATTCCAATCATTTATCGAGTGACAGCTCAGTCGAACAACTCTTTGGTCTTTTACGTTTGTGTTTATCAGAAAGCACCCTTTTTACCAGTCAAAGGGTTTTCAAAAAAAATATTTAATGCTTCTAAATAAGGTTAATAGTAGTATCATTATATAGTACTACTCTTTATTGTATTGAAAATGTATGTCTGTTGTTAATTGATACGCTTCTGAAATTAGATTTAAGAAGCATAGCATTAACAACCGCAATGGTATATAAATATTGATCATTATAATAAGTGCACTAAATAGATAGTAGGCGCTGTATCCCGTAGCGACATTACTACAGGCTATCAGCGTTACTACTCGTAGTACTATATCACTACAATAAGTTGTAGTCGGTTGTAGTGGAAGTTGATATTGCCCGAGGCGCGCCCGCGGCCGCCCAGACCTCGCGCGTTGTGAGTGCTAAGCTCTGGTTTCAAAGTTCTGATCAAAAACTTGGCCCGAATTTACTGAAAGAAGTTATATTGCGTAATTTATTTATTCGAAAATATTGATAATTCCATTTATTAAAATTCGCGAAACATAAAAGTTGACTGAATCTAAAGTTTCATTGAAGTTTTTCGCTCGCCTCGCTGGCCCGTTTCTCGGTATATATTTTTAGGGTTTCGTAGTACTACTACAAGTCTGCGTCGTCTTTCCACCCTTTTTATTTATGTAATTATGAATATAAATGGATGAAAGCATTTGTTTCAAAATTGAACCACAGTCGAAAGTATAGAAACGGTTACATGTTTATATATTTTAATGGTTTAATAAATCACTTTAAGTCATTAATTTTAGTGCCACCAAAAAGGGAAATCCCTTCTATACGTCTATACCCAGCGTATAAAAGTCATGAGTACGAATAAAATCAGTGCGTATGTGATATGCTAATAGACTTTATTTCAGGTAGGTATGGTTCTCCAGACATGTGAAGTGGGGAATTTTACTTTTAGCTGTCACTGAACACGTTTCTCAGTCTGTTCATCTAATTAAACCTTCTCATTGGAATCTTCATTGGATTCAGATCTCAGAGAAAAAAAATATCTAGTCCATCTTGGGTGTGCTGTCATATTTAATTTGGATGACGTATGCAGACAGTGCATTAACCATGCACTGTCATTCAAACTGAACGTCTAAACAAAATTTCAGATCAATCGGTTCAAGATTGCGTTTCAAGCTTTACAAGTCTGTCATATTGGATCTTAAGTGACATCACTTTATTTTTTGACCTATTTTTGGCAAGCTCTTTCATTTGATACCCATATTATAGGATAGCGTCAAAAGTAACTAATCTGCCATCTTGGGTATTCCACTACCACTGGTGGGTTTAGAATGACGTCACATGGTTAACCATGTATTTTCATTCAAATTAAACATGTATACAAAATTTGAGCTTAAACTGTTCATTTAAGTTAATAATTTCTTCAAAACTGAATTGCAAGATTTCACCCGAACAAAGTTAAAAAGTTAAAAAAAAATGCGAGTTGATAGTTACGGAGTTAAGGAACCCTCCTTAGACATGTTTAGGTTATTGTTTAGTGAATTAAACACGATACTTATAATCAACTTATCAGCTTGTAATCAATAATAATAATTGATTTGAAACTTAAATTATTATATTACTTATAATATTTAAGTATAAGTGGTTGTGATTATCAAGTTTAATTTTTATTATTTATGTCTCAAGTTTTAAAGACGTTCTACGGCTTCTAGAAATAAAAACGAACTAAGTTCAGGATTAAAAAAACAGATTCATCAACATAAAACAAAATATCTCCGATTAAAACATGTATTCAAGACGATATAAAAATATAATATATGATGAATGCGGTCGAGCTCTTGCATAATTTAAACTACCCACATCTACCAAAAAACTGTTACAGTACAAGAAACAAAACTTTTAACTTGCGAAGTAATGCATACCCAAATAAATTCCGCTACCAGTGGGGCATTCCTTGTAAACAATAGTATATTAACTCACTCGATATAGTTTACGAACCACTTAATTAAATAACCGCAGAGATGAGAACCGGGAGGAGCGCACGACCGCGCGCGGCGGCGGATCGGCCAGTACTGAAGGCCTGCGGAGCCTCCCGCCGCCCCTGAAGCCTGTAAGCTTGGTCCTTCGCTCTCACCGATAAGGTACAGCTTTGCGCAACGAAAACGCTGACTGTCTAATGGATAAGTACCAAGTTATAACTTAAACTAAATGAAGATGCAACTGGCTATATCTGACTAGAAAATGTTGCGACCGCTTTTTTACATACATATTATAAATTTTTAGCCGACTGCCTTAAATGCGGGTATATATTTTGAGCGTATATACAAAGGGCCTGTTTCACAATCGCCTAGTGAGCTTATTCGGAAGTTTTGTCCCTGCTCACTTTATATTGAGGGACAGATATAAAACATACAAATATTAAGTGACAGATAGCTTATCTGTCACTTATCAGTTCTGCAAAAAAGGCCGTTGCCGAGGTTAACATACTCACATACTTTAGGCTGTACCTAAACGACTTTATTGGTTTAAAATTGGGGGGAGGTGTCGTCAGATTCGTCTCAATTGTGAGAGTGATACTACGTTCCTCAAAATATCTAGTATCTCGTAAGTTTGTAGTAGTCATTATAGCTTCTACAACGTGTGACGTGAATAATTTAATTGTTGGCACTAATTGAACTGAACATCGCTTACGCGCGGCCTCCGCCCGAGTCACTAATGGACGGCCTTTGATATTTAATACCGTATGAAACAAAAACATACAATGTATATTAATTAATACGTTACATTACAAGGCTAACTTAATAAGGTTCGATACATTAGTGATGGCAAAATATAAGTCACTTTTTCTCGATCCTCACATAATTCTTTGCTATTTTGTAGCATGCGAAAGCATCATGATTTGTATGAATTATGTATAGGTAATTAATATTTAATTAATTGGTATTAAGTGTGTTAATAAAATTTGAAAAAAAAAAACCTTTTTTAATTCAGTCATTTCATCGTTTCAAACCACATTAGCTACTAATTTAACCGCTCGTGTACTTTCGTAGCGCGCTACAGCTTGTAGCACTTTAAGGTCGTCCGCTACGACGTAGACCCACTACGAGTATATTGAATCAACGTCGTAGCTCGCTTTTTCCGTTTTACGTGCGCTCAAACAACTGCCCAGGAGGCCCGGAGCTGTGCTAAAGACGTGGGGATAGACATAACAAGGTACCCTCGCCCACTTCAATAAATATTAAACGAAGAAATATTTTACCTGCAAAAAAAGTATTATAACAAATCATATAAGACTTGTGTAGTCAACAAAGTAAGTAACAAATATCTGGTAGCTTTCACCTACGCGCTTTGCGCTACAAACAAACGCTTTACATCACCTACTAGATTTGTTTGTAAGTAAGCAATAGTGTTTTTACGATATGAAACATTAATCCACTAATTCATTTTAATCTACACAATGCTTGAATTAATATTTATATATAAGTATATATTTTATATCAAAAGTCATTACCGATAATCTTCTGAATTTAGGGTCAAGACCTCTCGACGAGACGCATCGCGACGCGGCGCTGTATTTTTAAGATAGCTATTCGAAATTGAACTTTATTCTCTACACAAAAAGATACACGAATTCTAATTACACAAAGTAATTCACACAAGAGTTCTAATGTCAAGTCAATCAACGTCAACGTCGAAGGCCGCGTCGCGTCATCACGGTGTAAACGGACCCTAAATTCAGAAGATTGTCGGTTATAACTCTGATATAAAATCGTCGCGTCGCGTATCGTTGCGGTATGAAAAGGCCCTTAGCGGTCATGAATAATTCATTAATGAAATGATAAGTAATATAATCATTGAAATTATAGTCATTGACAAGATACTGTATAATCATTCTCACTCAGCCTAGAACACAGTGTATGGGCGACGACCCCTCTCACACGTAGGCAGTATCGCGCGCCGGAACAGACATTATATAGGCCACTATAGGTAGTAACTATTTACTAATCTGTGACTATAGGCCGCTGTAGGCCGCTGCCACATGCACGGGGCACAATACGCAATAAATATTTCACTTACAAATATACTTTGTTGGTATAATAACAAAGCGTAGAGACTGCTTCGGACACACAACTTAAAACAGCCTGTACCAGAGTTAGGCGTTACACGTCTTATTGTTTTATGATAATAATTAATATGTAACATCCTTGTTTAATATTCCGTTATACGCCTTATTTTATATTATAAAAATGGATTATTCCTTAGTCTCGCTACAACTCGAGAACGGCTGGACCGATTTGGCTAATTTTGGTCTTGAAATGATTGTGGCCGTTCAGGAAAGATTTGAAATAAGCCTGAGGCGTCTTGCTGATATGTGTACTAATCTAAAGGAGTGATCGCCAACCTATTGCATGTTGCCTGTGACTTCGTAAATATGGATTTCACAGAGATGCCTACCACCGGTTCGGAAACTAGCTCGGCGAGAAGAACCGACATAATAAACTCGTGCCACGGGGCCACGTTAGTAAAAATATCCCATAATTAATTATACTCACATATTATGTTAAAAGGTAAACATCTAGTTAATCTCATCAAAAATATTGTCATTAGGGCTCACATTTGAATGAACTAGATTCATTTGAAATGAAAACTCGTACAGCGACGAACCTTTTCACAGAAATTAACAAATGAAATTCCTCTCTTCAACATTTTTACATCTATTAACTAATTATGATTTAATCTCGTAATTTACTTTATCCTACGTAAAATTAACTGAAACTTGCGTTTTCTTGTATCTTTCATATTTTTATTATATGAGGATTGTTAGAATATTTATAACCGTACATTTAGCTGCAATAAAAAGTAGCCTTAGGTATGTTAATCCAGAGCCTAAAATTTCATGAATATCCGTTCGGTAGTTATTGCGTGAAAGAGTAACAAACACCTATATATCCATATATAAAAAGTTTCGATTTTATATTATTAGTAAGGATGTATGTCTGTTCTACCGTAGCGTCTAAACTACTCGTCCGATTTTAATTAATTAGGTGTCAATATATTTGCAATAATAGCCCGGGTAACATGGGCTATATTATTCACAAAGGTGGGTTGAAAGTTTTGTACAATAAAAATATAATAATAATATCTATGAACGCTTCCACACCACGTCAATCTGGTCCTGTACTAAGTATCCGAAGAGCTTGTATCACAGGTAACAGACAACGTAAATATATTTAACACTGTTATACTATACATATATTGAAGATTTTTATGATACTATACATATGTTTAATACACATCCAAGACCCAGGAATACAGAAAAACTTAAACTACCAACCGAGCCACAGAGGCCACCAATATAGTAACTAAGCTTCAATAAACATAGTGTTGTAAATATTTTTGTGTAGTTAAAACTACAAAATTTAAGTTTTAGTTTCGAATACATATTCTGAACCGATGCTGCACGGTTTATATTTCGCTATTAATAGTGTGCCATATCGGCAGAAATAGCGGGGTTAAGTCGTGATCTGCAATGTGAATACGTTTGTGTATCTCACTCGAGCCGGCTGCGCCACATCACATCGCCAATCAACCTACATACATTTCACAACAAACTGATACTTAAATGAAATCTTTTGTAATTTGGTAATTCAATACACCGTTACCAAATAACGAATATTATATTAATACGAATAATAATATTTACTACTAGCTAGTGCCCGCGACTTCGTTTGCGTGGAAACGGAACCCTAAGATAAAAGTAGCCTAAGTTACTCCTTACAACATCAGCTATCTACCAGTGAAAGTCCGGTCAATGAACAGACAGAGAAAAATTTTTTAAATAGATTTTTGGTGTAGGTACTATAATTATATAATAATTTGAAATTACAAACAGACACTAGAGGCTCTACTTTTATTAAACTCACTAATACTACAATATGATATACATTTTATCAGTTATGATAACAAAATCAATTGTACTATAAAAGTAGGTAAGTACTAAAAAAATAATAACTACTCCAAAACTTAAAATGCTACAAAAAAAAAAGAAATCTCCCAGGTCAGACACTTCAATTATATTTATTTGTATACTAGCTATTGGCCGCGGCGAAAATACAGTATCCCAAAAGTAGCCTATGTTTTAATTCACAGCCTAAACTACTACCATGCCAAATTTCATCTAAATCCGTTCAGTAGTTATTGCGTGAAAGCGTATCAAACTTCCACATTTATAATATTAGTATGATTTGTATATAGACAATCGGCCGTTATTGTGTAGCGTGTTATCATTTCTTTATAGTTACTGTGTGAAGTACGAGTATAGACATTGACTTGCCGTCTTTTTATGTACATTATAGAACTTATCTCCATGAGAATCTATTTCGGTACGGTTTATATTATTGAGGTTAATCTTAATCCTGCCGGGTAGCAACACGGCCGCGGTTTGAGTCATGTGAGGTGGGCGCTGAAACCGCAGCTGTCGATCGAAGACGCTACTTCACTTGTCACAAAGGTCGTGTTCGATCGATTTAGTATTATGTACTGAGTAAACTTTAATTACGGCATTGCCTTAAAAGGTTGCTGATAAAGCCTGTGTGTTAGTAGATATATAAAAGTTTGGACTAGAAATGTAGAAAATACATCGAACCATCAATTTTCTTAAACATTGCACGGATATAGCAATATGTAGCATGTGTAAATATTGTATGTGTACAGAAAATTTTCATGAAAGTACCGTACATTTTAATTGTATGTAGATTAAAAATATGTGGCCGCACGCTACCTGACATATTTTGATAAGATTGACGGCTCCCAGCGGGCTCGCGTTTGTTGATTCAGAACGATTAAAATCCGGGTCGGACCTATCACTCATTTCTGCGTTGTGTGCTAGATTGGATCATTACTTATTTCGGCTACCATGGCCTAGTAGTGAACTTGGATAGCACGCGAGAGGGTGTAGTTCGATCTCGGGATGTGACGTGACCAATGTTTTTTCTTAGTACACTATACTAAGGCTTTAACGGTATAGGAAATATTCTGGGGATACCTGGGTAATTCTTCGATACGTGATGTCTGCTAAACTAGTGGACTAGAGGCTACACGAAAGACGGAGGCCCTTATCCTACTCACACTGAGGAGCCCCAGCAGTGGGGATGTTTGTGGTCGCTGTCCGATGATGATTATTCTGGTTAATGATCAGTAGTTCTTGTATTATATATATTTATGGATACAGGACGAGATAGAGATAAGGAGGACAATCTCTGTATATTAGAGTAATCAAAAAATGTACACATAATTATAGGAAATAGGCGCTCGAGTCGCCGAAAATGTTATCCAATCACATACTTTTTGATTCTAGATTAAACAATAGCTCTCTAACCAATTTTATATTTTGCAGCAGAGGCGCCACAATCGTCTTCAATATAATTTACCCTCCTGCGACAGTGGCGCCTCCTATTTAATACACTGATGGACACTTTTCCTTTCAAGCGATATGCTTCATAATCTAGTCTCTATTTTTCTAGATTAAATTAAGTAACAATATTATGATATCATCGAATTCGGTGGTCACAGAAATCGATGAGCACTGAATTACATTATAATATTTATGATAAATTGACTATTTTAAGAAGATTCCAATGATTGACTGTTATCGCCTACATATGAACGATAATAATTTACTTATTACATATTGTATAACACCTTTTTAATTTACTGTGCTACCAGAATTATATCCGCTAACAAACAAACGTTTTTAAGTAACGATTTAACGGTGTAAGCCGAACTGTGCAGTCTTATCGATCGTGTGTATGGCAAATTATAGCGAATTATCGTAACGATTTGCCATACACACGATCGATAAAACTGCACAGTTCGGCTTACACCGTTAAATCGTAACAATAAAACGTTAGGTGTGTAGCGAGCTTAATGCATATAGTTCGTGTATTATAAATAACATGTGACTGGAAAACAAATTAATATCACAATTTCACATGCATTATTCAATTATATACATATTTGATATGGTAAGAACGAATTATATTCACATATTTTTATTTCGAAAATTATTGCTTTTATTAATGAAAACCGGCCAAGTGCGATTCGGACTAGTTAAGACGAAAGGCTCCGCAGCATTATTCCAATATTTTACATGTTTACTTAATATTTATTATTATTTATTTTTGTTAGAGCATTTTACAAGTTAGGCCTTTATAACTCCTGAACTAACAAAGTTATACGAGGGCTGATTGAAAAGTTTCCGAAACGACAAAGAAAAACTTCAAAAATCTATTTAAAATAAATTTATTTCTCAACGTAGTTTCCTTCTACCTCGATGCATTTAGTCCAGCGCTTCTCCAATGCCGTTACACCAGTTTGATAAAATCTTTTCTCCAACCCCTCAAAATACTCGTCCACGGCAACAATGACTTCTTCATTTGATGAAAATCTCTGGCCACCTAACCATTTCTTCAGGTTTGGGAATAAGTGGAAGTCGCACGGGGCCAGATCCGGGGAAGAGGGTGGATGCGGTAGCAATTCGAACCGCAATTCATGGAGTTTGGCGACTGCAACCATTGACGTGTGTGCAGGTGCGTTGTCATGGTGGAACAAAATTTTTTTCTTGGCCAAATGTGGTCGTTTCTTCTGGATTTCTTCACTTAATTTTTGCAGCAAGCTTGCGTAGTACTCTCCATTAATTGTTTTTCCTTTTTGCAGATAATCCACTAAAATAATCCCTCGAGCATCCCAAAAAACAGTCGCCATCACTTTGCCGGCCGACAAAACCGTTTTTGCTTTCTTCGGCGCAGGTTTTCCGCTCTCAGTCCACTGCTTAGATTGTTCTTTTGTCTCGGGAGTATAATGATGTATCCAGGTTTCGACTGTTAGATAACGCCGCAAAAACTCATTAGGATCTCGGTTAAACAGCGCCAAATACTCCGATGAATCGTCCACTCGACGTTGCTTTTGGTCTACAGTGAGCAAACGCGGCACCCATCGCGTGCAAAGCTTTTTCATTCCCAAATGTTGGTGTAAAATATTAAAAACGCGTTCAGATGAAATGCTCACCATCTCTGCTATCTCTCGTAACTTTAAGCGCCGATCATTCAATACAATTTTGTGAATGTTTTTGATCATGTCCGGATTCGTGACTTCATTTGGACGGCCAGACCTGTGGGCGTCTTCGCAGCTCTGTCTTCCACGTTTAAAATGAGTTATCCAGGTGTGAATTTTACTCAATGCAGGAGCAGAATTACCTAAAACACTGTCTAGCTTGGTTTTAATCTGGGTTGCTGTTTTCTCTTTTAAAACGTAAAACTTTATCACCGCACGAATTTCGTTTCTTTCCATTGTTAAGAAAATTTACGACGGAGAAAGTTCTACGTCCTCTCAAACAAATTCCATCAGTTCGATTAAATTCAAATTTGGCGTTCTATTTTCAAAAAGATGCCAGAATATAATGCAATATTCCTTTTTTGCGTATCATTTTTTTAAGTTTGTCGTTTCGGCCAGTTATCAATCAGCCCAGGTATAAGCCGTTATAGATTTCTTTCAAAGTTGGAACAAACATGGACTACCATCATGAATTATTTCAGATTTTTCGAGCCAGCCGTTACAAAAAAAATGCCCTTTAAAGTTGAATATCTCTCAAACGGATACCATATTCAAAAAATCGTCTTAGCAACCTCTCAATGTTTTAAAAGACCTATCTGGCCATACCCTACACCGGGCATGACTAATCTGCGGCCCGGGGGCCTTTGCTATGCGGCCCCTGAGCTGATTTACGGCTCGAATCATCTAATTGAGATTGTTTACAAATACGATCTATCAAAAAATCCCGAAATTATATAAAGTATAATAAATGTATTATATAATATATTTATTATACTTTCGGTTTTACTAATATATTTTCGGGTGTGTCTCGAGTGATATCGTGGCAACTGGTGCAGACGATTAAAAACGAATTGATCTACATCGAAGTGCCAACTAGAGCACGAGACTGAGGAGCGTCTATTTAAAACTTTCATTAACGGCGTCTTATTTCAACATTAATTGAAAACAACTGAAATAATGTAACAATAGTCTTTTGTGAATAATTCGAACAGCCCATACAATAACAGCCGGTAACTGGCATAATTAAATATCCGTTTATTATAAATGTCCGTTTACATAAACTAAATTAGAGAGTTAATATTATATTCTTCGAGGCCTTTCACGGCCCATACTGTTTTTTTTCCAAATAATAATAATATGCGACTTCATCGTAATATTAATAATCCTAAAGTATGTTTGTTTGAAATTCTGCGCGCCTGGTAACAAAACGGCCCGGTAAAATTCATAAAAGTTGAAAATTGTTACAAAAGTCGATCACGTGACAAATGAGAACACAGGATACTTTATAAATTACTTAGCTTATACCCGCGGCTCCACCCGCGTTAATACAGTATCCCACGGGAACACTGTACTTTTTCGGGATAAAATGTAGGGTTCTATGTTTTAACCCAGAGCCTAATCTACTACCATACCAAATTTAATAAAAATCCGTTCAGTAATTTTTGCATTAAAGAGTAACAAACATCCTTCCATCCTTCAACCATCATCCATCCACAAACTTTCACATTTATAATAGTAGTATGAAGTAGGAGGATAGCAGTATAATATCTAAATAATAAATGATAATTTTATAAAACTAGTAGCTGATCCCAATAGCCCTTGTTCTGTATTAACTTCGAAGTGGAATAAATAAATAACTAACAACATACACCTACAGTTTCTATACCAACAACTACACCTGCTACCTACAGTCTACACCTACAAACTACATATTTTACCTACATCTACTGTCTGCAGTTACCTACCGACCTAACCCAACTATATATCAATTTATTTAGATTAAATTAGATTTGCCCGCGGCTTCACCCGCTTAATAATAGTATCCCACGGGAATACTGTACTATTTCGGGACAAAAAGGCCTATGTTTTAATCCAGAGCCTAAACTACTACCATACCAATTTTCATCGAAATCCGTTCAGTAGTTTTTGCGTGAAGGAGTAACAAACATCCATCCATCCATCCATCCTCACAAACTTTCACATTTATAATAGTAGCAGGATAAAAATTCATTTTAACAAACACTTAATTGTTTTTTTAATTGAAGCAAAATTAATTTTATAAGCAGTTGAAAAACTAAATTAGCAATGTAGAGGGTCACATACTCACATATGAAACATTTTCAAATTGAACGTACAGAAAAGGTACCTTTTTATGAATTGGTAAAACTAGAAAGATTTTATATATTAAATGACTATAAAAATTATCTACTGAGAACAGTTTGTTTTATTCATACAGATAATTTATGCTTAGTTTAGCTATGCTACGCTACCTACCTACGCAACGAAGTTCCATTTCTCCACATTGTGTAGGTTGAAATTATCTTGAATATGAAATGATTGTAAAACCAATTCTACTTTATTTTAATGTATCGCAATGGCAAATAATAAATACGACAATGAAATAATTGAAACGTAATATTCTGAACCATTTTACAAAAATAATAAAATGATTTTAAACGTTTCTTTACAATTCAAAGTTTTAAGCGAAGGCTTCGGCCATTTTATTACCTATTGAGGGGACTTTCAAAAGTACTCTTTGTTTTACTGACAAGGAATAATCTTTACTTATTCGATATTATAATTATCGATGTCAATCAACCGATTCAATTCCCTTTTCCACCGCTTCCCCGACCATAATGAATTGCCGACATTTGTTCGAATATTTTTTGCGAGTGCCGCGGGAACGGTTTAGTATTCATCGGAAAAGAGTCACAATTGATGATGCGGTATTATTCGCTTATAATGACGATTAAAAATACTCTCCACTTTATTACACTTAACGTGTTCGGCATCTGGAAGTATCAGTAAAATGGGCACCCACAACAACGATGAAGGTGTCAATTTTTAAAGGGTAGAGGTAATTGATGACTCAAACAGAAACTGAATTTTAAATCAGAACGTAACATCAATTAATGCCAATGTAAATGTAGCAGACGACGACATTAAATTAGTGGGTAAATGACGGAGTAATGAGCTCTTTCGATTCGATTTGTTACTCGATATTAATTTAATGATTGCTATATAAGTATATACAATAGTCGTATGACGTAAATTTATGTGAAAATATTAATTTTAAAGATTAAACTCTCGTGTTTGTGAAAATTACTAAAATCAACGCCGTACTATTTATATTTTAATGAGCTAATCGAGAGACTGATGGCATAAGTGTAAATAGTATAAGCTATACAGACGACATGGTGCTGCACACCATGCACGCACGGCCTTATTTATAAAAAATCCAAATTATAATTTTTCAAACGCCAAAACAGTAGGTCGATTCTGCTAATTTTAATCCAACAATAATACAGCTCCGATACCGTCCTGATCCTATCAAACAGCAAAATGGTATTCTCCTACCTAAACTGATTATGACGCGTATGCTCACACACACACACACACACACACACACACACACACACACACACACACACACACACACACACACACACACACACACACACACACACACACACACACACACACACACACACACACACACACACACACACACACACACACACACACACACACACACACACACACACACACACACACACACACACACACACACACACACACACCACTCTCAGAACCTTTAGATTTACTGAAGTGATGTTAAACTGTTTATTTTTGTCTAGTAGTTTGGGGCTAGGGCACCAGTCTCCTATTTTGTAACTACATCGATTGTTGTACTCATATTTTGTAATATGGGAGAAATTAATAAAGATTGATTTATTTCATTATGATAACAGGATTATTAGTTTATAATCAGTTTGATTGGTCGTTTGGATGATTAATTTAAAATAGTATGTTGAAAGTCTAAGTTAAATACGAGAATTGAGCCTCAGATAGCTCGATGTGTGCCTCCAATATGTTTCAAGGGCACTTCACTGAAATACATGGTCAGTATACCTAGGGCACAAATTATCTAGTGACCTCAGAGACGATGAGGATATTGGGAGGGAGCGTAGAGCGCTGGCAGTGAGGGGCAATATGACAGCTCGCAGGATCTTTCGATGTACCACAGACGTTAAAGTGACACTCTTCAAGGCGTTCTGTCAGTCGTTTTACTCGATTGGCCTGTGGGTGATATCTTTGTGCCGAACCTACAGCGTCCTGCGCATCCAATACAACAATGTCTTCAGAATGCTGCTGGAACTACCGTGGCGCTGCAGCGCGTCTAAAATATATGCAGAATCTCGCGTTGACGGCTTTCATGCAATTTTGGCCAAAAAGCAGCATCGCTACTGCAGAGACTACGAGCCAGTGACAACAGCATTCTGAAGGAGAGACTGTCTCTAGAGCAGAGTGTTTCATTTAAAGGCATTGGTTAGAAATACCTAGGCATTGGACTAATAAAATAAAATTTAAATACTGTTACTAACATAGGTTTACGCTAATTATTACTAACAAAGCTATGGGTAAAACAAGTCTGAAATAAAGATTTATTTATTTATTTACACAATATTTCTGTAAATACTTACACTTTACTCCATATTTAAAATCACATTATTTATTGCAAAGTTAAAAAAAAACTCAGATGTCTTAGTAAATAAAGATAGTCATAGAAAAAAATGGGCTACCTATAATTTTTATAAGATCTAAAAGTAGAACTAAGTACATAAAAATGTGGGATGATCTTAAGGATTATCACATACCAATCACCAACCGCTTAGAAATACTTAATCTTAACTATTGGATTACTAGTATGGATTCATCCTCAAGTATTATATAATATAAACATTAAAGATATCGATCAACCAAAGAGATTAATTGATAAGGATTATTTAAAAAACAGATGTATATATTTACTTTCAAATCTTTCTCAATTCAAAGGTTTCTCAATTTCTACAAGATCTATTGTGATGGTTTTACAGACGCTTCGGGAGTAGGTGCTGCTGTATTTGACCCTCAAGCTAATACGTCAGTTAAGTTGAAACTGAATAAATCACATTGTACTATGGAGGCCGAATTAGCTGGCATTCAGGAAGCCCTACGTTATATAGAATCAATTAATTTTGAAAAGTTTGTTATCTTGAGTGATTCCCGAAGCGCATTACAATACTTGGCTCGCTTACAGCACTACAGCCTATCAAATTTTAGATTTAATACAAAAACTTAAAATACAAGACAAAATAGTACCATTCCAGTGGGTTCCTTCTCATATAGGCCTTGAAGGATATGATAAGGCAGATTGTTTAGCAAAAGAAGCCATAAGTAATGGATTGACTTCTGATATTTTTCCTCATTATACGTCTTACTATATTCCATACATGAAACAGCTATCATATAAAACCTGGAGAGATTATTTTGACCTCACATCTGTGACGAAAGGCATATGGTATAAAATAATCCAACCGTCACCACATAAAATACCTTGGGTATGGGTTCTTTGAGCAGACAATATACCACAGTAGCATTAAGGTTACGTTCTGGACATATTCCGCAAAATAAATTTGTATTTTATTGAAGAAGGAAACGTCTCCTAATTGCTCAGAGTGTGATAAAGTCGAAGATGTCCAGCACATATTGATGGAGTGTGTCCGGAAGGAAGCAGCTAGACGAGAAATCTTTTTCCGTCTAGATTTAAATATTTATGATGTGATTTTTTGTATTGTATTTTTATGTATTTATATTATTATTTATATTATTATTTATATTATTTATATGTATTTTTTCCATATTTGTCCACCCCTGTATCTAATGAAGCAATTGCTTTGTATAAATTAGTTTTAAGAGGCTTAAATGTTAGAGCTTAAGCATTATAATATACTATATTACGCTGTGTAGTAGATAAGCTAAATGGCACTCAACGAGAGTGACATGATCTAAACTGTACCAAATTCTCTATAAAAAATAAAGAATAAAAAACTACATATACCACAGATATTTGACGACCTCTGTGGCTCAAGTCGG
The DNA here is from genome assembly GCA_037179445.1 of Phengaris alcon alcon. Classification (NCBI taxonomy): domain Eukaryota; kingdom Metazoa; phylum Arthropoda; class Insecta; order Lepidoptera; family Lycaenidae; genus Phengaris; species Phengaris alcon. The sequence continues at coordinate 1,659,843 of JAYRCH010000004.1, read as the reverse complement.
GGGTCACGGGTTCGAATCCCGCCGAAGGAACAAAATAGTTTTTCTGTGTTCCTGGGTCATGGCTGTGTTATAAATATGTGTATACTATAATAAAAATCTTAAATATATGTATAGTATAAAAGTATTAAATATACTTTCCGTAGTCTGGTACCTGTAACACAAGTTCTTCGGATACTAAGCACGGGCCCAGACTGACGTGGTGTGAAGCGTCCATAGATATTATTAATTATTATATTAATGATAACGATTTATAGGCCTGGGCCTTTAGTCAAGATGCATTCGATAATTTCGACGGTGAAGTTCGAAATCAAAATGTATGGGATTTTAGTTGTCATGGGAAGGTTAAAGTTATATCCGAATATAAGGTTAGTGATACAAGGTTCCATTTGTAAAATCCTGTTTGCGCCACATTACTTTATTCATGATGGGAGCTGTACATAATTAAATTTTAATAAGCAGTAATGAGTTTTGATACAAAAGCAATTATCCAAATAATTTTATACGTCAGGATGGATTTATCATTTTAAAACGAACTTTAGTAGAACTAAAAACACAAAAAAAAATAAATAACAAAATTATAAAAGAAAAATAAATAAAAACATTCACAAAAATGTTTGTCTGACCGAGATTCGAACCCTGGACACCAATTTGTCTACAATGTAAAAAGTACGATGCTAACCAAGCTGCCAACCGGATTTCACATCTAGAAGTTGAAATCTATCTGTCTATCTGTCTGTTTATTCCAGGCTCCAGCTAATTTATATTTTTAAACGGACTTTCATTGGCAGACAGCTGATGTTATAAGGAGTAACTTAGGATATATCTTAGGGTTACTTTGGAAAAAACGTGTGCGACTCAAGGCACACAGAAGTGATAACATAAACTAATCCAAGTTGAACTAATTAAATATTGTTTAACTTGACAAAAGCTTAGCTTATTACTCTTGAATTTTATATATATTCATATGATAATGTAAGAAAATTTTATTTATTAATAAAATCATTTATTGATTATATTTATTATCATTATTATTATTATTAGCCTAAACTGTCCCACTGCTGGGCAAAGGCCTCCCCCAAAGACTTCCATCTGTCTCTCTCCTGCGCCACCGCTGGCCAGCCTGGCTGGTATGCCTCCAGCACATCACGCCATCTTTTTCTAGGCCGGCCTCGGCGGCGGCGTCCGTCTTCAGGTGCCCACTCTGTTGAGATCTTTATTGATTATAAAATATATATTATTCTTGGTTACAATTCTTGAATGTGATAGATATAGAACTTCCCAGTAGAATTGAAAACAGTTTTTAGGTGTACCGCTTTCGACAATATTATACTATAGTACCTGGGAGACCAAACACTGCTCAGAGTTTTAGTAATACGAGAAAAAAATAAAAAATATAAAAAAATAAATATAAAGAATTAAAATATTTCGTCTGACCGAGATTCGAATCAGAGATCAATCGGTCAAAAATCCAAGTACCTACGTAACTGCGTTACGCTTATCTGACATTAGTATTTGAAATGACTCATATCTTATTTGGCGCAGTATGGCGTTACGTAACGAAGCGGTTTACCCTCCCACAAGAAGTTATCACTTCAATAAATAGGGTTCCGTTTTCATCAATAGTTCCACAAACAAAGTTGCGGGCAGCTACTTTAAAATAAATATAACATTTTACAGTACTTTTCAGAACTTTATAGAAAAAGCTAGAAAATCGTGTACAATTTATAACCCGGACAAACTTTGTCTTCTCTGACTCTTATGTTAATTTCAGTAAGCTGCTTTAAAAGTAAGATTATTAACTCGACTTTAAGTGAGCCGACAAATTCTCATCTGCAGAAGAGATGCTAATACAAAATTTATGCTAATAGGTAACAGCTATCAGGACATGAATTGTTTCATATTTTTTATCTAAGTTATTTCGCGTTTAAAGTTATTTTCGCGTATCAAATTTGCAATCCAGACTCAACTTTTTCGTGTATTACATACAATACGCACTCAAAAATAAAATATCTTCATAGAATGAAATATATTTATAGGAATAGCCTATGTTGAAAAAATCTAAAAAAATTTAAAGCCTTATTAAATCAACCTATTATATAGATCTACAGTATCAATCACAAGACATATATCTGAAATATTAATGATTAAAAATTCGCCTAAAGGCTTTTGAAGAGGAGCATAGTATTGAAACATAAAAAGGGAATATTATGAATATAGGCATGCCCTCTTCGGCTCCTGGCCGGTGCTGTATTTGATATTTTTATAGCTCTCCATATCATCATGAGTTATTGCCGAGCAATTTGAATATGAATGGAGGTTTGACAGTTTCATAACGCCCTATAAAGATGAAAGAGACATACGGCTCGTTCTTGAATTATTGCGTTGGTATCATTTTAAATGATTAGAACATTCCTCCCGATTCAGTTCAATTGGGAAGCCGTATGAAGGCCGTATATCCGTACTTATGTCTCCAAACGAATATGACAGCTGTTTGAACCCATTTAAGTGGATGTCTATAATTTTAAATAGGATTAGGAGGTTTTTCCTTCTTTATATCATATATTAGCATACAATAATATTAATTATTGTATGAAATGACATGTAATAAAGTTAAAACTACCTATACTTCATCAATACTTTTTTATGTTGAGATTTACACCTATTTCATTATAAACAGACATGTTAACACAACATTTATAATAGGTACATCTTTGAAGCATATAAATGATTGAGATATGTACCAATTGAATAGCCTTTTAAGAAAAATATTTAAAAAATACAAAAGATTATAATATTATATCCGCTTTTAAAAAAAGTAGAGACTAAAAACCAAAATATTATTAGATTGTACAATTTTCATTCACATTGCATTTTCCGTACTTATTTTAATTCAGATCCATGCATAAGTGAAGATATCAGTAAATTGTTTATCATATTTTATATGAATACTAGCTGCCCCGACATACACTGTTATGTCTTAACTATGAACCAATATCAACACCTTCAACTACACCTACCAACCTACAGGGGCCGTAAATAAACCGTAACCGAGCGTAACCTATAAATATTTGACAGTCAAGTGAATATTGAACACAGTGAACAGTTAGAATGGGAAAATTCAATCGTCGTTTTTAGTATCTTTCCCGCATTTTTTCAATATTTCTCGATGTTTTAACCTTTCCTGAACTCCCACAATTATTACAAAACAAAAATTAGCTAAATCGGTCTAGCGTTTCTCGAGTTTTAGCGAGATATTTTAATTGCAATCCATTTTTAGGGTTTCGTAGTACTCAAGGAATCTTTATAGTTTCGCTCTATCCGTCCGTGCATATGTCTGTCTATCTATCTGTCTGTCTGTCTGCCAACCTAACTTATGTAATTATGAATATAAATGGATGACATTTGATTTACTACTAATACTATAATATACTACTAATGGATGACTGTAGATTGTGTATAGATTTCGATTTTAGCATCATAAAATAACAGTAATATTAAATCTTATACCTTAAATGACGTGGCTCTCCGGTGGGGTATCATCGTAAAAGACCTACTTTTGAAATAAAGGCAAGGTTTCATTCATGATTTTTTTACAAAGCTTACCTTTTTCGAGAAATGTGCCTCTAAAGTGGTTTATAAGTTGCCCCTCTCCTAGCATTTCTAAACTATAGGAGATAGAAACTTGTAAGTTTCCATACTGATGGGTCATGCTAAAAACTCTTTAGAAATTTTTTAGAGCAAAGTCGGGCGATAACTTTTGAAGTGATTCAAAGAAAATTGCGCGTTGATAGCCACGGAACCCTCTTAAGACATGTCCTGACATGCTCTTGCCTAGGTTATTATGTATTACTTGAAATGAGTTAAAATATCACAATATTTATTTACCTTAGCCTCCTGTACATACGCGACCTATGCCGTTGTATAATGTATTCCAGATACAGTTACGCTTATCTACAAGTAACCTTATTTGATCTTTGGTCGCCGTGAGTAATGGTTTCATATTAAAATTGCCAGTGTAAAGGAAATTGGCAAACGTAACGACTTCAAAATATTTAATTATACAAGTTTCACTACACTAAGTTTCACTACACTTCTGTTTAAGAAGCAATTGAAAACATAACTGTTTTATTTCACCGAAGTGGATACAATCCGCACCTCGCGAAGTAAAAACTGCCATAATCGTTTCAAGTCACCTTAGAATGTGCAATTCCTGCCGTACATTGTACTGTACATGCTCTTAATTTCCAGCAGCAAATGAGCTTCTAACTTGCGTCATTTTCGCGGCTAAACTTCGCTATGCTGAACGCGGGAAATTCTTACACTGCCAAATTGTTTCTAGAACATTTTAACATCAGCTTAATTTTGATACACATAATGTCCGTCTAATAAATATTTTACTTCAAAAATGGAGGAAGCTCAATTTATCTGTCTCTTTAATATTTTTTATTTTCCAACTTCTCTGTAACCCTTTGATACCACAATATGTATTGACGTGACAACGTCTTATAATTCGATGGAGCCGGCTGCACACACGAAAAAACATGTTTCATGCGGCGTTACCTCGCTCTGAGGCGTTCCATTTAAGGCTTGAAGTGCAAGCGAAAGCGCGGAACGAGCGACAAAGAGGCACAATCGGCCTCCACGTTCGGCAGCGTTCGACAAACTTTTGAAAAATGTAACCATTCCATCAGTATTTTCTTATGACGTTGTCACGTTCAACTATCGTAAGTAAACCGACTTTACAGACAACCGATTTTATTTTTAACTTATTTTACTTAGTTTAAACTTAAATAAGGAATGCGCACAAACTATTCAGAGAAATTTCGACTCGTAGAGTTACCCGAGTCCTCGGAGCTGGCTCCTATCTGACTCTAAAGAGTTAGCATTGCCGACCAGCGAGGAAACTCTTTAAATAGGCACTCTGCCTGATGGGGACGTTTGGGGGATGTGCGGGTTTTTTATTTATTTAAAGCCATTAAGTTTCTTGTAGATTTTGTTTCCTTTTTTAAATATTTTTTTTCTTTTACTTTGTAAATATTATTATATTATTAAAATGTCAGAATAAAAAAAAGTTGAAATAATAGGTACATACATAATATCTACACATTTTTGTCGTGAGCATTTAATTGAATAATTTGGCGTAATGAATGAAATATTCTTTATTGTGCACACAACATAAACAAAATAAAAATAAAATATAAAAGAAAATAGGTAAAAAATACAATTTACACAGGTAACACAATGGCGGCTTTATTACTAGGTAGCAATCTCTTCCAGGCAACCTTGGGTAGAGGAAATAATAGAAAAGAATTTGGCGTGCATGAGCAGTTAAAAAGAACACAATAAAATACACAAAAAAAAATATTATACATGCGTTTAAACACACGGCGTACCTACATATATCTATGATATTGTTCATGACTATACCTACTAACAAAATTAAATACTAAACTAAGACTCTAAATTGTGACGCCCACGCCGCCCATACGTAGGATAAACTTTATTAAAGTTGTCAAAAGACATTAATGTTTGCTAAAACCTAGGTCTGCTAATATAGAAAGTTTTAGTAACGTCTATATTTGATGCAAAAAAGATCTTAGTGTTTTAAATTCAAACTGATACAGTAATATATTAGGTCCTTACATATGAAATTGGCGTTTTATCGTACTGGCCACTTTGTAGTGTATAAGTTCCTTTATAGTAATATCATATTAATGTAGAGTAAGCTAGATTGTAGTTTTACCTTTAAGTTCATTTTAGTTGGTAAGGACAGTCTGTATTAGACCTCAATAAAGTATGGTCACATCTTAAGTCTACTTCTATTTGACTTCCCACCTAACACCTCATGGCGACCCTGCCTCGGCCACTGCTACCCGCCACGTGCTTCGTGTCGATGTGACCTGCCTGCCTACGAGCTGCCGTTCCAGTTGGGTGAGACGTATCTTTTATTGTTAATTATCAAAGAGGAAATGGGCAAAACCCAAAGCAAAGAAAGAAGAAATTATAGCCCAGACCGCTTCGGGTGGAAGTAACAATTCGCAGCTGGATCAGGTACATGAGACCTTAAAGTCCAACAACGTGGTTATGAGCATTCTTGTAGGACTTGTATTTTTGGCATTTTGTATCGCTGGTATATATTTGTACCGCAAATGCCATCGCAGCTGGATGCGTGAGGAATTGAGGAAGCAAACAGTCCATCGGCTGGTACAAGGAGCCCAAAACCCTGCCTTCTCAGCGGATTCGTCGGTGTAATCTCTAGCATCGAAAGTAAAGTGAGTGGTTAGTGTCGTGATGATGATGTTATAACGATATTATAACATCATAATATATATATATATATATATATATATATATATATATATATATATATATATATATATAATATAAGATATAATATATATATATATATATATATATATATATATATATATATATAATATAAGATATATGATGATATTGTTATATATATATATATATATGAATAGTTATAACTCAATAATTAAAAGAGTTCGAAATATGTGCGCATGACCTCGCCGGAGCGTTATAACTTCGCGTCAGCGAAATATGACTTTTCTATTCTAAGGAAACGTGTGATTAGGGTTCCGCAATGATTTTTATTATATGATAATTATTTTTACTTTCTTTAGATTTTTTTTTGTAAGGGAATAATAATAAATAAAATGTTATTTCTATCTAAGTGGTTAATAAATATCGATAAGTTTATTTAGATTACTATGCTAAATGGAGGAAAAGTTATTAGAAATATACATTAAATTAAATGGAATTAAAGAATATATTTGTAAATTAGGACCAAAAAGACGTACGGGACCTAGTTATGAATTAAAAATAAATGAAGCTAATTTGCATAATACTCACTTTGAAGAATTCGTACAAAGTTTTCCTCCGACTGTCTCTAAGGAAATTTTAGGTATTTGTATTAATATAAGAAAAGTTTAATATAAGATTTTAAGTTATAAGACACCTGGCAAAATGTCAGAAAATTTTTGTTTGAAGACGGCGGTAAGCCTACTACCGAAAATGAATGGTGACGAGTCTGTTACTCGAGACCTTATAGATGCTATAGAATTATATAGTTCGATGTTTCCTGATGATGGTAAGCAGTTGCTTATTAAATTTATATTAAAAACACGAATTTCTGATAGCGCTAAAATGAGGTTAAAAACAGAATATACTGATATAAATTCTTTACTGAAAAATATGCGTACTAGTTTACTGACCATTCAATCAGACACTTCTTTACAAGCTCAATTGCAAAGTGCTAGGCAAGGGAACAAGTCAATTAAAGATTTTGACAACGAGATTGAACGATTGTTTGTAGATCTTACTATTTCTCAAGCTAACGATGACCCTGCTGCTTACCAGGTGCTGCGGCCAGTTAATGAGAAAAATGCTATAAAGCGTTTTGCGGAAGGTTTGCAAAGTCAGCGTTTAGGGACTATTATTACAGCCCGAAACTTTACTCAGCTAAAGGATGCTATACGTGCAGCTGAGGATGAGACTTGCTCTCGACCGGAACACGTTGCTTCTTACTCGTAGTCTAGAAGCTATAATTCGTATAGAGGTAGAAATAATTATGACCGTTTTCAAAATCGTACCCATAATTAAATAATTTTTTTTTTTTAATAATTATATAATATTTTTTTTAATAATTATATATTAATTAAATAATTTTAAGTTAAATTTATTACTCATATTAGGTCTAGAAAAATTTCTAGACCTAATATGAGTAATAAATTTAACTTTAATAAAAGCGTTAATAACAAAAACAGACCACATGCATCATATTGTCGTGGAAAGTATGGTCAGCAAAATCGCGGTCGAAGCTCGCAATATCGAGCTGATAATAATAATAAAAGGCTTAATGCTTCAAGGCCAATGAATTATTTTACGGAGAATGTGTCGAATTTCGATTCCTCGTTACAAAATCACAAAGAGAGTGAATCAAAATTTTTTTCGTGAATAATAATAATAATCAGAATTTGACTTGCGATAGTATTAATTATGTTAAATTAGGAGTAGGAAGTAGTAATTTAGAATGATTAGTTGATACAGGGGCCTCTTTATCTGCAATTAAGTAAGAATACTTAAGGAAATATAATAATAATTATACAATATATAATTGTGACGTTAGTGTCAATGGTATAGGAGGTAGTTTAAATGCTGAAGGTTTTGTTTATTTAGATTTGGAGTATAATAATTATAATTTTAGACATAAGTTTTACATATTTCGTAATTTACCATGTAATGCTATGGGTATTTTAGGACAGGATTTCCTAAAAAAATACTCGGGTATAATTAATTACGGTAATAATACTATTAGATTGAGTTTAAGTAATAATGGAGGTGTGTGTATACCCTTACGGTTCTATGAGTATACTTACGCTATGACAATATCGCCGCGTTGCGAAATGATAAAGTATATTCCTGTTAAAGTGAATTATGATTGTGTGGTGTTGCCTAAGAAATTGAAGGACGGTATTTTTATGGCGAGTATTGTAACTACGCCCAAAAATGGAAAAATTCCAATTCGTATTTTGAATACAACGGACGAAGAGGTTGATTTCACTATATCAGATATCGATATTCATAGGTTAGATGATTATAATTATTGTCATTTTTACGACTCTGATACATCTGTTGAGCGTATTAAAACATTATTTTTGATGTTAAAGCTTGATTACTTAAATGACGAAGAGCAACATTCGATAGAACAAATATGTGCAAAATTTGCCGATGTATTTTATTTACCTGGCGATAAATTAACTTGCACTAATGTATATAAACAAAAAATAACTTTAAAAGAAAATGTTGCTCCAGTTTATAGAAAGCAATACCGGATACCGTTTGCTCAAAAAGATGAAGTTCATAGGCAAATCGAAGAAATGTTAAAAAATAATATTATTGAGGAAGCTAGCAGCGACTGGTCTAGTCCTCTGATTCTTGTACCGAAAAAAGTAGATCGATCTGGTGAGCGTAAATGGCGTGTGGTTGTAGATTATAGACAATTGAATGAGCGTATCATTGATGACAAGTTTCCATTACCTAATATTAATGAAATTTTAGACTCTTTATCAGGTGCTATGTACTATAGTCACTGCGACCTTTCACAAGGCTATTTTCAGTGTGAGCTTGAGAAAGATTCAAGAAAATATACAGCTTTCACTACTGATAAGGGACAATACCAAATGTGTCGTTTGCCGATGGGGTTAAAAATTAGTCCATCAGCATTTAGTAGATTAATGACTGTAGCAATGTCCGGCCTTAATTTTGACAAATGTTTAATTTACCAAGATGATCTTGTTATTTTGGGTAGAAATATTGATGAACTTAATGCTAATTTAACTTCCGTATTTTCAAGGTTAAGGTTAAAGTGTGAGTTTTTAAAAATACAAATATTATATTAAGGACACGTTATATCTGCGGATGGTATTTTGTCAGACCCAAACAAAACCAATGTTATAAAAAATTTCCCCAGACCATGTAATGTTGATGAAGTCAAGAGATTCGTAGCTTTCGCTAACTATTACCGCAAGTTTATTCGTAATTTTGCTGAAATCGCAATTCCATTAAATAAATTATGTCGAAAAGGAGTTAAATTTGAATGGTCAAAAAATTGTGAGAATTCGTTTATGTTTTTGAAAGAATGTTTATCTAATCCACCTGTTTTAAATTATCCAGATTTTTCACAACAAAATAATTTTATACTTCAAACAGATAGTTGAGGATTTGCTAATGGTAGCGTATTATGCAAAAACGGTGAACCAGTTGCATATGCCAGCAGAAGTTTAAATAAAAGTGAATTGAATTACCCAATCATAGAAAAAGAATTGTTAGCTATAGTCTGGTCAGTAAAATATTTTTTGTCCTTATATGTTTGGTAGGAAGTTTACAGTAAGAACAGACCATAAACCATTAATTTATTTGTTTAACATGAAGGACCCTTCAAGCAGATTAACAAAATTCATTTCCAATTATGTTTAGAAGAATACGATTTTGACGTTGAGTATGTAAGAGGTAAGGAGAATGTAGCTGCAGATGCATTGTCCAGAGTGAATGTGTCAGTAAAAGATTTGAGAGAGATGCATGAAAAAGTTGTGAGTGTTATGACAAGAGCGCAAGCGAAACGTATGAATCAAATTGAAAGTGAAACCGAATTAGATTCAGAGAATTCAAAGAGCGATAGGTCTGATCAACCTAATCTCGTTGAAGTTCTCAAAAAACGTATCGATGACTATGAATTCGTAATTTATTCTGAAAAAAATCTACAAAAATTGTTGAAAAAGCATAAAAATGAGACTATTATTTACTCGAATCATAAAAATATTTTACTTTTGCCAAATTTGAATTTAATTATAATTAGCCAAAGCTCTTTGTCGACAATATCGCGAGACGAATTGTTGAAAGAATTGGTAAAGTTATGTGTACGTCATAATATTGATGAGATAATAATAATAAAAAATGATTTAAATAAATACTTAATTGAATGGCTAGCTAGTTATATGAAAAATAATAAAAATTACGTAGGACCAAAATTTTGTATTCTACGAGATGTTTGTAGGATTGATGATAGCGACAAAAAAAAGGTGATATTGAATGAATTTCATTTATTACCTACGAGTGGTCATGCTGGTATAAGAAGAATGGTGAATAATATTAAAAAGTATTATTATTGGTCAAGTATTGAAAATGATGTAAAAAATTATATAGAGAAGTGTAAGAAATGTCAATCTCAAAAATATACGAAGTTTATCAAAGAACCGTTAACAATAACTTCGACAGCGTCATCATCTTTCAAAAAAGTCTATTTGGATTTAGTATGACCTATCGATAGAGATGACGATAATAACACTTATAATTTAACTTTGCAATGTGAAGTCACTAAATATGTAGAAGCATATCCGTTGAAAAATAAGACTACCAGAGAAGTAGCTAGAGCTTTTGCAGAAAATTTTATTTTACGTTATGGTATACCACGCGAAGTTGCGACAGATAGAGGTACAGAATTTATATCAAGTAGGGGAGCGAGGGGCTTGTTGTAACAGTTTTCATTAAAACTAATATATCTTGAAATCTATTGATTAAATTTCCACTAAATAAAGATGGATGAATACTGTAACTCTTCCTCTACCAAATCAAGTAAAAATAATACCATAACTATTGGTCATTATTTTACAATCAATTATTTTCTAGAAGAAGTGCGGTGTTACAACTTACCTCGTGCTTGGGGCAAGTTGTAACATCTACCGGGGCAAGTAGTAACGACAAAAAAAAACGACAATAATACCTCTAATCATTTATTCTGTTTTTTTTTTTTTTAAATTGACATCTTTCTAAAGTAAGTATTACGTAATTCTTATCAAAAATCAACTCAAATACATTTTTTTAGTAATCAACACTTAAAAATTAAGTAATTAACAGTTTTATTTAGTTAAACACTACTTATAATCATCATGGCACTTTTAAATCACAGTAAGTAATTAAATTATTTAAGGTATGCTCGTAATTATCTCTTCTTAATAGCTATCTAACAAAGTATTATATTTATGTAAGAATCAACATTTGGTGGGTTTAATTATAATTAAATTCAGTCTTCATCTGAGTTACAATTAATACAAATAAAAGATATAATGTCTCCTGTAACACATCCTACATGTGCCCACATCTTACAAATGATACACTCTATCCAATCTTCTTTATTTGTATCTGTGTAAGCTTTACCACATACCAGACAATACCACTCTTCTGCTTCAGATTCTGAATCTGAACATAAAATCTTTTTTTTAGCTCTGTCCACTCCGGTTTTATTATTTGTTGATTTACCTTTGGCTTTTCCCTTCCCCTTTCCTTTCCCTTTTCCTTTAATTTTGTCATCTTTTTTCTGTTTTTTTCTTCATCTTTTCCTCATATTCTTTTTGTAGAGCTTCCTTTTCAGGAGTGTCCGTCAATACTGTAGATTTTCTTTTGCGTCTGCTATTTGTATTAGTTTTTCTTGGTGGCGCCTTTGGTAAAGGTCTAATCTTCGATGGCGAGAAAGTTTTTTGTAGACCGGAGCAACTCGGAGTTGGTTCGTTTGCAGTTTCGATTCGGCTTATGATTTCCGTGGTGCTTATATCTAATTCAGGGACAGAATCTAATAGTTCTGGATTTTCAAGATTCAAAGATATATTATCTGTGACATTTACGTCATCTGGCTCTTGTGTAGGATCTGGACGATCAGTAACATAAGATGGCGCAAAGTCGGAGTCTTGGAAAATATCAGCATTCAAAGGCCATAAACCAGAAGCTTTAAATCCACTCATAATATTAGTAGGTTTCAGGGCAAGCGGTAACGACTCTTTCACAATACCTGGGATGTCATATATTGTCATCGTTTTCCCCGGATTGTTGTGCATCCATGCTGTCTGTGCCCTATTTGTGTAATTTTTAAAAGGACCGTACACTCCTACGTCTAAAGGTTGCAAATTGTGGGAGCAGTGCGGGGGAAACGATAACATGATGACATTATTTTCTTTGGCTTTTTAAACTACTCCAATATTCACGTGTGAGCTATGGTTATCAAGTAGCAACAGAACTGGCTCTTCCTTGGTGGGTTTTGCGTGTTTGATAAAATGATCCATAAAAATTAAAAATTCTTTTACGGTCATCCATCCAGAGGAATTACCAGCACCAATGCAATCTGTAGGTCCACCACGAATAAACATTTCAGAATATTTAAGCCTGGGAAAAACGAACATCGGTGGAATAAAATTACCCGCAGCGTTAGAGGCACAAGCAAGTGTTACAAGAGTTCCCCTCTCAGCCGATGTGATAGCTCCAATTTGCTTTTGGCCACGAGCAGCTACTATTTTCTTAGGTTTTTGAACCGTTGTGACCCCTGTTTCATCAATGTTCCATATTCGAGAAGCATTAAACTGATATTTTTGGAGAAGTCGTTGATATATTTCAAAGAATGAATTAACGTTAGTCTTATTGAAAGACGTCGCTCGACTTAAAGACGTCGCTTCTGGTGTCCTTAGAGATAAATGTGAATTTCTGCGCATAAAATTTTGGAACCAGTCAGTACCAGCCATGTTATTTTGATGCCAAGAAGGAGGAATGTTTTTAGCACTAAGCTGCACACCGCATTGGTGAGCTAGTTTCCTTACTTATATAGGAAGTAGTCCAAAATATATATCGGCGCACTTGAGTAGGTACGAAGCTATCTTATCTTCCTCTTCTGCAGTAAATACTTGTCTAGGCTTAACATAACCAACTCTTAAAATTTCATTATTCTTCTTTTTCTTTATGTATCTATAAAGAGAGACGTGACATAATCCGAAAGTCTGACTAACTTTCCGAATACTGCATTTGTTTTCTAAAACTTCAGCTGCCGCTAACTCGTACACTTCTTGGCTTTGTGTTGCCCGCTCTGACTTTCTTTTATACACTCTCATTCTAAAACAAAAGAAAAAAGTAGGTATCTACATCATAACTTGGGGCATGTTGTAACACGTTACACAAGCCCCGGGATTTTGTTACAACTAACCCTATGGTATAATTTTCAACATTTATCAAGATAACTATTTAAACAATTTAGCAATCATAAAAACTGTTGCACACTATCAGAGATAGATAAATTTGAATGGAAATAAGATATAGAAAATTTGAAATTAGTCGATATTTAAAATTTTATTTTACGACAGTACAATTTTATATTACCTGGCAGAAATGAAGCACGTGCACACTTCCGCTCACTGCGCCGGCCGGCGGGACATTGGCTATGGCAACATGATGCGGCGCGGTTTATAGGTTAAATCGAGTCAAAGAAATACGTTAATAGCGTTTAAGATCCTAGTGAAAAGGGCCTGTTACTACTTACCCCTGTTACAACAAGCCCCTCGCTCCCCTACAATGCAGGAACTTTTGAATATTTTAAATATTAAACAAATAATGTCTACAGCATACCATCATGAAAGCATAGGTGCATTAGAAAATAGTCATAAAATGTTAGGCGCATACTTGAGAATACAAACAAATAATCAGCCATCTTCATGGGGCTCATGGGTATAGTACTGGTGTTTCTCATACAACACCACTGTTCACACCGAGACGCAGTATACTCCATTTGAGCTAGTACTCGGTCAAGTCTGTCGCATACCAACTAGTTTATCAAAAACTGTAGATCCATTATATAATTATGAAAATTATCCTTTAGAATTTAAATTTAGATTACAGAGAGCTCAGAGTGATGCTAGAAATAATTTAATAAATTCAAAAATTAAATGTAAAATAAGATATGATGATAAAATTAATCCAATATAGTACAAACCCGGAGATAAACTTATGTTAAAATCGAAAGGGGTACTAAATTAAATACTTTATATGATGGTCCATATGTTGTTGTTAAAGATAAGAGACCAAATGATATTAAATAAATATTAAAGGATGGTAAAGAAAAAATTGTTCATAAAAATAGAAAGAAGCCTTGTTATGTTTAGTAAAATTAAAAAATATTTTAAATTTGTAAATTCAAGAAAAAAAAACTGTATTTTTTTTGTTCTTTTTTTGGGGGAGATGTAGTGTGTAAGTTCCTTTATAGTAATATCATATTAATGTAGAGTAAGCTAAATTGTAGTTTTACCTTTAAGTTCATTTTAGTTGGTAAGGACAGTCTGTATTAGACCTCAATAAAGTATGGTCACATCTTAAGTTTACTTCTATTTGACTTCCCACCTAACACCTGAACATTGATCTCAAATATATCTTCTTGGGTTAGGAATGCGAATTTCAAATTTATACCGCTATTTACTCGTGCATTTGTGTTTCGAAAACCGTAATTCATTTTTTTTTCCTCTTTTGGTTTTTTCTCTGTTTACAAAATGGAAAACTTGAAATATCGTATTATTTTTGAGTAGGAGTTCCAACGGCTCGAAGGATTAATGATGTGTATGGTGGCGGTGTCGCAAAAGAAGACACAGTGCGTTTTTGGTTCCAACGTTTTCGTTCTGGAAATTTCAACCTGCAGAACAAGCCCCGTGGACGGCCGGAGACCAAAGTTCATAATGAAGAATCGTAGGCTATTGTGGAAGCGGATCCATCGCAAACCACGTCCGAGTTAGTTGCAGGCTGCGGTGTTAGTGATAAAACTGTTTTAATCCACTTGTAGCAAATTGGGAACGTGAAAAAGCTTGAAAGGTTCTTGAATTGAGTGCAGCAAACCAACAAACGCGCGTCGACTGCTGCGTTACATTACTCAACACAAATATGAAGGGATTTTAAATCGAATAATTACTTGTGATAAAAAGTGGATATTGTACGATAATCTGAAACGCTCATCGCAATGGCTGAACCCTGGCGAACCAGCCAAAGCCTGCCCCAAGCGAAAATTGACTCAAAAAAAGTTACTTGTGAGCGTTTGGTGGGTAGTGCCGGTGTCGTTCACTACAGGTTTCTTTAATCTGACCTGACGATTACGGCAGATGTCTATTGCCAGCAACTGCAAATCATGATGGAAAAGCTAGCTGCTAAACAACCGAGGTTGGTCATTCGCTCTAGGCCACTGCTGCTTCAGGACAAGACCACACACTGCACAACAGACGGCTACCAAATTCAGGAGCTTCAATTGGAATGTTTAAGACATCCACCGTACCTCGGACCTTGCTCCAACAGATTTTTTTAGATTTTTTTAAATATCGAAATATATATATATATATATATATATATATATATATATATATATATATATATATATATATATATATATATATATATATATAATAATCGATAACTTCTTGCAAGAGAAAAAATTCAACTCCGATGGGGCAGTCCAAAGCGCCTTCAAAGATTTTATTGATTCCTGTCCGAATGGTTTTTTTGTAAAGGAATCAATGAACTACCACAACAAGATGGCAAAAGTGCATAGATAGCAATGGTATATACTTTTATTAAATAAATATATTACGTTTTGAAAAAATCGACTTTATGTTCCTCCTTTACAAAACGCCAATTTCATATGTAATGACCTAATATAATAAATACTTACACAATATATGAATGATTACTTTTAATCATAACAAAATAAAAAAGGTCTTTTTATCAATGGGCCATTGCCAGCCAGTATATTTGCCTCATCATTTTTCTTTAAAATTTGATTAGCTGCTTACTCATAGTATCGTTTCAAATCAACATTCGCATTTCATATACAGAGTTAAAAGGGAAAAGAAAGTACATAAGGACTAAAATCATTAAAAGATTAGTCATAACAAAAATCTTGATAGTTCCAGTTGACCTACTAGACCCACGTAGTCCATCGTAAATAAATAATCGCCGGATCCCAGAGAAGGCAGATCTAAGTCTTTGGCAACCTCGTATGCCGCGTCAGCAGAATAAAATTCGCGGAGCGGCGAGAAATTTCAAAATTCATTTTATACTTCAAACCCAAATTATTTTATAGAAATTTTCTATACTTGCTAATCTGCTACTGATTTAATACTACAAAAAATATTTAAACTATAAGTGTAGACTACATGTTTAATATTTATTGTATAAGCTACAAAAAAATTAAAGGTAACATAAAGGCCGGTAAACTTATTAATAAGTAAATAATTTTATGCACATTTTACAGGGTCATAAAATTTAAAATATTGTATGTATTATTCATAGATAACTTAATAAACGAAGCCTTTCATTTAAACACGGGACATAAATTGCTTCAATATTAAAATGCGTATGGCATTTATTTACTTTCCGTTGTAGCATACATTTTTCAATGTAAACTTACCAATAAAGCCACCGCTCCACCATAACTCATACTTACAGTAATACGCTCGCACAATTTATTATTTTTACCAACAAAAATAAAGACTTGGTTTATTTTAAAGCTTATCAGAAAGGCGCCCACCGGCTTTTCACACTTTTCCCGTTATATATATCGCAATTGCTAAATCTGTTGCTTTATTTATTGACTTGAGTAAGCCTTATAAAACCACTTTCTCCAAAAGCAATGCTTCTTTGTGATTTGTGTGAATTCTTTCAGATGGTGTGATTTTATTTTCTATGTGTGTGGGTCAGCTTTTCTAAAAATTAGTCTACCTCTTTACCTAATAAGTTTATAGTTGCATCTTGCATGAAATTGCATATAATATCATACCTTGATATATGCAATTCCATGAGACCTCCAATCTACCCTACGTAGAAGGCATCTCTTAAATCAGTTTATCCCTTTGCCTGATCACAGTCATTCTAAGGAAATAATCCCGAGAAAAAATTTACCTCGTGTTATTTAAGGATTCGAATAACCCACAAATAAATATAGATTATCAGTTTACGCATTTAAACGTAAGCTGGTAATATATAGAGAAATAAAAGCGTGTATAGTGAGACGTAAATCCCGGACAATGTTATCAAGTACAGCGCAACGGGCAGGACGTAACATTATCAGATGACGCGCCTCCGGGGACAGTAAATATCCCAACTCGCCACGATTAGCGCCGCGCCAGGCCTGCGGCGCCCGCACCACGTTAGGGTTGTCGCAAAATTACTGCTTTGGCATGGAATCGACACTACCCGTCGTCTTTTTAACGCCCAACGCAAAAGTGTCTGTTTTTGTAAACCAGGTCTCATTCGGGAATCTAGCAGTTAATGTTGTTGCGTCTCTAGTACTGTGTGTCACTTCAATTGAAACACATGAAAATTCTCACAATAAAGGCTGTGCATGCATTGTGGGGTCAGGATATAACTCGATCACAATTACAACACATCTATAATAGGTACCTAAATGCCTACCACTTCATGTTATTAAAATATAAAGTAGTTTAAAGAAATAGAATCCCGCCTTTTGCTGGTGGGCGCCGGGCCTGATTCTGATTCTGACAATATCTATAGTATTAATAAAAATCTTCATGTTATTCTTGTTTACCATTTTATGTCATGTATCTTTTTTCTGTTCTTGTATTGTATTTTTTATTGTAATGTAATATCTTGTAGTGTATGTCCTAATCTATCAAATAAACGATTTTTAATATTTTAATTTAAATATATAAAATAACTCCCGACACCGATTTCAGTAACAGTGGTCGGTTTCATTGAAACCAGTCCGTTACGCAAGAGTAATTTTATAGTGCCTAAGTGTGTGCGCAGCACACAAAAGCACTCTCTCCTCCTTTACTCTTATAACCCAGTGAGACGTATAACCGACACGACTGGCGAGGGATAAGGCACAGGTCCGACTATTTACATGCATGGATCATCTTTCTTGTCAGATAATGAGGTGATCAGCCTGCATAGTTCTAACCAAACACATTGGAATGAATCAAACACACATTGGGAATCGAACCCACGACCTCCGGAGTCGAGGGCGAAGCTCTATCCACTTGACCTCGGAGGCACTTAAGAGATTACACAATATCTCACTCCTATAATAAATGTAAAAGTTTGTGAGGATGGATGAATGGATGGATGGGATATTTGTCACTCTTACACGCAAAAACCACTCAGTAGTCAAAACACAACGCAGTCAGTAGTTTAGGCTCTGGATTAAAACATAGGCTCCATTTTATCCCGAAACAGTACATACACTGTTCTCGTGGGATACTGTATTTACGCGGGCAGAGCTACGGGAATAAGCTACTTATACATACGTGAAGCCAACTATCTAAAGCCTTGATTTGTATACGTTCAAAATATTTTATTTTGAACGCAATGATTGCTCCGACTCCTTTCAGGCAACAAGTTTTATTATGAACAGTATAATGTCTGTTCAATCGTGTGTTCATTTATTTCACTTCACCCGAGCCGCTCGCGCGGAATAACACGTACGCAGCTGCGAATCAGCTCATTTCGTTTATACATTTTAACGGTATTCTGATGGAATCTTTTAATTAAATATAATTTTCTCTGCTCACTTTCCTTTATGTACAAAATATCGATAAACGGTTTTAAATTGCAGTTCAAATTTTTTTTTATAACAAAATAGCTGGTGCCAGCAACTTCGTTTGGGTAGAACTAACGGAAACGGAACCGTTAGATAAAAGTAGCCTTAGTTACACCTTATATCCTCGGCCAGTGAATGTCCCATGAAAATCGGTCTAGCCATTTCAGAGATTAGCCGGCAAAAACAAACGGGACATACAAAAATAAAAAATAAAAGATTTTTTATTTGAAATATACTTTCAAATGCAATGAGTGAAAAGCTTTTAACTTAAAATTACAAACAGACACTTGGTTTTACACGACATTTATTTATTTGTATAGATAATTTGTTTCACTGAGTGCTTAGTAAACAAAAGTTTCTTGTCATAATATACAATTTATTTAAATAAAACAAAAAAAGCAAAATATTATAAAAAATAATTGTTAAAATATATTTTATCTTGTCGCCTCCTTATCGCCGAAAAAATAAAAAGCTATTATAAATTATCATTTACAAATACACTCTGTTTTCATAGAACATTTATTGTAAAGAAAATAGGTACACAAAATTAAAAACAAGGAATTTTGAAGATGGACGACGGAGTAATCGTTGAACATCCACAGGTCGAATACACAATCTCCTACTTTTTGGAAGTCGGTTGAAAAAGCGAAGTCAAGTTGTCAGTTAGATTTAGGGAAATGAGAGGCTTTATTAAATTCCAAGTTGGAACACGAAGATATTGACTATTCAATCCCGAATTTGCATATAGCAGTGTCTGTGGAGTGGAAAACATCATAATGGGAAACTGTCAGTCCCGGGAGCGCCGGGGCTCCTATTCAGCACAGCACTCATTAATCTTGTCCGCTGTGATTGCGGCTGTGATATCATTATTCAATAATCCGACGGCATTTGTGCCATTTGTTACTTAATTATGACTATTCGGGTTTTATTCAAGTTTTAGACGAAGTATGAGTAGCGGCGGCGATCAGTCGCTGTTGCATGCAGCCAGTCTGCCGAGCCTAAGGTTTTCGTATTTCTTACACTATTATTATTATTATCATTCGATTACCTTAAATCTATATTACAACCATACTAATAGTGTAAAAAGGAAAGATATGTTTGTATGTTTGTTTGTGTGCATTGAATAGGCTCCAAAATTACTGGACCGATTTTGATGAAATTTTAAATAGATATAAATTACCCCACGGGGAAGGACATAGGGTACTCTTTATCATGGCAAAATATACGGTTTCCGCGAGTTTTCTTTTAGCGCGCACGAATTCGCGGGAAACATCTACTTTATACTTGGGAATAATAAAAAAAACAATTTTATTTTTAACCAATACCAAGCAATATAATATAATATTAATATAATGCTTAATTAATGAACATGTGCACACATTTTTTTTCATAAAAATGCTTTGCAAAAAGAGCCTTGTGTTAAGTTAAATGTATATCTTAAATCTTCTGTGTTGTGTAAATTGTAACTGCGTAAATATAGCGAATATTATGTATTCGCCTAGGTATTGTAAATTAGGCAAAAGAGAGAATGTGCCACGTCGCAGTAATTTCATACGTGCTAACGAAACGACTCGCAAGTGCCGGACTTGTACATAATTCATAAACATGGCAACTCCACTGCATTGCAGAATGCCGAGTGCCCTCATCTTGAGCATCCTTCTCCTCGGCGTTTACTCCAGACTTCTTATATAAACGCAGCTTACTGTTTGTGTGATAACATTCAAATTAATATAAGGTTTATAAAACAAAGATTTAGGCAAAAAAAAAAAAATGCCTACTGAAAGACCCGAGCAGGGACGCGTTTTCAATGTAAGAATAGCCTAAATAAAATTTAATACAGGAATTGTAAACTAGTCCAATTCATTCTCACTAGTGAAAACTTTTGATAAAAGTCAAACATTCTGTAGCCGTAAATACGATAATACGACACTGAACCGACAGAGGTCAGCGAACATTCTCGGAAACCGTTTGAACATTTCGTAGAGGTTAATCTGGTCGCGTGACGCGGCGCATCACACGCGAAGATAGGTGAATGCACTTGGTACATAATACATTAATGGCTCTTTCTACTTAGCAACCTGTTCGAATCTCTCTTGACCTTTCCATTGAATTAGTTACTTTACTGGTAAGACAGAGAGGAATATCTCGTACTAGAGGAGTCTCCTCGAGTTTTATCGGGTCTGAATCAGTGTGAAGCATTGGTGTAACGTCCGAACCTAATTGCATAAATCTGCATACTAATTAATTATCCCAATGAACTTGGTTTGTTCGGAAAAAAACAGTTTCATTTCGACCGACAGATACGGTGGGGTAAATCTTATACTTTTAACGAGACCATCTTGTATATATAATATTATATAATCGGTATCTCGACAACGGCTACAAGTATTACCATGAAATTTAGTATGCAGGGAGTTTCGGGGGAGAAAAATTGACCTAGCTAGGTCTTATCCCATAGAAACTGCGCATTTTTAAGCAATATATGTTTTTATTTCGTCGTTCAACAATGTATCAATAATTTCGACTCTCTTGCGTTAGTCTGATTGGCAGCTTGGGATGCGTACCACTACCAACGTTCAATTTTTGTATTGTTTGGAAATTCGGAATGTGGTGGTTTCGAATTCCGGTAAGATAAATATTTTTATAATACTTATTATTTCGTTTTCTTTTATATTTTTTTTATTTATTTTATCGTTCTACTAAAACACCGAGCAAAGCTCGATCTCCCAGGTACTTACCTATTATATGAAAAAACGAATAGATACCTACCAATCGGGATGTCAATATTTCAAAGTTAAATACAGTTATTTGTATTTATTAGTATTATATTATATTTGGAAACAAAAGTCTATTCCCTCATTGAGTAGTTTTATTTGTTACCAGCCTCTTGTTTACCAATACTCAAGTATAATTTATTTTTAACAAGTTGCTGCCAAAATTGTTTGAATTAGCGAAGTTTTAAATAGGATGATTAGAAGTAAGTAGGTCAAAAATGAGCTGGATTTGTTTAGAAGCATACGAATCAATTTGGTAAAATCGTGTCGAAAACTATTAAATTTTCAATAGTACTCGCGAGAAAAATGCTTGCGTTGAAAATTTTGATGTAGACTTTTACTCGTAAATTAATTGTGCTATGCCAAATATTTATCGCTGAAAAAAATTAACGAATTTATTCACTTGTCAATTCCATACTTTTTTATATAAGTTTTATGCTATTAATTGTAATAAATAATAATGTTTAACAACCCTATGGCTGTGTTTTTAACCCACTACAAAAAGAGGGGTGTTATAAGTTTGACGTGTCTGTCTCTCTGTGTGTGTGTCCGTGGCATCGTTGCTCCTAAACGAAAGGTCCAATTTAGATGCGTTTTTTTTTTGTATGCATTATAGCTAAGAATGTCAGCATGAGAGTGTTTTTTAGCTATATTTCATTATCATCAGATCGGTCACTGCCTGACAATACGGGGGTTATCTATTTGATGAAAGGTTGTAAGCAACTTCCACTGGTCTGATCGGTTCAATCCGTAAAACGTTAAGCTAATGCTGCAACATTACCTGGAATCTATAGGAAACCTCACACATTCTCACAAACTTACAGTAGAGGTATCGTGTTTGGGCTCATTTTAGATTTTAGATTACTTGGAATCAGCAGAAATCCCAATTCTTAACTAACGTACAGCAGACGTATCGTGTTTGGACTAATTGAAAAGGATCCAATGAATAGGATGTATATATAGATGGTGATAGTCTGGTTGGTGATCACCTAATGCTTCAGCATGATACTATAACCTCACTTATTTATAATAATCGTCGTATCTATAGTCCAAGGAACCTTCCACTTATGGTCAATTAGTCAATAGTAGCATGGGTATAATCCTAATTTCAAATGGAATGGACTTCGCAGAGACCAGTTGGAAGATTGTTATTAAAGTTTTTAATTTTGTTATAATTTCATAATTGAAAAAGTATGAAATAAAAATTTTATTAAAAATGTTAGTAAAAAAACGACACTAAAAACTATAAAATTAATTTCTATTTTAGCCTTTCAATATTTTTAAAGGATCTTTTTAATCGAGTCGGGGGACCGCAGTGTGAAGATGTTTCTCTTAGCTACAACGATATATAATAAAAAAAATTGCAATAAATATTTATAATGGCTATAACTTTTTAAAAAAAGTATATAAAATATTTGAAACTAGTACTGTATATCTATCTCTATTAGCTATACGTAGCTAAATAAAAAATTCACAGATTTCGTGCCTCACACGACTATCGAGCACATTGGAGATTAATTGACGGAATTGGAAAAAAACACCCCGAACCAGCCCGAACAACATCCTGATAAAACAATATTTAAATTAAAATAGAGCTCACGTTCAAGTTGGCTGGTACCGACTTCAAAATTATGAATATTGAGTAGAGAAATAGTTAAAATTTTAGCCAAATTTAAAAGGGGAATTATTTAGAAAATAAGTTTTATTTCATACAATTTGTGCAATTTTACTTTGGAAGTCGGTTTAATTTTTTGTTTAAAAATAATAATTTTTTCCCTTTTAGTGATATTTGTTAAATTGTTATTAATACATTTTTAAGATTTATTGTTACTTTTATAACTAAACTTTCTTGTATCAGGTCTGCTGGAAGAAATTCCAATTTGGAATAAGTAGCGCCTTTGTACAAAACTGTTTTCTGTTTTCAAGTTGTCAATGTCAAAGGTTTACTATGTGTACATAAATTATTAAATAAATAAATAAATAAACGTTTAAAATAAACGATCGAATGTATAATTGAATACGCGCCAAGCTTTGTAAATAATATCCATTAGGTATTGTAAATAATATGATCATGATGATGATTACTGTAAGTTATATAGTAGCATATGCTTGCAGTTCTTTAAACAATGCCGAAATTTCCAAACGCGGATCTTTAAAGACTGACGAGTTCTGTTCAGTGCTTTTCGATCCAGGGATACCTTGGTGTAAAATCCTATTTTTGGTAGCATATGCTTGTGTTACTTCAAAAAAAGCCATAATCACCATATGTGTCCATATAAATTTCGAGGCGTTCCTTCGATTCCTCATAGACCCCATCATGACGTTTCCACTTTAGTGACTAAAGGACCAATTTCGAATTATACCCTTTACAACAACATAAGAGTTTTGCAAATAGGTCCATATGCGGCAGAATAATTTTCAAAGATATCCGTGTCGGTGTAAAATACTATGAGAAGTACCTTTTATATGATCATAATGTGACGATGTATGTTGTGATGATGGTGGTGATGATGATGGTTACTTTACTTGACATAGTGGCATATGCTTTCAGTTCTTTAAACAACGCCGAAATCCCCAAACATGTATCTATAAGGAGTCAGAGGTTCTGTTCAGTACTTTTGGATCCAGGGTATACCTTGGAACAAAATCTTACTTTTTGGTAGCATATAATTGAACTACTTCAGAAAAAGTCCAAATTACCATATGTGTCGATATAAATTTCGAGGAGTTTCCTCGATTCCTCATAGATCCCCTCATCAGATCACGATTTTTATGAAAGCGGGACCAACTTCGGATTTTAAAATAACTAGTTAACTAGTAAATAGTTTTTTGTAACCCTTTACATCATAAAAGAATTTTGAAAATCGGTCATCAGACGGCGAAGTTATCGTTGAACATACAAAAAAATGTATATATTATAGATAATATATATACAGCCGAACGTATAACCGCCTGCTTTTTTTTGTAAGGCGGTTAATAAGTTACTTAGACAAATGTAAATCAAGGTAAAACTTAGCCATAGGAGCTGAAAGTGGATACATGTTCGACCGACTTTAAGTTTGGCTTTCGTCCTAGTTTCTACAAAAAATGGATGCGGCTTAGTTTCAGCTGTCATCTGCATCCGGCTGAAACTGCGATCGAAACCAAAACCACAACCTTTTTGGTGCCCGCGCTGTTTAGGTTTAAAACTACCTTTACAGTTTTTTTATGAAAAGAAAAAATGTTCTTTATATTCATTTTTTTTTTGCATTTATTATTATAGTGCAGTATGTGGAAAGCGCAACATTGTAGTTAGGCTCTACGAGCCGGCTACGTCTGGTTGAAACTAACAGTGAACATGACATTTCACCTTGAAAAAAAAGGTATTTTTGAATAGTATTATCGATGGAATCGCAAGCTAAATAGTTCCAAGAGAGTTGTTGATAATGTTGAGAAAGTATGGAAATTCAATTTATGAGAAACGAAGAATCGAACCAAATATATTTAAAATATTATAGTATTTTTTCCTTTTTACTATATCATAATATAATATTATATTACAAAACAGATGATAAAAAGCTAGAACATGAAATTTGTTCATTTTTCTTACATATTTTCTCTCTCAAGCCCCAAGTCACATATAACGTTTTCTTGAATTTGCAATGTCGGCGTTATAACAGCTAGGTTTCGTAAAAAATATTATAATCAAACTTTGTAAAAAAATATTGAAATTATTCTTAAGTGAAAAGTTTTAATGTTTCTTTATAGTAAAAACCATTTAATACCTC
The DNA here is from genome assembly GCA_037179445.1 of Phengaris alcon alcon. Taxonomy (NCBI): domain Eukaryota; kingdom Metazoa; phylum Arthropoda; class Insecta; order Lepidoptera; family Lycaenidae; genus Phengaris; species Phengaris alcon. The sequence continues at coordinate 1,634,371 of JAYRCH010000004.1, read as the reverse complement.
TAACCGTCTTAACACCATTTAACCTCTTTCGGTCTGCAAAAAACAGTTGACTATCTTATTTATCATAAAAGTGACATCTTTAGATTTTTAGATGGTGATTACAAATTAGTTATTTATTTGCGGCGTTTTTTTAAAAAACCATTACTCTACTCAAGATTCTTATTTCTAAGTATTTTCATACAAACAGACAGAACAGACAGAAAACATATTGTCAGAACAACTAGAAAAGCAAACTTTTTAATAAATATTTATGCCTTTCGTTTCAAAAAAAAAATTCATAAAATAAAGGCTAGGTTGAAAAAAAATATTGTTTGTTTTGTTTGCATAGATTAATTTAGTTGAAAAGTGAAATATATAATCAAAGTTAAAAACATAGATTATAATTGGTCTTTGGGCGCTCGACAAAATAGAGCTTTGCCTAACAAACAACAGCTTCGTAAATGCGGCAACTCATTATTATAGTGTGTAAATTGACCATTGCCTTACATGTGACAAATTTTAGTGTGCGTGAAAAATTGTGATACTACTCAACTTTTGCCCGCTTTAATGGAAAAACATCTTATGCTGTGGTTTATTAGTTATAAATATGTTCAACGATTACTCCGCTGTCTGTATACCGATTTAAAAAAAATTTTTTTTTTTGATCTCAAATTGTTCCTTTTGACATCAAAGTAGTGACACCTGATGATGAGAGAAAATGACACTATGAGAAATCGAGGGAACTCCTCGAAATTTATATGCACACATATGGTGATTTCGACTTTTTCTGAAGTAGTCCAAGCATTTGCTACAAAAAAGTAATATTTTGCACCAAGGTATACTCTGGATCCAAAAGTACTGAACAGAAGTCCTGACTCCTTATAGATACATGTTTGGGGCGTTGTTTAAAGAACTGCAAGCATATGCCACTATGTCAATTACAGTAATCATCATCATCACCACCATCATCCCACCATACATCATCACATTATGATATACAATAGGTACTTCTCATAGTATTTTACACCGACACGGATATCTTTGAACATTAAACTCTACTCAATCTTCTTTATTTTGTAGTCGGTACTAGCAAATTTGAACTTGAGTGCTATAAATTATTGTAGGATATTGTTTGGGCTGGTACCGACTTCAAAATTAAGAAGATTGAGCAGAGAAATAGTTAAAATTTTAGCCGAATTTAAAATGGGAAAAAAAAATATTTCATACATTTTTATTTATTTTTATTTACATTTAATATTTACAAATTATAATCAAAAATAATCATATAGAATATAAGTTGTTACCAAAATAGTGCTTTGTATTTCTTTTCCACTCGTCAATAGTTTGATTACACATTATTTAGTAAATAAAATCGATTTCCACCGTGCGGCGAGTCGCTTGACTAATCGCCTTGTCATTTTTGTTGGCAAAATTGCCTTGCGACCGATAAAATTGAAAACATGCGATGATGGAAATTGTATCCCACTATAGTATATTGCTGTTTTAAATTGCTCGACAGCGCTTAAATGTATAAATACAACTACCATGTGTAAACGTTTTGAAGAAGGAGATTATGTAGTGTTGACTGTAGTAGAAGCGGTTAAAGATGAATTTGACGAGATCACAGAATGAATATGTCGAATTTTAAATATTTAATTAACACTCACTTTTAATTAACACTATTTAATTTAACACTGTGTTTTCCTGGTTTTCACCAACTATCTTCTCGACTGAGTCGTACTATAGCAGTCCAACGGTCACATATAATAGGATCAACAGGAAATCGGTAAAACGGTGAGAAATGTTGAAAATGCAAGTCATAGTTAAGACAGAACAACGTGTGTCGGGACTCGGGAGTCGGGACAGCTAGTATTCTTCTTTTAAATAAAAATATATGCAATTCCAATTTTTCGCTAAAACTCGAGAACGGATGGACCGATTTGGCCAATTTTGGTCTTGAAATAATTGTTGAAGTTCATGGAAGCTTTAAACGGTGAGAAAGATTTGAAAAGAAATGTGAGAAAAATTCTAAAAACGATGATAAAATTTCACATACTAACTGTTCACTGTGACTGTTCTTCAACTGTTCAACTGTTCACTTGATAGTCATATTATATTTATAGGTATTAGGTGCGTTCAGTTTATCTGTTTGGTTTATATCAGAAAAATCGGCCGGCCTTAGTAGTTTAGTAGGTGTAGATGTAGGTTGTAGGTGTAGTAATAGTTATTAGTTAAGACAGAACAACATGTGTCGATGCATCTAGTACGAAATTAATATTACAAATAGTATTATCCAACTGTAACGTTTTCATAGTTTTTTTAAATATTTTTCTACCTATGGTCCTTGCGAATAGTTATTTAGTTCCATGGGTACAATCATTTTAACTAGGTTAGATAAATTAAATAGGATATAATTTGTTGTCATTCTATTTTTTTTTTTATAATATAATAAATTACAATGACATTAAATTCACGTTGCGTTGTCACAGTGGCGTTTTGAGTTCATGTAATTTTATGTTGAAATTTCGAAATTATACGATACTTACTATTGTGATCCCAGTGTCCTTCTTATTTCTTGACGAATTATTTTTACATAGTTGTTTTTCCCGATTTTAACTAAAATTAAATAAAATATTCGGGATGTACACCTGTCATAAAGCTTTCAATATGACTGGCTCGGGTAAGCCGTCTTCAGCTGAGTATATTATTGCAGTATTTGACAAGCACGTCAGCTCGGTCTGGTAGAGCGCCCAGCGAGCCCAATGATTTGTCTTTGGTTGAAAAGTAAATTAATAATAAAAGGTTTATTCTTAATTTCTAGACCAATCTTAATAAAAATCATTGATAGGTACCTACTGCTTAAAGTAAATATTGCATACGATAATCCTTATATTTTAATAATTTTTTATCCTAAAACAGAAATTTTATTCGTAGTTACTGGTAAATAATTACAATGACGTTTCGAATACATTAGTCAGTAGCTTGTCATTTAATATTTTAAACGAGAAATAAAAATATTCTGTAATTTAGAGCCTATTGTATTTTACAACTGTCGCAATGCCTACATCGGGTTGACAGTTTTAGAGCAAAATTTACTTACTGCATAAATATCAAAATTACTATTTTTATCCACTAGATTCTTGTTACTTCGAATTATAAAAAAAACCTGTTGGTGTTACCTGCCACTAATAATTATTGTAAAACAAAACTGGCACCTACCTATTTGCTTAAAATAAAAATCCCGTTCGTTTTTGTTCCCATTTTTGTGGCTTCGATTGTCTTTTGTTTTTTTTTTAATATATGGCGTTGGCCTAAAACCATTTGCCAGTGTCAAGTCAAAAAGGCGGGAAATAGAATTTTCGTTTCAATTTTCAACACCGTATTCCTAAATCGTCAAGTCTTGTCAAAGTCCAAATAAATAGTCAGTGCAGTCAATGAGTCTAGTCAGTCGATTGAGTAAAGTGGTAGAAACTTTATTGAAAGTTTCTAGGGAATTTTGTTGGAAACACGAAATAACACGTTTTTTGAAGTTGTACCATATGCCCACACTTGTGGACGTTAACGAATCTTTAATGGTTAATATTCTACCAATATTACACATTAAGAACCGAAATAACACAAATTTATGAAAGAAATACAAAAACCACAAGTTCCCCCATTGAATTCCCAAGCAAAACGCCTTTTGAGTTAATCATTTTTTTTTGAGTTTGATTGACTGTTGACTGACTTTTATAGAGTAGAATTTAAGCCCTAAATCTAAGAAAAATGTTCAGGTGAAAGACCTTGGTAAAAAAACCGAATAGCTATTTTGTGGCTTTGGCTACACTAAATGAAATAAATCTATTTAACATTAAAAAAATTTCAAGACCGTTTTTTAAATAAAATCAGAAATACCTTACACTGGCTTCATACGCAAGTATTTCAATCAGTGTCTACTAACACGGGCCATAAAAACCAAGTGGCGGAGTTAATGAGTTTTGACCCAGTTTCACGCCATTTACACCGGATAAACAAACGCCCAGGGACCAGATACGCGATTTGTCATCACTTATTTTTCCCCGCGCTACGTCGCGTCGTCGGACATAAATTTACTTTAACGTCCTGTATAATTTATACAGTTGAAATAATACCTATAGTATTTACATATCTTTCAGCGCTAGCGGGTATGCTAGGTGGTACTTGGTAGTAGCATTAATTGATAAACAATTTAAATACTTTTTTTCGTTTTTTCTTCCTTGTAGTAGCTTCACGAAGTAATTGTTCTTGATCCTTCATATTATTATGATTATTTGATCTGTTAGTTCACCCATAACAATTTATAGCTACTTGCAGCTAAATAATATTAATATTCCTCCTTACTTTGTCCACAAAAATGTTCTCTTCTTATCCTAATTACGCGTATTTTATCCGTTAGAATTTGTAAACCACGGATGCGGTCTATCGGATCGCGGATATGGGTTATCGGTATGTTTTCTAAGTCGAGCAATCCTCTCGCGCGATTGCCAGTCTCCCACAAAAATATTTTGTTTTGAAAGCCACTATGGTTTCAGTGGAGTGCAAGGTATATTTGTGTTTTCCAGGAGAATCCATTATCTGTAATTGGATTTAAGGTTTAATCGAACTGGAGCATAAACAGTGCGTACTTGAAAAGTGCATGAGAGGGCAGAGTGCACTTCACGCTGTCGTCGGGTCACGGACTTGCATATTATTTAGCTCACAAACCCGCTGTTTCCTTATCCGCCATATTGTTTAGATTTTAGAATATCATGTTTATAATTTACCAGGTAAACGGTTTGCGGCTAAGGCACGTTTTCAATAACCTTTTCGAGTGGGATTGTGGGGATGAAATGTTATTTATTTATGTTTTTAGAGGCATCAGAAACTTGCTACAGGCTTTAATGGAGTTATTTAGTCATGCTCCATCGGGTCGAAGTCAATGATTCAAAACTAAGGATGGGCTATGATGTACATTTGACAGAAAAATATATTCATACAAGAAAAAGTTACGCCACTTGATTTCAGAATATTTAGTCAATTAAATGCGGACAGATTACTCAGCGGCAAGCAAATGTCAAGATTATAAATGTCAAATCTCGACTGCCCCAAACTTCACACGTCACTTTTTGCACCGAAATGCCTCGTCTATTATTATATTATATAGATCTATGGTCGGAGTATGATTTATGCTCCTGAATATGTACCTACTAAGTTATTATGACCGACTAGGTACGTACTATAGATCTATGTTTCTACGAAGAGAAAAGTAATAATTAAATAGTTATGTACTTATGAAAGAATAATGCTTTTTATTTTTTTTATTTCTAAATGATTAGCTTTATGGTTCGTTTCTATAAACATGTAATAGAATTTATCATCTCCCAAAACCTAAACTATTTCGACTCAATCCTTTCTTACTCTTTCCAATATTTCACTTAATGTCGTTGATTTACATAATCCTTTTTTATATTCGTCCCTTTCCTTTTACACTAAGAGTTTGTTCTATTTACCATAATCCTCATCATTATCGTTACCACACTTGATATCATCTCAATTTTACGCAAAAAGCTACGCTTTGGATACTCTTAAAGTAATAGCTAGAGTCCCACCTACTCTATTGTTAGTAGTATATTTTCATCGTAGGAAGTACCTATGATATTGTGTTGGTCCATAGGCGTGTTTAGAAAATGTATTTAAATTTTAAAACAACAAAACTCTTGTGATTAGGTAACTTTGTTATAGAACTTAAACCGAAGATTTGAATATGTAATAGGTAGGGGAAACTGGAAACACTTGATCTCCTCTTTAGTTTTTAGCCCTTATTTCCTACATATGGGTCCTATTTGGAAAAAAATAGCACTGGAATACGTGGAATTTTTTAAGATACAAGAATCTGTGACAACCAACATAATATCAGTGAAAGAAATACTAATTTACTTACCTACTAAAACTAAAGACAGGAAATTGTACCAAGTGTTGGGGTTTCGTAGTTCACGTCTTGGAAGTCCATGAAGGCTTATAGTTTCGTCATATCCGTCCGTCCGTCAATCCGTCCATCTACGGCTTACCTTCTAATCGGTTAATGCTAGACAGATGAAACTTTATATGGATATGTGTATTAATATTTACCACTCCGACAAAGTGGTAAAATAAAATCATGAAAAATATTTATTTTGCGGTATCTCCGTAATATATATACACGTATACACGTAAAGTGGGGATGACTTTTTTCACGCGTCTAACTCTATGGTGTAGGTAATCATTAGATGGGTCTTTTGAAAACAATGAGTGGTTGCTAAGACGATTTTTTGATTTAGGTATCCGTTTGCGAGATATTCAACTGTAAAGCGCGATTTTTTGTAAAAAATATAAGGCGTTACATTTTTCGAAACGGCCGTTTAGCTTTTATAGGAGGTATAAAATCTAAACGGCTGTTTGAAAAAATCTTAAAAACATCATGATTATAGTCCATGTAATGAACTTCGAAGAAAAACTATAACAGCTTATATACCTAACTTTGTTAGTTCAGGAGTTATCGAGACTTAACTTGTAAAATACGTTCACTTGAAAACTTATTAATACGTTACAAAAATAACGAATTAATAAGTAAGCATTTAAAATATTGGTATATTAATGGCCGTCCGACTAGCACTTAGCCAGGTTTTTCATATCTTAGGACAATGTAATTAATTAATAAATAGTTAAAAATATTTTATTGGGGCACTTGATCCAAGGGGGATCAAGTCTCCCCAAATGAAGTGCATTATTTAAAAAAATATTAGATTCCTCCACATTACCTTTAACTGTGCCAAATATCATACTCCTCCATTCACACAATTCTCGTAAAACTATTACTGTACTGAAAGTTTGTGCTTCACGTATAATTATAAGTACCTGGGAAAGACCGAGCTAAGCTCGGTGTTTTAGTAGAACCATAAAATAATAAAACATAAATAAAAAAAATAAAAGAAAAAGAAATAATAAGAATTATAAAAATATTTATCTTACCGGGAATCGAACCCACCACATTCCGAATTTCCAAACTACGCAAAAAGATACGCTTACCAAGCTACCAATAAGACGTAAGAGAGTCAAAATTATTAATATATTGTTGCACGACGATAAAAAAACATATACTACTTAAACATGCGCAGTTTCTATGGGATAAAACCTAGCTAGATCGATTTTTCTCCACCAAAACTCCCTGCATACTAAATTTATTGGTAATATTTGTAAGTTGAGCCGTTGTCGAGATACCGATTATACGAGTATATATACAAGATCGTCTCGTTTAAAGTATAAAATTACAGCACAAACGATATGTAGGTATACCTACGTATCTTATCACACCGTCCTGTCAAATTAAATTATGTAGGTCGATTGCTCATCGCAATTCGGTTTCCATATACCGTAACATCCAATACTGTCAACTGAATACTAAACGGGGACTGTTTTACCGCAGCGTCACAAAGACGGCACCTTATCAAGCGCGTTACAGTTTGAATAGCGGAGCTCGCTGTGTACTCTGTTGCTACTGCAGTGTCGAATATAGTGTATTGAGTACAATATTCGGTCGTGTATCGATAGTAATTGGCTGGAGCGCGATCGATCGGCTGATGTGACACGAATACCTCTTTCCACTGTGCGATCACCCTTAGTAATATACTACCTAATTGATTCTTATGGCCCTTATGGCCGATCAATTACGTCTATTATGTTACAGCTATAGATGTAGATTATATATGTAATAAAAATAATGTTGTTTGCCTAGCATACATATGAAAACCGTTATGTCTTGTCTGCTCCCATATTTCATTGCACATATATTATGTCCCTTGTCCTTACAAATCAAAGTAGGAAGGATATAGTCAAATATTTTGATTCATTCAATCCATGCTTTATTATTAACTTCATTTTCAATTATTATTATTGTGTAGACAACGCTTATATCGTTCACTGTTGAAATCTGAAAATATATTTTTTTATTTTTATTTAAAATTATATTGAAAGCCAAAAATGAAAAACAGAAGAACCTGTAGTAATTTTTACTTACTTATGTCTTCAATACTTTTTAAATGCGCAAGTTTTACGTAACCGAGTTTACTATGTTAAAATGGGACAATGGAAAAAGACACTTAAAATAAGTTTACTGTTTGCACGCCTAGCCCGAAGCAATCTCCTAGGATTGCAATTGACCTGCAATGCAAAACGGCCAACAAAAGCACTGGGCCAACTGCAGTACGCAGGCGAAACAAAGTGCCTCGCCGTCTTACGGACCTGCAGTACAATAGCAAACTCTCTGTTCGTTTTCATTTTGATAAACAATATGTTTCAGTCTACATTTGAATGTTAACGTAAATAGGTCATACGCTTTTTAGGTTGTTTTAAATCTATATTCCATACACATCATGCATGTGTTCATATAATGAATTGAAAATAAATGTCCGTATAATATTTACTTATTGTGATAATTACTACGACTTTAATGAAAAAAAAACATCATGTAAATGGTTTATAAAAGTTTATCAAATAAGCCTAGCGACCGGAGCTTTGAAGCTCAAATTACATTTGGAGAAACGTTTAAAGAATGCTGAAGACATTTCTAAGTGATGAATTTCTCCAAGAAATATTTTTGTATTAGCATTAATCTGCAGATTTAAACTTAGAGGTGTAAGTTTTTTCTAAAAAGCTAATTTAGTTTTTTATCGAAGTTATTGAAGTCATTGATTGATCTTGGACGTTTTTTTAAGCACTGTGCTACCTTTTCTTTTATAACGAAATGGTTTGCTGTAATTTGACATAAAATATATGCGCTATCGCCAAGTCAGTCTATTCTTACAGTGGCCTTAACTATCTTTTCTCGAAATATTTCGCGGCTTTTTCATGCCCCTATATTTTCGTTCGTAATAAAGCTAGAGGTCCGAACTTTTGTCGTGGAGAAGTCGTTAGCGGCACTAGCTAATATTTTAAATTTCATAAAAATCGAGTGCATAGTTTAGGATTAGGAGATACTATGCTACTTTTTACCGCTTCGCTTCGCGGCAAAAAAAGCTATTTTGAAAGATATGGATGCAGTACGGCGGTAGGGAGGATAAGCAAATATAAAAAAAAGCAAAAGAACTGAAAAAAAATAATGATTTTATAATTTTTAATTTTACGAATTCACAAGAACAAAATGTATGAACACAAGTTCACTGATAACTTTGTAATCCTTATTTATATAACAAACCCCAAAAATTGAGAAGTGGTAGGTTATTTTGGGTTCGAGTAGATGCTTCCGGACGAATAGGCCGACTTGACCGGATAAATAAGACGGCCTCACAGAAAACCGATGCGAAATAGCACTTGAGTTGTGTTTCGCTGCGTCAGTAAGGTACCTATACTGGTGGCCTAAAGTGGGTTTTAAGGATCGGAAACGCACTAGTAACTCCCCTGGTGTTGCGGATGTCCATAAGCGGCGGTAATAGTTTAATATTATATATAAATTTATAGTGCTCATTGCCAAGTCATTATAATAATTATTTAAAAATTTAAATTTTCCACATTATCACAAAATTTTAATGAATAACTAATAATTAGAGACTAACCTAAATTAGTCTCGGTTTCTACGATATCTCAAAACTTTTTAAGTGAAAAAGACTTGGCCCTTTTTCATTTAATGGTTTTTGTGGGATTTAGTTTTTATTCTATGCAAAAAGCTTGACTGACATATTTCACTGGTTTCAATTTTCAAGTATTTCGAATTCATCATAGTTTAGTTTTAGTTTTTCATGGGCAACTAAAGCCGAAAAAACCCGACTGCGTAAAAACTGAAAATAAAAAAACAAGTGCGTTTTTAACAGTCGGGCCCCGGCCCCCGACTGTACAAACATACATACATACATAGACTGATAAATACATTACCCTCCATTGCACGCGCAGTCGGGTAAAAAAGGCATTATTATTATACGAAAGCCTAATTTTGTACTAGTGCATTAGATGGATAATCCGTCTATCATTATCCAGGCGAGCTTCTCTATATCGGCTAGAGTGAGCTAAGCGTTCCGCACTAACACTTTATTGGTGAGTGGTGACAAGTTAAATTCGTCTGACGCCTATACACCATGACCTACTTGTGCCAGATAAACCAGATACTAAGCCCCAGGAACTGAATAAAGTGAGCTGCGAAATAAACGTAGCACAGGCGCCGATAAATGTCCATTGATTTGTATTTAAAACGATTATTCGAACGTGCTCTTTGTGGATGTAATTTGATCGATTCTCTAAGATTGGATTATGTTGTAGCGGTGCCGCCGCGCGCCGGCGACATGGCTACGTCGAACGTCTCTGAGGGCCGTGTTTTATTGAAAAACTTTCCACGTCGCACACAAAGTCCCACAACTCGTACATTCCGACGGTCTTTATTTAACTCTCTAAAACCGGGTACAAACATTGAGCCCGCTCCCCGTACAGTCATACGGAATATTTAAATAACCTACATTATACATATTATGTAGGTATTACGTTTTGTGAAATCAGTTACAGAAAATTTGGGCACGTGATTTACTGCATAAGTGAAGACATTTAGGTAGAATAAAATTTTAGTCGAAATAAAAAATATCTAGTAATGATACGAATTATAACACGTAAGTTTTAGTAAAAAAAAAAGGGGTTGGAATTAATCAGCCGTGGCAAAGATTCGTATGATTACTACATAATGTTCATTTTATTTCGACTTTTTTTCAATATTTTTCTGCCTGAACGTCTTTACTCAAGCAGAAAATCATATGCCCGAAGTTACCGTAGTTGATTTTATACTTTTATTTTGTTTTTATTGTGTGTATTTTTAATAATTTACAACTAAGAATTTGGCTTCAATGGCTTTTGTTGTACCTAACAGAAAAATATATTATTGACAATACTTATTATGATTTCTAAAATAGAGTACTGCGCTTATAACTACATCTACCTATATATGTGGGTCGATAGTCGATACTGCTAATTAAATCTTACAATAATATAGTTTCTATGCAGCCTCCATATGTTAAAACTACAAAATGGTAGTCTCATAAACTTCAAACCAACGTCAAACGCGTTTTGTTTGATCTTAGCTCCAAAAATCTATTTCTGATATCAAGACGATTCATTTATAATTAATTGATAGTAAATTGAAATTCTAAGTTAAATACGAGAACTGGGGCTCTGCTAAGCTACAGCTGTTGATACAATACGGTACATCCCAATAATATTATAAACTCACAATATATTGTATTTATTTTCATTTATTCGTTTCAGTTATAGGAAAAACATTTTAATATTTTTTCCCCGGAACCCACTTATATTTATTTTACAGAAAATCTCCAAATGTTATTTATAATCTTCTTAGTTCCTGATATATATATCTCTGATCTACACTACCAAGGCTACATACGAATGGTAACTTGATTGTTGTTTATGTGTAGATCTAATGACTTAATTGTCTGCTTCACTCACTCACTATAGTTAGATAAATTTTATAAAAATCGTAGTAGTACGCAGATGTACAAAATAGCATACAGAGAGAGCTACAAATTGAATTAGAATTTAATGTAATTTATGTAGCTTTCTTTAAATCATAACTTTTCAAGAGCGTCTCACGGCCGACTGCTAAATAAGATTCCGCCATAAAATTTTAATTCTGTAATTCAACGCCGGCTCCTCACTCGGAATTAAACCTCGGAGTTTCGCAATCGAGCGTATATTAAAGAGTTGGTCGTAAACAGCGGGAACGGGCGCGAGGTGGCCCGAGTAAATCGCTCCATTAGGCAGTTAAAAGCTCATCGCTATCTGAACATAACTCAGCGCCCGTCTCCGCGTGGTCCCATAAATCCCGTCTTTGTGCGAATGGGGCGTGCCCGCTTAAAATATGTACGACATTGTCTCCCCTCCCTTTCATATCTTTCAATAAAACACAAGGACGGTCATCACTCACCTTAATGAATTATCGCCTGCGGGGTCACCTCCCTAAAGTATTTACCTTGGATGTAAAACTTGAATATTTAACATTACGGCCCGGCAGCAGAAAATATTTATCGAGTTAATCGAGCAAGTAATACTGTCAGTTCTAATAAAACTTCCAGGTATAGCACCAAAATTCCTCTTTAAGGATTTAATAGCCTATACCATTCTGCCACACGATTTGACCTGCTTATGTACCTAGAAAACCTTAAATGATCGAAATTGTGTACTTATTTATCCTCTCTTTACACTTCAGGCTACAATATCGCACAAAAGGATTTCCGGAAAACAAAAGGTGGATCCACTACATGATTGCCCATTACCTAATGTACTGCTTTGTTTACCTCGGCCGCCCGCTTTTTCTCTCTAATACGTGCCTATTCTTTTTTCATACCCTGCCAAAGATTTCAAAACTAAAGATAGGCTATGACGTATATTTGACAGAACAAATCTTCATACAAGAAAAATTTACGCCATTTGGTTTTCACCATACCTCAAATGTCAGCCATCTTGATTTCACCGTACTTCAAATGTCAAAATGGTCCCAAAAACTCCATATGTGGGGCCATTTAAGTGGAGACAGTTTTTAACTCAACATATCTCGTCTATAACATATACGTGTACACGGCACATTTGTATCGAAATGTAAACTAGTTTTATAACACTCCAAATATCAAATGAAGAGGCTCTTTACTTGCATACCGTTTGGTAAGCGAAAAACTGTCATGGATTAAAAAAATATATATTAGGTCCTTATATATTAAATTGGCGTTTTGTCGTACTGGCCACTTTGATCTCAAATATCTTCTTTGGTTAGGAATTCCAATTTCAAATTTATACCGCTATTTACTCATACATTTGTAATTTACATTTCGAAAACCGTAACTCGTTTGTTTTTTCCTCTTTTGGTTTTTTCTTTGCGTCACTCTGTTTACAAAATGGAAAAGTGGAAATATCTTATTATTTTCGAGTACGAGTTCCATCGTGGCACCAGTGCTGCAGAAACAGCTCGAAGGGTTAATGATGTGTATGGCGGCGGTGTTGCAAAAGAAAACACACTGCGTTTTTGGTTCCAACGTTTTCGTTCTGGGAATTTCGACCTGCAGAGACCTGGAAGCGGATCCATCGCAAACCACGTCCGAGTTAGCTGCAGGCTGCGGTGTTCATACCAATACCAATGCCAATGCAAATGCCAATGATAACGGCAGCCCCAACGCTAACTCAAAAGCCAAAGCTAACAGCAACGGCAACGGCAACGGCAATGCCAAAGCCAATGCCAATGCCAAAGCCAATGCCAATGCCAAATCTTCAGGAGCAGCCTTTGAAAGTGGCTGAGTTAAAACTAAGAGAGAACTATTGGTCACACGGACAGGCTTATGTTGCGTATTCCAAAGTAAGTTCGGCTAGCAGTCTGGTTGTTTTTTGTTTGCATTGATATACAATAGTATGAACAGCATAATAAAAATATAGCCTACCGGCGCGGAATCATAAATAAAAGAACTTTTAAAAGCGCATCATAGGATTATCTAGAAAAATAAATCTCCCATAAAAAGCCACACAAACGTATTCCTATTATACTTACAGGCTAAAAATACAGACACTGCAGTGGTTTAGTCGTTTTCAAACCAATGCCAACGCCAGCGCCAAGACCAATGCCAACGCCGACGCCTACGCAATTGCTAACACCAAACTCAACGCCAATGACAAAGCCAATGCCAATGCCAAAGCCTCAGGAGCAGCCATTGAAAGTGGCTGGCATAAAACCATGGAGAATAGAGGTAAGGCGGACAATCTCTCTAAGGCAGAAAAGCTAAAAAGTGTCCGAGAAAAGTAATTAAATAATAGTTCCAAAACTGGTCGTAATGGCGCTAGAGTGGCAAGGGTGTGTGATATGAAGTTAGCAATAAGAGATGAAGTAAAGTGAGTTGAGTTTAGTTATTTAAAATTTTTGACGACTTAAGTAGATTAAAAGTAGTTAATTCAGTAAATCATGAAAATTCTAATTACTCGTATAGTCAAAAATATTTATAAATATAAAACCGAAGAAGATGCTAAGATTTAATTATCCGTTTAAATTTTGCCGCTTTACATCCTTGCGTCTGTAGCGCCCCCTATTTAACGCTATCTTACGGATACTTTTGATGTATGGAGATGGTACTCCTTTACTGTATTCTCCATGCATAAAACTAAGAGAGAACTGTTTCTCACACGGACAGTTCTATGTTGCGTGTTCCAGAGTAATAACCAACGTTTAGCTCTAGTGTAAGTGCATTCGGCTCCTGATCATAGGATTTCGCAAATATCCGGTTTAAGCGCCGACGCGCCAAATCTGAGCCACAGAGGTCGTCGTTAGGTACCAATATTCATTTTAAATTAATACTCCCATTTCAGAATTTTCATTAATTTAAGGCTGGGACTATCTATGGCTCTATTTATGGCTCCGAAATCCAGAAGGCCGTAGCTCTGAGCATTGAAAATAGAGCTCTGCACTAATACAATAGAGTTAAAATCGAACACACGAGTGTCGTGTCAAATGTCAATGTCATATAATATTATGACAGCTCGACACTCGATGCTTCGATTTTCTATTTAAATAGCGCAGAATTGTATTTTCAGTACTCTGAATTTTCCCGGGCCTGCCGGATTCCGGATCACATTCACATACATGAAGCAAAAACTTTCCGTACAGTTTCACGAGAATTATGTAACCGGAGGAGTATGATATTTGGCCGGTAAATTAAAGTTTATGTGGAGGAAGGTCCGCAGAAAGCTAATATTTTTTTAATGATTATTTGAATGGTTTACAAGTAACTAATTGTTAGAAAAATAATTCAGAAGTTACTAATTATCCTACTATTATAAATGTGAAAGTTTGTGAAAAGAGTCACGCAGAAACTACGGAACGGATTTTAATGAAATTTGGTATGGTAGTAGTTTAGGCTATGGATTGATACATAAGTGTAGAAGGGTCATTTTTAAGTTAAAGTTTTTTCTAATTTTATTGTTTTATTGGCTTTGTATATTTTTAGTCGTAAACATTCTCGGGAAAAGGTTATTTAGGGATTAAGAAAAAAACCAACGAACAGATGTCCGTTTGTTTAAATGTGTCTAAATATAAGTGTGCGTGGGAACTGTATGACCGGGGTATTACTGATGCGGGGGTGAGAAACTCAGGTAGCAAGTAAGGAACGAATTGTATGGGACTGAAAGAGGCAGTCCCTGACGAACTTTGCTGTAAGACAAACCTCTGTCCATTTGTCGATGCAATTTAATCTTTTCAATAAACACTTCACTTAATATTTTAACCGCCCCGTGATTCCTTAATATCAACATCATTTAATACTAGTACCTTATCAAAAAATTCGATACTACATTTTGGGGGCTCGTCCGGGATCACGGAAATCGGAAAATTTAATAAGTGGGTGAATAGACGCGTCGGTAGTGTATGAACGTTTCATTAAGTGCGCGAAGTTAGTAAGCCATGGATGGTGTCATTGACCAGGTTGCAAGAGGTATTGCCGCGGCAGATTTGGAAGACGACCAACTTCCGCGACTGAAGGTCCCAGAGCTCAGAGAGGAGCTCAGGCGTCGGAACCTGTGGATGACAGGTCGCAAACCAGAGTTACTGGCGAGGCTAAGAGCTGCACTGTTGGTGGGACGGGATCGGGTAGCCGACAATAAAGAAGAAGAAATTGCAGACCCGTAGACGACGAAGAAGAAGACGATTTTGAAGACTCTCGATTTTCCAATGCGGAGGGACTCCCAGGAAGAGGAAACGGTGATGTACGTGTCCGAAACCCTGTGAACGGTGACCAAGGAATCAACGACGAAGACGAAGACGATGGCGACGAGCGCACCAATCATACTTCAGTGATTCGAAGACGTAACGAATCACGGATATCACTGACCTTTAAAGACGTTGAAGGTTCATTGGAAAAATTTTGTGGTGATGATCACACAAACGTTCAACAGTGGTTGGACAACTTCGAGGAAATGGAGGTGATATGTAACTGGAATGAGATTCAGAAAATAGCATATGCCAAACGATTATTAGAGGGATCCGCCAAAATGTTCGTGAGTTACGAAAAGTGCGCGAAAACGTGGAAGAAACTAAAAATATACAAAGCCAATAAAACAATAAAATTAGAAGAAAAAAAAACTTTAACTTAAAAATGACCCTTCTACATTCGGCCATCCTGCAGCGACAATTGCCCTCAACTGTCATCGTATGATGCCACATCTGTTGTTTTATTGCTTTCTTCAGAACCCATTCCCCAAAGTTTCATATGCTCAGCAGCTGTAGATGTTTGTTGAGGCCCTTCGTGTTCGCCTATCTTTTCAACTACATAGCAATCACCTCTGAGCACTTTAGTAATCCGGTAGGGACCCATAAAACTTCCCTTTAAGTTTTAATCCTGGCCAAACTGCGTTCTTTGAATTGCTACCCAATCTCCTTCCTCATAAACACGTGCTGATATACGATGTTTGTTGAAACCTCGACGGTTTTCCTCTTGGGTTTTTTGAATCTTCTTTCTCGCCTTTTGTCTCAGTTCTTCTCTGTCTTCTTCGAAATGCGTAGTCCACTCTTTCTCTAGCAATTCTTTTAAATTCAAGTCGTCCTCGAGCCGCATGTTAACCCCAAATAACAATTGGCATGTTGCTTGACCCGTACTACGGCTTGGCGTCGCATTAAGATACTTCTGCACATTTTCCACATGCTTATACCAAGTTCTGAGGTTGGCGCAGCTATCTTCGTGAGAAGCGGAATAAGAGTTCGATTAACTCTTTCGACTTGTTCGTTTCCTCGCGGAACACCCGTTACTATTAGCGAATGTTCAATCTTCTCACTTTCACAGTATTCTTGAAAGTCTCTTGATGTAAAAGCCGTCCCTCGATCAGAGATTATCCTTCGAGGATTTCCAAAAACACTCGACTGATTACGCAGTCGATGAAGCACTTCGACAGTGTCTGTTGAATTCGTCGGATACCACAAATATGTATTTGTATTTAATTTAATTTATTTAATTTAATTTAATTTATTTAACCTTTACAAATAGGATGCAATAATCCCTCCTGTTTACCTTGTTTTCTTTCAGCTAATATACAGTCAATACAGCTAACGACTACCTGCTCGACCTTCTGACGCATCTCTTTAAACCAGAAGTCCCTTTTCACAATAACTTCAGTTTTGTTAACACCAAAATGTCCTCGTTCATGTGCTCTCTTGATTACCTGAGCTTCCATACTTTTAGGTTTGTACCACTACTAACGGCTCCCCATTTACTATTTTATACAATAATTTGTTTCTTAACAAATATCCGTTAGCTTCATTGCGCGATGCGGCGTCTATAATTTGCTAAGACACTCATCTTTGTCTTGCGCACTTCTCAATAATACCTTCGGTAACGCATGTCTGCTAAGTGCATCCACATGTGCCATGTTTTTACCCGTTCTATGCTCTATTTTGTAATTAAAATCTCCCAATAAAATTACCCATCTAGCAACTCGCAAACATACCTTTTCTTTACTTACAGTAGCAGTAAAAGCTTGACAATCAGTTACAATCTTTAACTCAATATTAATCAGATACACTCTAAATTTCTCCAGCGCTTTTACAATAGCCAATACCTCTAGCTCATAACTACTATATCTAGATTCAGCATCCGTCGTTTTACCACTCGCATAATACACAGGGTGAAATTTGCCGTCATTACAATCTTTCTGCATTAATATCATACCAGGTATGGTAAACAAGCCTATGGCCTAAGTATGGCCTAAACTAGAGGCATATGTGTGCAACTCGGTCTCGGCTTCATGACGATACAATTTTAACACAGGCTTACACACCAATGCAGGCTTTAATTTCTCGAAAGCTTCTGTCTTTTCTCAGTAGGTCAGTCGATGGTCGGGCAATGAGTGAATACTCAGGTATAAATTTACGAAAGTACCCTGTAAGACCCAAGAAACTTTGAATTATTTTCACCGTCGTAGGTCGAGGAAAAGCTCGTACAGCTAATGTCTTTGTTTCCGATGGGCGAACCGTACCTCGGCATATTACTTACCCTAAATAGTCAACAGTCGTCTTGAAAAATTGACATTTCTACCACTTTATTATTAACCCATGCTTAGCCGCTACTTCAATCACTAAATTTACTCTTCTCAAAAGCTCTTCCGGAGTTTTAGCTTAAATAATAATATCATCCATATACACAACTACAGTCCCATCACGTATTAAATCTTTAAAAATGAAATTTATATAGCTTTGGAATACCCCTGGACCAATACATAAACCAAAAGGTATTCTCACAAATTCGTACTGCCCGTCAGGCGTTACGAAAGATGTATACTTATTTACGTACGTATTAGTATAGGTAATTGTTGGACCCCAAATTTTCGTTTTTATTATAAGGAAATCATAAAAAGTATTACGTCTGAACGGTTTTGGTCCAATAAAATTATATCAAATCATCATAACCTGTTAACACTCATTGTTTGTTTTAGTACATATTTGATAAAATGGAAACCTGCCGCACACATCAATACTGGTTGAATCTTGGAGAAGGTAGCACCGTAATTTAAGTTCTAAACTTGAAATAAAATGACTTCTATAATAAAGCAAGTCACTTGCACATTTATAAGTGAGTACATTCGATTTATCTATACATACAAATACAAATAAATGAAAATAAAGTGTCTATTTGCAATTTAAATTTAATAGTTTACACGTACTGCATGGAAAAGTATATACGGTACTTTTTTTATTTTTTTGTCTGTCCGTCTGTCGGTCTGTCTGTCTGTCTGTCTGTATGTTACGGCTAATCTCTGTAACGGCTGGACCGATTTTCACGGACTTTCACTGGCAGATAGCTGACGTTATAAGGTCTAACATAGGCTACTTTATCTTAGGGTTCCGTTTAAAAACAGGGTTTCGTTTCTGTTAGTTCTATGCAAACGAAGTTGTGGGCACCAGCTACTTACAACTATATACCGTGTACTTTTTTGTTGAGTCCAATTGCTTGATTTAGTTTTTTTTTTTCAGTATGCACAATTTGCGTAAACTTTTCTTTAATGTTTGCTTGGCCTTCGACTACCTTGAAGCTCTTCGGGTCGTCCAACACTCCTCTAGACCGGCCGATGACCGAGACGGAGCTCGCTCTATTCGGAAGTCTGTCCTCAGTGGCGGCCCTTATTAGCACACCTATTTCAGGATTTCTTCTTGATTATTTAGGAAGAAAATACTGTATAATAATTTTTAGTTTACCCCAAATTGTGAGTATGTCTGGACAAATTTTTTTTTAGAAAATTAATTAACTATCTATGCTCATTGTGTTCAGAGTGCTGTCTCCTGATATGTATTTTTTACTGTGTCACACTACATACAAAGACTTTGTGTTTTGTGATACTTAATTTTGAAATTTTATCAGACAGTCAATGCTTACTGAAAAGCAGTACAAAGGAAACAGTGTCTCTTACTATGTAACAATTATATTTCAGTTCGCCTGGACTCTCGTTATAATAAGCAGGAAGGTTGAAACAGTGCTGGCAGCGCGATCCATTGCCGGCTTTGGCGGATGTCTGTTCAATTTAACACCAGTGTATATATCCGAAATATGCCACGAGAAGATACGAGGAACCATGACGGCATGCTCCATTATCTTCTACGGTATTGGAATACTGCTGTCGTATATTCTAGGAGGGTGTTTGTCGTTTGACCTGATGAACTATGCCTGTTTAACGTTGAGCGTAGCTGGTATATTACTGGTGTCGGTAGTGAAAGAGTCACCGACGTATTTGATGAAGAAGGGCTTGGATAAGGTAAATAATAAATATCAAACTTCAAGAAAAAATTCTATCACTATTATATTCTATGCTTTCAAAGTTCATTAGAACATTGAAATAAGTGCTATTTGATTATTTTTATAGGAAGCTGCAAGCTCTATAGCGTTTTATAGAGGAACAAAACCTGATTCCAAAGAAGTTTTAGAAGAAATGGTGATGATAAGTAAGACTCTAAATCCTGATATGGATCATGGTAAGTAGATATTATGTTTGTTACCTACATCAAAACTGTTTCCTTTTCTTGTTACCTACCACGCTAATAACTTTTAAAATACCTACCTAATGTTTGATTATATGCTTAATGAGATATCATATGATATCATATTTACAATTTAAAATCGTTTAATCTACTAAACATTATCTTAAGCCTTAAGGTTTAATGTTTTGATGTTATGTCTGCATACTGGCGCTTCTGATAAAAGTGGAAAAAAATCAGATAGGTACCTAGTACCTACTATTTGTTGTAAGTGCCGCAGGCTATGCTATTTCATTTTGCGTAGTCCATATAATTTGTTTTTTTTTTTTATATTATATTCTTTTTAAAAAAATCTAATTGAAATACTATTTAATTCTTTTAATTTTAATGACTATTGCTTAACTTTGTAATATATGAAACGTTTAAAAAACACAAGCTCTTTGGTCAATTCGTGAAATATTATTCCGGGGGGTGAAGGCAAATTACGTTTGAAAAGATTTTTCAGGATTCCGTAATCCACGTCTCAGAATTCTTATGGTTTCGCCATGTCCGTGAGTCCGTCCGTCTTCGGCTTACCGTCCAAACGATCAGCGCTGGAAAGATGAAACTTTGTATGGATATGTGTATTTTCCACGTCGACAAAATGCTAAAATAAAATCACGAAAAATATTTTATTTGGGGTACCTACTTCCCCTACACGTAAACTGGGAATGATTTTTTTTCTTTATTTATTACCATATAGTCTGGGTATAGTGGGTATTATAAGATAGGTATTTTATAAACATTGAGTGGTTGCTAAGACGATTTTTTGATTTAGGTATCCGTTTGCGAGATATTCAACTTTAAAGCGCATTTTTTTGTTAAAATAGAGCGTCCACCCCTTTATAAGCTAAACGACTGCATCAAAAAATAGAAATAAAAATTGTGATAGTCCATTTGTTGAACATTAAAGGAAAACTATAACAGCTTATATAACTTTGTTAGTCCAAGTAAGTGCATTTTACTTAACTTGTAAAATGCGCTTACAAATTCGTACAAAAATAACGAAAATAAGTAATGTAAAATATTGGTATAATTGTACATAACCCAACGTGCGCAAGTCCGACTCGCACTTGGCCGGTTTTTCAGATATCACAGAGATAAGGTGTATTCTTATCTCTGTGATATCTGAAAAACTGTCAAGTGCGAGTCGGACTCGCGCACGTTGGGTTATACATTAAATCAAAGAGCATTTATTGTAGGTTAATATTTTTCAATCAATGGCTGCGATAACTCGCAAGTGCAATTGAGACGATACCAAAGAATATAATATATTTAGTACATACCTGGGTAACTCTAGTTGATCTGAGCTCTAGTAGATTAAAAAATAAAAAAAAAGATACACAAAAATATTTTACTGGGGTTCGAACCTACCACTTTGCGAATTTCCGAACAACGCATAAATGAACTAAACTGCCAATCGAACTAACATTACAGAGACAAAATTATTGATAATAGGTCTTTACCTATGAAATTGCCGTTCTGCAGTACTGGCCATTTCAAATCAAAATAATTTTTGTTTGGCTAAGAATTCTAATTTCAAATTAATTTTATTCTAAAAACATGGAATTCTTTTTCCAAAAGTAGTCATTTGTTTATTGATTAGTGTTACATTTTCATCGTATTTCAATCTTTTTAGTCATCATGGATACGTTAAAAATTCGAGTAATTATGGAATATGAGTACCGTCGTGGCAGCAACGCGGCACAAGCGGCACGCAACATCAACGACGTTTACGGAACACTACAAACCAACGCACCACCTGTTATGGGTTTGCTCGCTTCCGTTCTGGAAATTTCGACCTGAAAAATAACCTCGCGGTCGTCCGAAGACTTTGGTCAACAATGACGAATTAAAGGCGATTGTGGAAGCTGATGATACACAATCTACGGCTGAATTAGCAGCAGCTTTCGACGTTAGCGTCAAAACAATATTGGTCCATTTGCGTCAAATTGGCAAGGTAAAAAGCTTGATAAATGGGTGCCCCACGAACTCCATGATCGCCAGCGCGAAGTACGCGTCGAGACGTGCCTTGCACTGCTCAACAGACACACAAATAAAGGAATTTTGAATCGCATTATTACCTGCGATGAAAAATGGATTCTGTTTGATAACCGCAAGCGCTCAGCAAGTTGGTTGGATCCTGGTTCAGCACCTAAACAATGCCCTAAACGAAAACTTACCCCTAGAAAAGTGATGGTCACTATTTAGTGGTCTAGCGCCAGTGTGATTCATCACAGCTTCTTACCAAACGGGGTGAGCATTACTGCAGATGTGTACTGTGAAGAACTGAACACAATGATGAAGAATCTAGCACATCTCCAACCAGCATTGGTCAATCGCTCGTCTCCGCTGCTCCTGCACGACAACGCGCGACCTCATACTGCACAGCAGACGGTCTCCAAGTTGCAAGAACTGGGATTGGAAGCTCTCCGTCATCCGCCCTACTCACCAGACCTTGCGCCTACAGACTACTACTTTTTCCAGAATTTGGATAACTTCTTGGCGCGAAAAAAATTCAATACCCGAGAGGCAGTACAAAATGCCTTTGAAGAATTTGTTGCCTCCGGTCCAGCTGATTTCTTTAAGAAGGGCATCAATAAACTGCCACTGCGTTGGCAAAGATGCATTGATTGCATGGGTGATTACTTCGATTAATACAAATAAAAAATACATAAAAAAAATCGTTTAAATTTTTTCATACAAAACGGCAATTTCATAGGTAAAGACCTAATATATTGTTGCACGACGAAAGAAAAAACATATATAACCTAAAAATGCGCAGTTTCTCAGGGATAAAACAAAGCTAGACCAATTTTCTCCCCCAAAACTCCCTACATAGTTACAAACTAAATTTCATGTAAATACTTGCAGCCGGTGCCGAGATTACGATTATATATAGGTATACAAGATATTCTCATTTAAAGAATAAGATATTGTTGTTTTACAAGAAAATTTTTAAATAAAAGATTTAAAAAAAAACAGATTTAAATTATGCTTAGATCAATGATTTCAAAACTAAGGATGGGCTATAACGTACATTTGTCAGAAAAAATCTATAGATTATATTTTATTAGCATACCTACCGACAATAAAAAGTTACGCTATCTTGATTTCAGAAGACCTATATGAAATGCGGACGGATTTAAATACTGCGGAAAGCAAGATGATAAATGTCAAACCTCAACTGCCCCAAAACATCCCCTAAAGTGGGGCTGTTTAAGTGTAGACACTTTTTGCTTTGTCTACACTTTAAATGATTTGTTTTCACCCCGCCGGATCTATTATATCTTCCGTAAGATTGACTACGGTCTACCAATAACCATACACACTGTATATTTTTTATATGCAATTTCATAATATACCTAATTTAACTATATCAACATAGATTAAGTTACAAGTTTCTATCTTTCATAATTTAGAAATTCCAGGGGGAATCCAACTTGTAAACCACGTTGGAGGCCGATCAATCGAAAATGGATCACTTTATAAAAAATCGTATATGAAACCACGGCTATATTTAATAATACCTATTCGTACTGTAACAAAAACCCTAATATGTAACATATTTTTCAGAGGAGGTACCAGAAAACGAAAAGCTAAATAATAAAATTGATCCTCCAGAGAAGCCGGGATTGCTTCAATTTATAAGTAAGTGCTTATCTACAGTTCTACACTAATGTTTCAAAGAGCAAAGATTAGATTGTTTGTTTATATAGGCATTAAATAGGCTCCGAAAGACTAGAGCGATTCTGATGAATTTTTGGACAGGTATAAAGTATGCCACAAGGACATAGGCTACTTTTTATCAAGGCAAAATGGCTTCCCGCGGGATTTCCTTTTTCGAGCACGATGTTGCTAGCAACATCTAGTTGGCTTTAAAAAGAACCGATATTTAGTAGGCACAGAATACAGAATACTTATTATGCAAACTATGTACCTATGTTGCATCTGAAATATTATCTGTACAAATTATAAGAACCAGTATTGAACCTAAAATAGTTTGTAGTGCTGGGGTTACCAAACTTTGCTAGGAGTTCTAGAAGATTTAAAAAAATAAAAAGAATCACAAAACTATTCGTCTGACCGGTCACCGGGATCCGAACCCGAGACTTCAATTTTCTCACAACGCAAAAAATTCTATATACGCCAAACCAAACTGCCATTTGGATTTACATAGAGTCAAAAATATTGATGAGAATGATAACTTATTGAGAGAAGAAATATTGAGAGATGACAAGAATCAGTATGTTGTTTTACAACGAAAACAAAATTATTATTTAACTTAAAATGCAATGTTTTCCAGGGATAAGACCTAGCTAGATCGATTTTTCTCCCACAAAACCAACTGCATACTAAATTTCATGGAAATACTTGCAGCCGTTACATTTTGTATACAGTTTGCATTATATACTTTTTTCAGAGAAATCCAAATCTACGCGCAAGGGATTGTTTATCATTCTGGCTCTGTACGCGTTGTCCCTTTTCCAAGGGCTAGTTGCGGCTCAGGTGTACGCAGAGCCACTGTTTCAGGCAGCCATGCCGACGGTTTCACCGACTATCTTAAGCGTGGCGTTTGCTGCACTGAATATAGTGGTCGGTTTCGTTGCGGCCTACCTGACTGACTTGACTGGTAGACGGGTAGGTGAATTTTGTCACATTCCAGTAGATTACAAAAAAATATTAAAATTCTATGGCGTATAGGTACATACAATAAAATCGAGAAATCTCAAAGTAGATAGTTGATGATGACGATGGATTCTAATTTATTTTCCCAGCCCCTGATGATTTACTCATCATTTGCGACCGGTGTGAGCTGCGTCCTCCTGGGCTCTCAGTTCCACTTGAACTGGGGCCCACACTGGCTGTCTGGAGTCTTTATGTACGCCTTCTGTGTCTTCTACACGGCTGGAGCCGGAACCATACCTTATGTGATTGTGGCCGATTTGTTCTTACCTGAGGTAAGACTACTCATACAATTTATAGGTACACTGTACACCAGTGGCGAAGGCTGGTTCTCATTCATAGGGAAGCCGCAGTCTGTACAATAGGTAGGGATTTGGATGAGGGTCTTCAAAAGGTAAGCGGTAAATGAATCCGATAGGAATGGAGCTATAGGAGCCCCACGCCACTGCTGTACACTTAAAAAAATCACGCTAACGATCAAACTGTTTAACACTCAACATTACACTCATGTTAACATAGACTGTACATAGACTAGTTACAGTACCTACCTATGTACTTATATTACAGTTTAACTAGCGTAAACTCCGGAATGAGAGATAATAAGCTGGAAACTTGTAAACACCTTCATTTTAACATTCTAAATGTTCCTTCAAAAGTCTCAGAAAATCTCGTGTCTACGTTGAAAGTTATTCACGGTCAGATGTATTATGTAAACAAAATATTTTTTCGCAATCACCACGATTCCTATGGCCCCAGCTTATTATCTCTCATTCCGAGATTAATTTTATTGGACGACTAGCAAGTAGGATTTTCTCGAAATTGTTTTGAATTATCACGTACTTTCTTCTTGCAAATTAATTTTTAACTGACATCCAAAAAGGAGGCAAACCGCCTCCTTTTCTTATACTGTAGTATAAGAAAAGGAGGAAATAATTGTAATATTAAATTTCTTATACTGTAGTTTAATATTGGATGTGGATTATTTTTTTCTCATAATTTGGCAGATACGAAGTGTTATGACTATGGCTGCCGTGGAGTGGTCGTGGATCTGCAGCTTCGTGCTCCTGTTCATCTTCAACCCCCTGGTGGAGGCCATAGGCCTGGGCTGCGTGTTCTACCTCTTCGGCGCGATATGTTTTGTCGCTGCCGCGTATTCCTTCACCTTCATGCCAGAAACGAAGGGGTTAACAGTTGATGTCATACAAACAGTCTTGATGAGAAAGAAGCATTAGTAGGCTATGTAAATAATGAGAGAGTAACGACTTATGTTAGGTAATAATTGTAATTTAGTGCTTACTACTTATGAACCTATTACATACTTATTATATCTATAATAATCCTTAAACATTATAAAATATTTAGTACGGTCTATCTACAGTGTTAGGTATTTCATATTCGTAGTATATTATTACAGTAGTAGAAGTCTATATATTTTAGGTTTCTACTTATCTTTTACATAATTATCACAGAACAATATAACATGTACCTACATAGGTACCTAACCTGTCACCCAAAGATATTTGACGGGTCTCTACCTTAGCGAGCTAAGGTAGAGCGTCCAGCGAGACCAATGATTAGTCTATGATGTCACCGTAAAATGTATAATTGTAAATTATAATCTTACGGTAGGTATTTACAATTTTACGGTAACATATATTAGGTCCTTACCTATGAAATTGGCGTTTTGTCGTACTGGCCACTTTGATCAAAAATATATCTTCTTTGGTTAGGAATTCCAATTTCAAATTCATACCGCTATTTATACACTCATGCATTTTCGAAAACCATAATTCATTTGTTTTTTCCTCTTTTGGTTTTTTATTTGCGTCACTCTGTTTACAAAATGGAAAACTTGAAATATCGTATTATTTTCGAGTACGAGTTCCACCGTGGCACCAGTGCTGCAGAAACGGCTCGAAGGATTAATGATGCGTATGGCGGCGGTGTCGCAAAAGAAAACAGTGCGTTTTTGGTTCCAACGTTTTCGTTCTGAAAATTTCGACCTGCAGTACAAGCCCCGTGGGCCGCCGGACACCAAAGTTGATAATGAAGAATTGAAGGCTATTGTGGAAGCGGATCCATCGCAAACCACGTCCGAGTTAGCTGCAGGCTGCGGTGTTAGTGATAAAACTGTTTTAATTCACTTGAAGCAAATTCTGAAGATGAAAAAGCTTGAAAGAGGGATACCTCATGAATTGAGTGCAGCAAACCGACAAACGCGCGTCGACTGCTGCGTTACATTAATCAACCAGCACAATAATAAAGGAATTTAAAATCGAATGTCTTTTCATCATTACCTGTGATGAAAAGTGGATCCCGTACGAAAATCGGAATCGCAATGGCTAAACCCTGGCCTGGGAACCAGCCAAAGCCTGCCCCCCAAGCGAAAATTGACCCAAAAAAAGATACTTGTGAGAGTGGACTAGTGACGGTGTCGTTCACTACAGCTTTCTGAAATAAGGCCAGACGATTACGGCAGATGTATACGAGGGCTGCACTAAAAGTATCGGGAATGGAATATTTCCACTGTTCCTGTCATATTAAAATCTTTTTAATTTAAAACTCCTTGGTTTTAAAAATCGAATACCGTTTATTTATTTAAAAAAAGATTCTCGGTCTTGTCACAAGGTCTTGTCAAACTTGTTTAGTCGTTGAGAAAATGGAATTGACTCGAGAAAATTCTAGAGCGATGATTTATTATGACTTTCGAAGTGGTTTAACACAAAAACAGTGTGTTGACCGGA
This sequence comes from Phengaris alcon alcon, assembly GCA_037179445.1. Taxonomy (NCBI): domain Eukaryota; kingdom Metazoa; phylum Arthropoda; class Insecta; order Lepidoptera; family Lycaenidae; genus Phengaris; species Phengaris alcon. The sequence goes on along the minus strand of JAYRCH010000004.1, from coordinate 1,606,915 downwards.
TGATTTCTGCATTTGGTGATGAAGCCCCATCCAAAACCACAATTTATCGCTGGTTTGCTGAATTTCAACGTGGACGTGTCAAACTCAGTGATGATCCCCGTCAAGGTCGTCCAAAAACTGCAGTCACCCAAGAAAACGTTGATGCTGTGCGTAAGCTGATTGAGGAAGATCGACATGTGACATACCGCGAAATTCAGGCAACTTTAGACATTGGCATGAGTCAAATACAAATAATCTTGCATGAACAATTAGGTGTAAAAAAGTTGTTTTCCCGATGGATACCGCATTTGCTCTGTGAAGAGCAAAAAGCGGCTCGCGTTACTTGGTGCGTCAGAACTCTCGAAAGATTCCACGCCGGATCCTCAAATGCTGTATACAACATCGTATCAGGTGACGAATCCTGGATATACGCGTACGAACCCGAAACAAAAAAACCAGTCACGAGTTTGGGTGTTCGAAAATGAGTTAAAGCCAACAAAAATTGTTCGTTCACGGAGTGTTGCAAAAAAAAATGGTGGCCAAGTTTGTCTCCAAAACCGGCCATGTTGCGACTATTCCTCTTGAGGGACAAAGAACGGTTAATGCAGAATGGTATGCTAACATTTGTTTGCCACAGGTCGTTTCTGAACTCCGTAAAGAAAACTGCAACCGCCGCATCATCCTCCATCACGACAATGCGAGTTCTCACACCGCGCACAGAACAAAAGAGTTTTTAGAGCAAGAAATCATAGAATTATTAGACCATCCGCCGTACAGCCCCGACCTAAGCCTTAATGATTTCTATACTTTCCCTAAAATAAAGAATAAATTGCGTGGTCAGAGATTTTCATCACCTGAAGAAGCTGTGGACGCCTACAAAACGGCCATTTTGGAGACCCCAACTTCCGAATGGAATGGTTGCTTCAATGATTGGTTCCATCGTATGGAAAAATGTGTCAAATTTCGCGGAGAATACTTCGAAAAGCAATAAATACATTTTTAAATAGTAATGTTGTGTCACTTCTTTGATTCCCGAAATTTTCAGTGCCGCCCTCGTATTGCCACCAACTGCAAATCATGATGGAAAAGCTAGCTGCTAAACAATCGAGGTCGGTCATTCGCTCTAGGCCACTGCTGCTTCAGGACAACGCTAGACCACACACTACACAACAGACGGCTACCAAATTAGAGGAGCTTCAATTGGAATGTCTAAGACATCCACGTTACTCCCCGGACCATGCTCCAACAGATTACCATTTTTTTCGAAATTTGGATAACTTCTTGCAAGAGAAAATATTCAACTCCGATGGGGCAGTCCAAAGCACCTTCAAAGATTTTAGTGATTCCTGTCCGAATGGTTTTTTTAGTAAAGGAATCAATGAACTACCTATGAGATGGCAAAAGTGCATAGAACGCAATGGCATATACTTTGAATAAATAAATACATTATGTTTAAAAAAAATCGACTTTATGTTCCTCCTTTACAAAACGCCAATATCATATGTAATGACCTAATACATAATATTACATTGTTGTACCTACATATATGTACTTCACTGACTTGAAATACTTAGATTTATATTTATGACATGGAAAATATTGAGAGTATAAAATTCAGTTTTATATAATACCTACTAGATGTTTCCCGCGACTTCATGCGCGCTGAAACGTACCGGGAACCGTACACTTCGCCGCAAATAAAAAGTAGCTTATGTCATTCTCCGTAGTCTATTCTATATGTGTGCAAAGGAGATCGGTAAGTCGTCATACATTTACTACCTGGTAATTAAAATACGTAGCCACAAAAAAGTTTTATTGAACATAGGAACAAAAAAAGCAATAATATTATACATCAAACTCGGGGAATAAAAGATAATAATTGATTAAATATAACCTAACCTATTGTTCAATAAATTGCCCTAGTGGCGGTTTGCAGAAACATCTATAAGTTGTGTTGTCAATTATGAAATAAAATTAATAACTAGTTTGTTTGGAAACGCAATATGCTAACGAATGAATGATACATATCGCTTTCACGTTACGAAAACCAAAACATAATAATTATTTTTCTTGGCATAAATATAAATAGTAAGTACCTATAGAGGGATATATCACATCCCTAAGAAACATTTTTTTTTTCATAAAACTATAGAAAATGTCGAACTATAGAAATGAAAATAACTTTACACTCCAATAAAAAAATCTATCTATTGGGCCACTTGATGGAGGTTTTACACCTCAAATGGACAATTTACAGAATGGTAACCATAGACTATACAGATATGATGACAACGATTACCACAGATAAGTACGTTAAGTCCGTATTTTGCACATGAATTCTCTGATATTCGGAGATTCGTAACTTTTTATTCCCAAGTCCCAAAAATATAATACTTATATTTTTTATGTACCTAATAACTTTTTAAGTAATATAAAAATTCACAAAAATGTATAAAATAATTCTTATTTTCTAAAGAATTTCTCTTTTCAATTCGAATTATATTTTAACTTATTTCTCTACTCCATCTAACGAGATTTCCTGGTACCGACCAGCCACTATTGTAGTAGTCGGCGGGAAAAAATTAGCAGTAAGCATTAAATATATTGTAATGATGATAGTGATAACGAATATAATTTAGGCGATAGCAAAATTCCAAAGAAATTGATATTTGTACACCAAAACTGTGAGGAGTAGGTACCTATGTTACCATAATAATATTTTGGTGTATCCGTGTATCGTGAGATTATGGTGGTAATAATGATTACTGTAAGTGGCATAATGGCATATGCTTGCAGTTCTTTAAACAATGCCGAAATTTCTAAACGTGTATCTTTGAAGACAGGAGTTCTGTTCAGTGCTATTGGATCTAGAATTTTTTTTATTTTTGGTAGCATATGCTTGAGCAACTTCAATAAGTCGAAATCACTATAAATGCCCTTACAAATTTTGAGAAGTTCTCTCTATTCCTCATGGATGTCATCATCAGGTCCCCAATTTGCTGATTAAGGGACCAATTTCCAATTATAGTCTTTACAATAATAAAAGAATTTTGTAAATGCTTGTACTTATTATCATCATAATGTGACGGTGTGATGATGGTGGTTGTGATGATGATGATGATTACTATAATTGACATAGTGACATATGCTTGCAGTTCTTTAAACAACGCGAAATCCCCAAACATTTATCTATAAGAACTCAGGAGTTCTGTTCAATACTTTTAGATCCAGGGCTTTTTAGTAGCATATGCTTGGATTACATCAGAAAAAGTCAATGTAAAAATTTCGAGGAGTTCCCTCGTTTCCTCATGGATCCCATCATCAGGTCACCACTTTGGTATCAAAAGGACCAATTTGGGATTATACCCTTTACAGCAAAAAAACAATTTTTAAAATCGTTCCACAGGCGGTGAAGTAATTGTTGAACATACAAAAAAAAATACAGCCGAATGTATAACCGCCTCCTTTATTGAAAGTCGGTTAATAAACCCACATATGTTCAAAACTTGGCCGCTCTTGATGGAAAATCGGGCTGAATTCGCCAGTCATCAAAATAGGTCCAGTAGTTTAGAAAGCCTATTCAATGCGAACAAACAAATCTTTGCTCTTTTTTTATATTAGTATAGATGACCTTATAAATATAGGAGTAAAAGGAATATTTATATAAGAATAATATTCAGCCGTTACAAGACGTTAAACGCCGGTGAATCAGAGACTTCAGTCGATGCCCACTCAGGTGCAAGAGATAGGTAGCGCCTCAATCCATTCGTATCGTTTGTCATATCTGTTTCTCAAGCTGTTTCTATAATCTACATATTATGCGCAGTAGTACCACAGATTAAAGAAAAGACGAACATATAAACAGCTACATAGTTAACTTTAGATTTGATTGCACATCTACAAGCATACTGAGTGTCCACGATTGTGTGGATAAATTGTGGGACTTTGAAGTGGGACGTCAAAATTTGGATCCATTTGAATCTTTCCATGAATAGCTGTTTCTCTGTAGGTTCGTAAGTATAATATGTAATATTATATATTTTAATCGACTTCCAAAAAAAGGAGGCGGTTATAGGTTCGGCTGTATGTATTTTTTTTTGTATGTTCAACGATAACTCCGCCGTCTGTTGACCGATTTTCAAAATTATTTTTTTGATGTAAAGGGTATACTTCGAAGTTAGTCTCGTTGTCACCAAAGCGGTGCTTGATGATGGCATCCATGAGGAATCGAGGGAACTCCTCGAAATTTATATGGACACATATAGTGATTTTTACTTTGTCAGAATAAACCTAAGCATCTGCTACCAAAAAGTAAGATTCTGCACCAAGGTAAATCCTGGATATAAAAGTACTGAACAGAACTCCTCAGTCTTTAAATATACGCGTTTGGAAATATCAACATTGTGTAAAGAACTGCAAGCATATGCCATCATGTTAGCTGATTAAAAACGTATTACCCCTAGGTAATACGTTTCTAATCAGCTATTATTTATTAATGTTCTTTAATTTATGTAAGTATCTAGTGAAGTACCTACATAAAGTAGGTACTGATGTTAAACTCGTAGGTAGGTATCTTAACGATGTCTGTACAAGGACGTTACCGCTCCACTTAACAACGCGACGTCCACACAATAAGCGAACTTCTCGTCTCTCAAGTTTTTAACGATATTTTTATAAAATGATCAAAATTTTAAATTGAGTTTGAAGTAGGTACTTATCTAATAGCAGTATTCTGCACTTTAATAGCAGTGTAAAGTTTTAAGCCATTTGGATATATATTAATTCTCATAAATACGTAAGGTTAGGTTACAAAGCGATAGGTTACCTATAAAAAGTTCTTAAACTTTGTTACGAGCTTAGAGCATCTAACCAAACGGAGACGAAATGACAGCTTATTTCTATGCGAAAAAGTCCGCCACTTTTGCGGGGGGACGAGGAACGCACACAAATAGTGAATACATACTAATACATTTTCAATCACGTCGTCCTATATACACACACACACAAAAATATCGTCAAACATAAACTATACGCACACATGTACAAACACACAAAAGAAACAGCCTGGCAGTGTATGGCAATAGTTGCGTAGCTTGAATAGTCATTTTTATTCAAGCTACGCAAGTGCTTGACACTATCGATATTTAAATATCGGTTATTTCGGCGAATAATAATAGGATACTTTCAGTGGCGTGCACAGGATTATGACACTGGGTATGCGGCGAAGTACTCGGTCCCAAAAACTTTTTCGTTTATAGATTTTTAGCATAGCTACAGCCAAGCGACGGATCTCTAAGTCGAAACCATGCCAACATAGCAAGTCTTAGATGTACTACTATTCATGTACATCTTCTACGGCAACGCAGACAAAACAGCGATCGATCGTCGCGGCGGAAGAAATTCTAATAAGTAAAATAATAATCATATTTTAAAATATTATAAGTACTCACCAGTCAGTCAGCTTCAATTTTCACATATTCAAGGTTCCGGTTACTTGAGATTACTATATCCCGATGTAAATTACTAAATAATATGCAAGGAAAACAATATAATTTAATCGTGTGTACACAACCACACAGCCAGTAAAATAATACTAACAGATGGAAAGTAACGTTGTCCTTTTGTTTATCAGAAGTTTCCGATCTCTTTTTACAGTTCTGACTACTCCGGTTGGATTAATGCTCTAAGGTTACGAGTTTAATCACGTCAATCATAGTTTTGCTTACAACTAAGTAAACTAAAATAATTTATCATAATAAATTAATTAACCTTTGTGGTAATGAAAATTAACTTAAAAACTATTCATTAATAATTTAACTCGACTAAAATTAATTTGATACTGGAATGCGCTTTTTGGTTTATAATATAACATGCGTTGATAACTACTAACATGTAAAATACAAAACCTAACTATTTATTATAGATTAGGTAAATTACTTTTATAATAATATGTAAATGAAAATTAATAATATAACAAGAAAACTAAAACATTTCTTACAGTAACAACTCATTCTATTAACAAATCTGTAAATTTAAAATACTTTATTCGTTTACTCACGCGAGTTGAGCGCTGCCTTGCGAGTTGCGACTAGTCGGTTAACGCGCGCGGTTGGCACGATCTCGTGGTTCATTACCTCATTAGTGAGCCAGTGATCCAACTAAGCCAATCGAGCCAAACTCAGCGCGCGACAGGGCCGGCCGGACCGGGATCAATCAGTAGATCGCTCGATCTTATGGTTCGTTCTGCGTTCATAAATCAGTGAACCAAACTAGAGACCGAATCAATTTCATACGAGTGAACCATTGAACAAAGCGACCCGGGTTTTTAGGTTCGTTCGTTCGCAAACGACACATGTTTTAACGACACTTTACATACTTTAGTGAATTGATCTTTATTCTATTCACATTTCACACGAGTGTCTTGGCAAGGGTTTTATTAATATTGTTAGCGAACAATATACTCAAATTTGGAAGGTAAAATATCGACAAAGTTCCTGTTCGACCAGTTCCTAAACAATTTCCTTAACACTAGGATGCCTCAAAATATTTAAACACAAAGAAAGTTGCCGCAGCAACTGCAGATGTGGTATAACCATGAAGGAATTATTACTATAGAGTAACAATGCCCATACTTTAAAACGTACATCATTATTTAATTCTCTCGCTGATCGTTAGATGACACTGAATGTATCGAAACTACAAAATTAGCCATTTATTATAAAATAAAAACGCCATCTCAAGGACTATGTTTGAAGCACGTCATAGGTTATCTAATATTTAAAAAAACCCCTCAATAGGTGGCGCTAAGCAACTTAAGGTTTTATAGCTGCTTTTTTATCATAGGTACCTAGCCGACTAGCGTACTATTCCTATATTTCTGTAAATTTGTAATTTCTCTACGTGCGCGTGTGGAATTAATGTTGCCATACATAAAAAATAGATACCCAACAGTCTGGAATTTTATTAAATTAAGCTATAAATATAAGTGTTTATATGAAGTGTACAATTATTTGACATGATATTATTTTGGTTCTGGCCAATGTTTATTGACGGCGTTTTAATAATTTGAAACACCTCTATCTTTATACCTTATTGATATATACAACCACACCCCTACAATCGTACAATTGAAGATAATTCTATAAGTTAATATCGCCTCTACATCGCTACATAATCTTTGATGGATTTTACTGTCGCCGCTGCAACATACATAATCGTTGGTAAAATAGAAGCGGAATTCAGGGAAACTAAATGCTGACTCTGCGCACGTGTAACTGGATCGCTATGGAAGAATCCACCTCACTTAGCCTCCAACCTCGAGCAAGTCGACTAGATATGATTTAGTATTAATTTTGTTTGTTTTTTGGTAATTTTAAATAAAGTTAATATTGAAAAAAGATTTTTTTTTTGGGAGACTCCAGCGTCGAAAATATATTTTTATCCTAAACACTTATGTTTAAAACTTATAAACATAGGTAAACATTATAAGAAGATGTTGCTAACACTCTTTTTTTGCTTTTTTATTTTCAAGCTTTTAACTCCATTTTTGAACATGGAATAAAAGTTTATAACGTCTTGGGTTCATTTCTCTTGAGGAAAATTATTTTCAAACGAAATCGAACAGTAACTTTTGAAGTAATTTGAAAAAACCTATTACGCGTTGATAGTTACGGAACCCTCCTTAGACATGTCCCGACATGCTCTTGAATAGATTATTAGGTTTTTTTTAATGTGTACTCAGTTCCTTGCTTATTGTTTTTTGAATCACCTACATTAAGGTAAAAATACATATATTGTGCCCGTCTAAATCCATACATATAATAAAATGTCGTAACTGGTCGATGTCTGTACATGGAAGATATGTGAGTAAAACTATTACAGAGGGACTTTATGAACGACAAAACCCAAAACAATGATTTTTAGAATTTTTGTCTGTGTGTACGTTTGTACGCGCTAATCTCAGAATGTACCGATCGGATTTTGATGTGGTATGATAGTAGTTTAGACTTTGGATTAACACATAGGCTACTTTTTATTGCGAAAAAATGTACGGTTCCCGCGATATTCGTTTTTGCACGTAAGAAGTCAACGGTTTAACCGATTTGAATGCGGTTGTCACTAATGCGCTTTGGTTACTCCTCTCCACTAAAAATTTTAATAACTGACTTCCAAAAAAGGAGGCGGTTATACATTCGGCTGTTTATATAAAAAAAAAATGTACATTCAACGATTACTCCGCCCCACTCGTGGACCTATTTTCAAAAATCATTTTTTGCTGTAAAGGTTATAATCCCCAATTGATATTTTTGACACCAAAGTGGTGACCTAATGTTGGGATCCATGACGAATCGAGGGGACTCCTCTAAATTGGTATGGACACATACTGTGATTTTGACTTTTTTTTAAGAAGGCCAGGCATATGCTACCAAAAATAAAGATTTTGTACCAAGGTATACCTGGATTCAAAAGTACTGAACAGAACTCCCGAGTCGTTATATATATGTTTGCGGATTTCGGCGTTGTTTAAAGAACTAAAAGCATATGCCACTATGTCAATCAAACTAATCATCATCATCATCATGATAATATGTCTTCTCATAGTCTTTTACATCGACACGTATATCTTTGAACATCACTCTGCCGTTTGTCGAAGCATTTTCAAAATTATTTTGTTGTTGTAAAGAATATAATTCGAAATTGGTCCTTTAGTCACCAAGGTCTGATGATGGCACCCATGAGAAATCGAGAGAACTCCACAAAATTATAAGGACATTTATAGTAATTTCGACTTTTATATTAAGTAAAATTTTGTGCCAAGGTATATACCCTAGATCCAAAAGCACTGAACAGAACTCCTCAGTCTTTAATGATACACGTTTAGAATTTTCCGCATTGTTACGGGACCGGCAAGCATATGCCACTTAAAGTAATCATTATCAGCATCACCACTATCATCTTCTTACGATACACGAACATATATATTATTGTAAAATAGGTACTCCTCATAGTTTAGTACACCGATTAGTATTTGAAATTTTGCAATAACCAAAATTATATTATACTTAATTATTTTTAATGCTGACTGCTACATTTTTTCAGCCGACTACTATAATAGATAATAATTATTATTTAATAATATAGTGTGGTAACCATTATCATCACTGGTGATTGTTTATTTGGTCCACAGATCTGTATATTTCTCCAAATAAGCATTATTTGGAGAAATCCCTCTCAGAAAACCGGCATAAAATCGGTTGAGTTTGTTTTTCCAAGAGAGTGAGAATACCGAGGTTCTTTGTAATAATAAATTTCTTAAAATGTGTTAATAATAATAAATATAACAAAAAAGGGAAAAAATATTATTTTTAAACAAAAAATGAAAACCGACGACATCCAAAGTAAAAATGCACAAAAAGTACGAAATAAAACTTATTTTTCAAATAATTCCCCTTTTAAATTCGGCTAAAATTTTAACTATTTCTCTACTCAATGTTCATATTTTTGAAGTCGGTACCATGGTGTCTACAAAAAAGTTCGCGATGGCATAGATATGTCTATCTTTTAAGGACAGGTTACTATACCCATTCTAAGTTTAAAAAAAACGATCACAAATAATGTGGTATTTTCAGAAGCTATTTAGACGGATACAATATTACCTAATCCTTATCTAGGAGATATATATTAAAATAAAAAAATACCTGTGAAAAATTATTGTACTTAAATAAGTAGGTATATATTTTTACTCTGTGCTATTACTAAGTATATTGCAGTAGGTATATTGCTAATGAAGTTTTTTTCCACGAAGCCACTCGCCAAGCCAAGCGGGAGAAGTTGCGGGCTAAAGCTAGTTCGTAAATAAAATGTGTGCTTTCAAGCCAAAATAATATTCGCCAAAATAATGTCGATTCTCGCTGTCGGTTTGGAATAACTATTCAGGTTAAGAAAACTAAAATTATGTAGTCGCCAGATTTGGAATTTTATGTGTCTTGCATTCTTTCGCCAACTTGGTAATTCAGTGTGCCATATTCGGTTTTAGCACGCCCCAAAATTTGAATATTTTTTCGCAACTTTAAATATTATATGCCGTTCTTTTTACTTAAACCCTTAGAGCAGGGGTCGCCAAATGGCGGACCGCGGTCCGCATCCGGACCGCGCACCGACCCATTTTGTGCGGACCGCGAGAACACAGTAACTTACACTAAAGACTACTTCCGATATAAATAAATAATAAAATTTACTCTAAACTTCAGACAGATAATTCGCAACAAAAAATGTCATTTTTCGCATTGATACCTATGTAACAAAATACCTTTGTTATTTCCTTAATTACATTTGTTTAATAAATATTTTTTCTTATAAATAAAATGTGCGGACCTCGATGGTCATTTCATTTCTTAAAACGGACCCCGAGCGAAACTAATTGGAGACCACTGCCTTAGAGCATTAATCCAACTGGATGCTCTAAGCTAAAACCTTTTTATGGGAATCAAATTTGTTCGAAAAAATATAATAATTAATTATATCTGCGAAGATGTTTTATTAACTTCATATATTAATTTATCCTTATCCAAATAAATATTACATCATATTATATGCAAGTTTAAATAATTGTGAACAAAATTGCCCACTATATTTAAATATCACTAGATTTCAATCAACATATAAGGAGAAATCATAATAATTTTACCCAATTATAACTCCGCAAGAAAATTCGAGCGTGGTTAGCCATACTCCTGCGTCAGACGAGCGCTGTTTCGTGTGTGTGTGTGTAGGTGTAGATACTGTGCCCCGTGTTCCAGTCCCGACGAGCCTTTTCACATATTAGAAAGAGACAGATATATGTTTTAATATGAAACATGACAAAGACAAGTGTAAGGCTGCGACTATATTTTATGCTCGGGAATCCGGAACACCGGTGAAAATTCAGAGCAAAATATAACTCTGTGGTAATACAATAGAGTTGAAAATCGAACACATGAATGTCGAGTCGGAGTTTTGCCGGGGAATTCAATTGGTGACGTTGTGGTTTTTGTATTTCTTTCATAAATTTGTATTAATCCGGTTCTTAATATGTAATATTGGTAGAATATTAACCATTAAATATTAACGTGCACAAGCTTGGGCAAGTGGTACAACTTCAATAAACGTGCTATTTTGTGTTCCCTCCAAAACTCCCTAGGAACTTATACTAAAGCTTCTACCACTTTACTGAATCGACTGACTTCACTCATTGACTGAACTGACTATTTATTTGGACATTGACTAGACTTTAGACTTGATGATTTAGGAATATGGTGTTAAAATGAAACGAAAATTCTATTTCCTGCCTTTTTAACCTGACACTGGCAAATGGTTTTTTGCAGACGCCATATAAATAAAAAAAGTCGTCAATTGTCAATGTCAATTAATATGACAGCTCGACACGCGAAACATCCATTTTCATCCAACTCTATTGTATTAGCGCAGAGTGTGCGTTAAAAAACTTAAACGCTCTTATGCCAAAGACGGAAGGTAGATAGGTAATAGATCGGTGTCGTGTAAAGAATAATGTAATGATGTCACTCCCGACCGCAACGTAATGTAGCTATGTATTTACGGTCGCGGACAGATACGGTGTATCATTTTTAACCTTATTACTTGGTAATAAGGTTCAAAATAAAGTTCACCTGATCTAAGTCACTGCAGTCGCGGACAGCCGCGACTGCACTTGACTTAGCGAACTGTAATTTTAAACATTTTCAATGCGATTACATACTTATCGTTTAATTTAATATTTTTAAATAAGTTACACTTTGATTTCGTAGTAGTTTTCTATTCAATAATTTAAGCAAAATAGTTTTCTTGATTTTTTCAAGTTGTATTATTTTTTTAGATTGGTATTTAGTTTTGTTTTCATAATAATTAACATTGTCTTTTTATCCAACCGCGATAAGCCACATTCACGTGGACGAAGTCGCGGGCAACACCTAGTTACCATTATTATCAATACAATACATATAACATTGTACCATTTGTACCTGTTTAATTATGTACTCTTATGAGGAATCCGATACTTTTAGCGCGCCATCTAGTGATCACACGTAGTACCCCAATACTACGCCATCTACCATAATTGTGTAGAAACAAGCTGTTGAGGTTAATTTTTTTAGGATTAATTAATATTAATTAATATTAAGTAATTATTAATTTTTTAGCAATTAGCATTAGCAATTAAAACATAGTTTGTAAGTGTAGTGATATCATATTAAGCTTAGATTTACAACATTTTTAAACAATTGTGTGAAAAAGATACGAGTTGCGTATATTGTGAATGACAGCGATGGAAGTATGCATTGGCCCTGTTGATCTAATTAATAGCTGACTAGTGTTAAAGTTGTATTTTTTTCACAGTTTTCAAAAAAGATCTTTAATTGTGGTTTGTATGTTCCTACAAACATTGTAATGCCTAAATAACCACCTAGGGATATCAAAAATAGCCTACAACCTACTGAAATTATTACAATTTCATTAAATCAGTCAAACCTTCCATGCTTTAGACATTATGATAATTGACTGGTTTAAACTTTAAAGCATGGATTTCTCCAGATTCATGGAAATATAAACAGCTCCATTACCTTATTATACATAGACGGTTGTTTAAAATATATTATTTTCTTATCAGATTATAATAGGTATGAGACATCAAAAGTAATAACTTGTAACACCAAAATAAAAAACAAACAAATAGGCTTAACTTAATATTTATTCCTGGCTAGCATCAACATTTTCTGTCTGCAGACCTTTGATTGAGGCTACTGGCACATATGTCACCAGTGTGAACAGTTTGTGTGCAGAGTCTTCATCATCATTGCGTCTGCGTGAAAGCCTGACGCGAACCCTGAAGGGAACATTTCTGAAAAAACAAATGTATTACATTATTAGTAAAAAACAAACTATAATAAGTGTTTAATTAGACATATTATCAACTATTTCTTCTATAAGTGTAAATTGACACAAAAAGTTTAAAAAAGATCAGAAGAGAAAACGAATCAGAATCAGGCCTATCCTTAACTATAAAATAATATTGGGCAAAACACATACATCCATCTATTTTGTATAGAATTTTATAGCTGTTAAACTTAGTTTTGGTAACTAAGAAATCTTATGGACTGAGATCCCAGGCCTGCTAGATTATATTCCTAGTATATATTAATGTATATCGTAGTATTAATGTACAACCAACATATGTATACCTGCTTGTTTGCAAGGTGGGCCAATTCTCACCAACTTAGGGAACGTACCCATACTACGTGACCCGTTGGGGGTTTTTTGCGTTTTTTCTACTTTACCTATATTCGAATATAGCGCGCAGTGGTGAAATTCGCATGGTGGTGCAGTGGACCATTTGTCTTGCGTACGACCTCTGCGGATTCTCTCCAGGAGGCCTCATGAGGTTTTGTGTGTTATGGGAGAAAGCGTGGAGTGGTTAGATGTCGAGGCCGTCGATGAAGAGGAAATGACCAAGTCTGAAGAAACTTCGGATACTACTGCCCCCGTGATCAATGATGTATCCGAGAGGATTGATGCTGGGAACGCATTCATTGGAGACGTGTGAGATGGATATTAATGTAATTAAACAGAAAAAATGTGTTGTTTTTGTAAATTAAGTTGCTGTTTTTACATAAGTTTTTCTTCTTCATAATATTTAATTTACTAGTAATTAAAAGCATGCATGCAGTCTTATGCAATAAACGCCGTATTCATAAAAACAAATATGAGTCAAATTATTTTCTATTGTTACACTTTCTGCCTGCGAAATGATTAAAAATCATACTTACTCGTCAATACTACGTAAAAACTTTAAGGAGAAGGGGGGAGTATGGCATATACTACGAGTGGTCACCGAGGGGAGGAAGGGCTCAAAAAATCCTTAAAAATAGGTCACGTAGTATGGGTACGTTCCCTTATAACTATGTTGTAGTTTTCATAAAAATATAAAATCGAAAATAGGATTGATACTTTATCAGAAAGTAAAATTTTCTGCAACTTTAGAACCTTGTACCTAAAAATTGGCCCAAGGCACAAACTAGCAGGTATGCACACATTCATTGTACACACTAATACTACAATATGATATTCATTTTATCAGTAAGAATACAAGGGTAGTCTAGCGGGCCTGGGATCTTAATTCAGTAAATTAATGAATTCATTATTTTCATAATATTACAGTCACACCTACTGAAGTTTGACCTATATGCAAACTTTTTTTTTTGGTATATTTCATTACACTTATTTAAATAATATATGTTGTAATTTAATGTATAGTATTAAAATACTTTGATATTAGCTTTTTGTGACAGCATTTTAATAGTTTTTTATTAAGTTAAAATCCAGATGACAAAAATCTTTGTGCTTGTTTATTAGGAAATAAAGAATTAAAAGAAATAAGCCTACTTGATATATTTGTGCTGTACAGTAGAATAACATATTGTTGGTATAGGTATGCATAGGTCGCCAAACGTAATAACCGGACAGACCAACCAGTTTAGCCGGACATTTCGGTAAAAAGGCCAGACACCCTATATTATTGAAGATTTTGTCTCAAGTGAGTACTACAGTAAAATAGTTTCTAAAATCAAGCTTTTTGATTTTTTCCATAAATATTCTTAAATTCTAATGAAATATTAATAGGTACATGTTTAAATTCTAAAAAAAATTTATAAAATCCGGATATAACGGACACACAACCAAAAAGCCTATGTCAGGCTTTATCCGGACGCCTGGCAACCATAGGTACGGTTAACCTAAAAAAAATCCAATACATACTACAATAACATAACCACCAAGTAGTTATTAGGTCACTTTATTTACGATACACTGAAATAAATACAGTTTCATTGCAAAAGAAAATTCATTACCTTACTCCCTTGGACCAAAGGAATTTGTTTAGCCTAGTGTCAACACGGACATCAGGAGTTCCCATTTGACTTTCGGCGAACTTGCGGATCTCTTTGATAGCCCGAGGTGCGCGTTTCTTAAATCCTACACCATGAAGACGTTTGTGTAAATTCACTGTGTATTCACGAGTTACAACTTCATTGATGGCGGACTTGCCTTTTCTCTCTCCTTTGGGCTTCGCCATTATGGTCTGGAATCACAAAGGGCTAAAATAAGTACTCAAACAACTCGTAGGGATTTTTATTCTTGATATTTCATGAAAAAGTTTTCAATAAACTATTTTAAAACTTAGATTTATTCAGATTACAAAACACACACACCTCAGCTTAAAATTGCCGAACATAAAAGAGCTGTCAAACGTCAAACTCAAAAGTCGAAAATGACAGTTTTTTTTATTATTTATTTAAGGCATTAGTGATGACAGTTGACACACTAAATCATTTTTTTTTTTATTTATATACCATGCCATCGGCTAATAAACATTTGCCAGTATCAAGTTAAAAAGGTGGGAAATAGAACTTTCGTTTAAATTTTCCACACCGTACTCCTAAATCGTCAAGTCTAAAGTCTAGCCAAATAAATAGTCAGTGCAGTCCATGAGTTATGTCAGTCAATTCAGTAAAGTGGTAGAAGCTTTACTGAAAGTTCCTAGGGAGTTTTGGAGGGAAACTCAAAATAGCACGTTTTTAGAAGTTGGACCACTTGTCCACACTTGTGCACGTTAACGAATATTTAATGGTTAATATTCCACCAATATTACATATTAAGAACCGAAATAACACAAATTTATGAAAGATTTGCAAAATCAACGTGACGTCAAAACGAAAAAATATATTATTTTATGCCCGCCGTTACAAGGTTACGTTGTTGAATTTTGATGAACCCTCAAATGTTACTGATTAAAATGACTCCACTTTAGTAGGTCATAACCATAAACTAATCATTGATCATAGCATTGCAGTAGGTATCTGTATTTGTTATGTTTTATCAATTTAAGTCAATGAGTAAATATCAATATTTATGTAGTAAATTCATAATATGTGTTGTTCCGTGCTAAATGTGCCGTCCAGAACGACAAAGAAAGCGTCAAACACTTGAAATCACCATTTCACACGTAAGGTTTCAACAATGTTTTTTGAGCTAATTATTAAGTATTTATTAAGTATATATTTACCTATATATTTAGAACCCTTATTCGTATAACATTAATCCAACCGGAGTTGGCATTGTCAGGCGTTCCTCGCTGCCAAAGGCACAAGACCGTCGGTCATACCAGTTATATAAAACTAGTTGCCGCGCGTTAAAGACCTAAGTGCCTAACGCTACGCTGGGCGCTTCAGCGCCAAATTGCTGTTGGCAGTTGGTCTCTCAGACAGGCCCAGTCCCCAATGGGAAGACTCAATTTCGCCACATTCGTCGTTCGCCTAGGTCATCTACACTGGCGAACACTGCAGTACTACAGTCGACAACTGTCCACCAAACATCCATACCGAAAATCTCCTATAAACTGAACCTGCGCTACAAGAGATGGTGTGGTGGATAAAGGAAGCAGACGGGACATACACACGAACCCGAAAACCCACATTCTAACGACCGACGCGTCCAACATCAGCTGGCGTGCCGAGCTTAGAGAAAAGAAGATGGCAGGAAGATGGAAGCAAGAACAATAAGATCATTGAGAGACATCAACTACATAATGCACAGGTATTACTTACAGACGGATAATCAGACTGTAGTTGCCTTCATTAACAAGAAAGGTGGTACGATTTCCAAAAAGTTACTGCAACTGTCACAACTTCTTTCTCTACTGAATGAGCTAAATGTATCTTTGACTGCACAGTTCTTCACGGAAAAAAATAACGGAGACGTAGACGCGCTGTCTCAAGGGAAGAAGTGCCCAATGGTATTTGACAGCAGCAGCTACTTCGATGCTCTTTCACATGTGGAAGATGCCACAAATCATTCTCTTTGCATCCGCGACAGCCAACGTACCGTGGGGACCAGCTATGCGACACTAGATCTATGGGACCCCAGAGAACAGTTCTACAATGTCTTGAGTCACCAGTGAAGGTTTGATCTAGCATAGCTGTTTCCACCACCGCAAGTATTAACTCACTTGAACACAGCAATTGGCTTATACATTCTCATAGTACCGAAGTAGAAGAAAGTTCTTTGGCAAGTCGGCTTACAACGTCGAGCGTTGCAGACACCACACTCAATCCCGAATCTACGCAATGTACTGATCGACAGTCACGGGCCAGCGCCCTCTTGCAGTATCTTTAATTATTTTGCACCTGAGTAAAAACATTGAATTGATTGTAATTAAGTCTAAATAATATTAAACGAGCTTTTGCGCTCGGCTTCGCCCGCGTGGAATAGTGTTCTTGGAGAAAAAACTTATTCAGCTAATAACTCTACTCACTGCAATATACTTACGTAAACAATATTGAAAATGGTTTTAGGGTTTAGTACCCAATGGGTAATAAAAACTGGACCCTATCAGCTCGACGCGACGTGCAAGAACGCTTGATATATATGTTTCGCGCTAGAATATAAATTTTATGATATCTTCGAAATTTATGATATTAATTTAACGTGTATGGTTTATAGGGCTACTGTAATGTATATAAAATGCTTAAGCGAGTAACGTATTTAATTTGATAAGGATCATACTGCTATATAGCTTCTGAAAATACCTTAAATAACGTCACCATTACTTCTCGTAAAAAGTAAAAGATAAAAAATGGTTATTGTGGGTTATCCCTAAGAGATAGACTTTTTTAGGTGTACAATACTGTAGTACATTATTTTGATCTATCTCGTAGAGTTCAGCCAGCGTTTGCAAAGCGCAAAATAATGAGAAAGCCATCTTCATGTCTTTTCGTTTTTTTTAAGGTTGGCTCCGGTTGTTTTTATAGTTTTAGTTTTTATAGTTAGTAATTTCTGGTTGGTTTTCGCAAGTTGGCGCTGGAGTCCAGTTTTACGACGTTGCAATTACGACTTTATAACGCTTCAATTAAGTGAAATTTTAAATTGATAGCAATTTACTTATTGTTTTGTGGAGGTATATAAAACGAATTCTGCGAAGTGCGAAAAAAGAAAATTGTGAAGAAGTAGGTATTAACTTTTTGCCGATTTTGGCATATAATATAATAAACTTTTGTATAAATCGCAGAGGTTGTGTAACGGGTGTCCCAATAAGAGTGCCTGATTTAAATTTGGCGCCATTTTTTTCTGAGCAAGTGGCAGCTCTGAAACTTGACAGCTGTCATCTATGATTGTTCCGATTATTAAATATAGAGCGTTACACAAAAGAACAACGCGTTATCATTGTGAAAACCCATTACAAAAATGGGTAAGCTACGCTGAAACCGCTCGCAAACTTCGCGTAATTTTCGGTCGTGAAAGTGCACCAAATGTGACAACAATTCGAAGAGTGATCAATAAATTTGAGGAAACTGGGTCGATTCTGGAAGGCAAGTCTCCTGTGCGTCGGCGTACCGGTCGGTCTCTCGAAAACATCGCTGATGTAAACGAGTGTCGCCGAAAACCCGGGAACATCAATTCGGCATCGTTCACAACAACTCCAACTTTCGAGGAACACCACGCAGCGAATTCTAACGAAGGACCTTCACCTTCATCCTAACAAGATTCAGCTGACCCAGGAGATTAAACCAGCAGACCATGCACAGCGCCGACAATTCGTTGAATGGGTGTGGGAACAAAATGAACTGGATGCCGATTTTTCGAAAAAAATCATCTTCACCGATGAGGCGCACTTTAATTTGAACGGGTTTGTTAACAAACAAAATTGTCGAATTTGGGGCTTACAAAATCTGTACGTGATCCAGGAGAAACAAATGCATCCCCAGCGAGCCACTGTTTGGTGCGGATTCTTCGCAGGCGGCGTGATTGGGCCGTACTTCTTTGAAAATGAGGCTGGAAATGCTGCAACTGTCAACGGTTTGCGTTACCGCACCATGATAACAGAGTTCTTGTGGCCCAAATTGGTAGGACTGGACCTGGACGACATGTGGCTCCAACAGGATGGCGCGACCTGCCACACCGCCCATGAAACAATTCATTTATTAGAGGAAAAATTTCCTGACCGAATAATCTCCCGAAATTCCGATGTCAACTGGCCACCGAGATCTTGCGATTTAACGCCTATGCGAATAAACCACGAACAATTCCCGAGCTAAAGGCCGAGATCCAACGCGTCATCGGTGAGATAGAGCCGCCACTCTGTGAAAAAGTCATCGAAAATTTCATGAAAAGAGCAAGGGTCTGCCGCCAGAGCCGTGGGGGCCATATGCAGGATATTCTATTCCATACTTAACGGAACATGTGTACTTTATAACGCAATAAAAATATCACCTCTCGCTCAAAAAAATATGTGTTTTTTCTTAAAATTAAATCAGCCACTCTTATTGGGACAGCCTTTATTTACATAATGTTTTGGATATCGATTACCCTTCGAAATATAAAGCTTAATTAATTATAGAAAAATGTTTTGCCTACTTTTATTTACCAAATAAATAATTGTACAAATTGGTAAGATTTTATATTCCTGCAATGGATTAACGGTTAAACATTATCACAAAAGCATGTCACAAATTTTCAAATTTAACCTTGCTTTTGGTTTTTCAGGGAATAAGTTGGCCTTTTGCAAGGATTCTTCTATATACTTTTTTAATGGACTATATGGATTCCATGGATAACGAGCAGCCTGATCGCCTGATGGAGAGCTATGACCTTTTTGGAGTTTTCGTAACTTGTAAGCTAACAAATGTTGTTAAACGTAAATAAACATATAGATTTTTTTTTCATTTATTTTTTCACGTAAACCGAAATCAAAGGAAAAATTGACCAAGTCAAAATTCGTCAAAAATGTCAGTCCTTACTGTTTTTAAATCAATACAGGGATTGGAAATGACTAGTCGATTGGACGATAGCCTGTACGGTGTATGGCTATATTATTAGCTGTCCATAAAGACGAGCTCCCCCAACAGACTTCATTACGGCATAAGTAAATAAAGTTGTAGATTATACTGCATAAATTAGTTTTTGATAGATTTATAATTTATAAATCACTAGCGAGTAGCGACCTTTTGGCTTTGCACAGGTGCATAAACCTTCCTCTTGAGCTATATATATTGGCTGAAAACTGCATTAAAATCCGTAAAGTAGTTTAGAATATTGAAGCGAACAGAAAGCGGAAATGACTTAATTATAAAATAAGTAAAGATTAGAATTTTCTTCTTAATTTTTTTGTTATCGACATAAAATGCCGACTAGGGACATCACTGGCGTACGGCAATATATACGTGAGTGTACTCGAGCCACCTACGAAAATGGTATGTAGGTAACGAACAATTAGATATGTCTTTCTTCCTCATTGGTATGTGTCGTATAGGGGATAAAGAACGATATATGATTTTCCTCTTGCTAATAGACGGGTCCCTGTGTTATTTTATAGCTCTGAGGCTTTACCACCATTTACCGCCTTATTACGCATTAAAAACTGTCAAATAAGTGTCATTTGGGGAGTTTTTCCGAGAATGGCAATGTGCAACGTTGTTGTTTTTGTAATTACTCCAAAATTTATGTTAATTTGGTTCATAATATTGTGTAATATTGGTAGAATATTAACCATTAGATACATGGGCGTACCCAGGTAGGGAGGGGGGCAGCTGCTCCCCCACCCCCCCCCAGAAGATAAAATAAACGTTTCCAATTTTCAAATTTTCAATATATCAGACCGACCATCTTCTCGAAACAGGTATGAGCTGAAACCAAAAAAACCCAAAACCCAACCCCCCCCCCCCCCAGCTGAAATCCTGGGTACGCCCTTGATTAGATATTCATTAATGTGCAGAAGTGTGCGCAAGTGGTAAAACTACAAAAAGCGTGCTATTTTGTGTTTCCTCTAAAACTCCTTAGAAACTTTCAGTCAAGCTTCTACCACTTTATTGAATCGACTGACTTGACTCATTGACTGCACTGACTATTTATTAGGACTTTGACTAGACTTTGGACGTGACGATTTAGAAATACGCCGTTGAACACTTTATGGAAAATTCTATTACCCGCCTTTTTGACACTGGCAAATAGTTATAAGCCGACGCCATTTAAAAATAAATAAAAACATCGTTTGCCAGTTGTCAAACTTATTGTTTATTTTGTTGAAATTGGGAAGTAAAAACATAATTATAACTCTTTAATCTCGATACTGTAGTTTGTTTAATTTAAAAAACGATTTATTTTAATAATGTTGTGTTAATAATGGCTGACATCTATAAGTAATAATATAACCTGTTTAATATAATACCTATGTGATAAGTTTCCTAACCTATACAGATCAATTAAATATTTTTTTCCAATTTTTGTAGATTAATACACCCTGAAAAATATTTTAACGATTATATATTAAGGAATGCTCGGCCAGATGGCCGAAAATTTAAAGAGCAGCGTAACATTAAATTAAATGTGGGTTCTATAACAGCTGCAGATGCATCGGCAATCGTAAAATGTGGCAACACGACTGTTGTGTGCGGTATTAAACTAGTAAGTGGTAAAAAAGGCGTAATGAGTTTTTTTACTGTATTTGATTAAAAAATTTACTGTAATTATTGATATAACTTTAGTTGGTATTGTTTTAATTCAGGAACTAGCGAAGCCGAAAGCTGAAGAACCAGAATTAGGTTATATTGTATCAAATGTTGAACTTATACCACTATGCTCATCAAAATTTAGGCCAGGCCCACCATCAGATCATGCACAAGTTATTAACAATATAGTATCTGATATTATAATAAATTCCAAATGTATTGACTTAAAAAATCTTTGTATTGTTCCTGATAAGTTGGCATGGGTCTTGTACTGTGATTTAACTTGTCTGGATAATGATGGCAGTATTGTGGATGCTTGTATTATGACTATAATGGCGAGTTTAAAAACATGTGAGTATTTTGTTGGATACCAAATACATATTATTGTCACTACTAGTAATTATTTAAGTATAATATATTACAGTACGGCTTACAAATAAAATAAAATGTTTCCTAATAATAACCTAAATTAATATTCATGTGATAATTTCCTAAATTTGTTTAAGTGACATTGCCAACTGTAACTTATGATGTAGAAACAGAAGATATTAAAGTGGACACAAGTTTAAAAAACCCCTTAAAACTCCATGGATTACCAATAGCTACAAGTTTTGCTATCTTCCAGCAATCTCCAAGGTATTATTTTATTCATTAGTCATTATTTTTTTTTATTTTTATGGATTATAATTTAAATAAGCAGTTGCATACTAAAGTAAACAACAATTTACAGGGGCATTGTCTTAACAGATCCATCGCTGTATGAAGAGGAAATGTGTGGTGGAAATGGAGCTAATTTAATTGTTTGTTGGAACAAAGATGTTTTATGTGGCATTCAAAAGTATGGTGGCAGTAATTTGTCATCAGAATCTGAAAAAGAAACATTAAAAACAGCCAAAGAAAGAAGTAAACTTGTAGAACGTGTCATTGAAACCTGTGTAAAAGATTTTAATATTAAAAAGGAAAAGTAATGAATTGAAATTTGTTTTTAATATACATTCATAATTATGTTAGGTATTTACTAATTTAGTTCACTGACTATTTAACATTTAGCATTATATTATTATGCTCATGTTGTTTTTGAAATAATGATGTGACATGAAAATCTATCTAATCCAGTAATCCGATTGATTTTCATTAAAATAAAATAATGGTTTCTAGCAGTAATCCAGAGCGAATTAGGACGTCATGTTACTTAGTACCACAGAGTACATTATGCAAGTTACAGTAAATAATAATGATACAAGTACCTACACACATTCAACAAAAATTATTTTTGTAGTCTTAAAATCTTTGGGTTACGAGGGAAAATGTTACCGCCGCAGTTTTGTCTCCCATTTGCGTGAAACTGTTTTGCTACTTTAGAGGGGTGCTGGCTCGAAAAATCTGAAAAGTCATGATAGTAGTCCATGTGATAAAATTTGGAGAATAACTTACAACTTTAACTGCTTATATAATTTTGTTAGTTCAGGACTCAGGAGTTATAGATACTTAACTTAAAATTGCGCTTACTTGTAAGGAAACATGTAAAGTGGTATAATGGTACGGAACTCTACGTGCCCGAGTCTGACTCGCACTTGACAGGTGTTTTTACTAGACACTGGTAATGACTTAATGCTGTACTGCCCTAATTTAAAAATAAATAATTCGTGGATGTCAACACACAACTGTCAGAAAAAGGTCAAAATGTCACCACGTCTAAAAGTAACGAAATATGTTATTGAGGTACAAAAATAATTTAATATAGCTTTTAAGTGCTTTAATTTGATTAATTTTGCTACATACATTCCTATACATTAAATCAATTGTTATTTTGATATCATTCGGCTCTATTAAACGAACTTTTCATGGATCATAAACTGCCCCATTTACCCATAGAACTTTCACGTCTTGCATGTTACTTTCACTTGTACGTTTTCATGAATTTTTATTTACAGCGTTTATCTAAATTAAACATAAATGAAAATATAGGATGTCTTTATGGTCTTATGTACGATGGGACGTTGCTTGTAATAGGATTAAGCTTAGAATTCTTTGAAAATGAGAACCAATCTTATAAACAGCTCCTACTTAATTTACCAGCTGAGGTTGAGTTATGCGGTATAATAAAATTCACCGAAGGTTTATGCTTAGATTCCGGTCCAAAGGAAATTCTTCAGGTGAGCTTTATTTTTTTAAAATACTTTTACACTATTTTTGTATCTTTTTACTGTAAAGTCTTTTACACTATTTAAAACGTGGGAGAGCCAGGCTTCAGCACGAAAAGGTCGGCTTGAAATGGGAAAATTATGAAAAATAACCTATTATTTTTACTCTATAATGGTTGAAGTCGAGTCAACATTTTAGTTCTTCACTATCAAAACCACAAACATCAAATCCCTTGATGTTTGCCGCCTCACTCTATGATAATAGCCGCCACTCGGCTTGCTCGATCAAATTCTTTGAAGTTTGCCACCTCACAGGCGACACATCAAAAGATTTATTGCTTCTCAATTATTCTAAACTAGTTTATTCCAGATTATTCCTTCATTTTGCCTATATAAGCGGGTGGATGGCCCGAACATTAGTTCAGTTCTATGAGCTACCGAGGTGATAACTCGGACAAGCAATATCCTAGTGAACTGCTCGAGCCGTCAACTTGCTTTGTTATTTTGTGTGCATCTTGAGTGGTTACTAACTATAGTTTGTTATTAAGTTTATTGAACGAAAAGTAAACAAAAATGATGTCGGGTCGGAAAAGAAACGAAAAGTAGATTCAGAGGGTCGCCAGTTTCAAGAAAAATGGACTGAAGAATTATTTTTTATCTTGCACAATGGTAAGCCTATTTGTTAGCTGTGTAATGAATCCATTTCAGTTATGAAATAATTCAATATAAAGAGGCATTACTCAGCATGCTACGCTGCACTCACTGACAGGACAATTAAGAACAGACAAAATCCAGAAGCTTACCGCAAATTTGGAAAAACAGCAACAAATGTTTCATAAACAAAGAACACAACTTGATAATGTTGTGCTAGTTTTATAGGTAGCAAATTGGCAAAGGCATTAAAACCATTTGCCGAAGGAGAATTTATCAAGGAGTGTATGTTAGAAGTTTGCGGTATTTTGTGTCCTGAAAAGAAAAATTAATTTGAAAAAATTAGTTTGTCAAGATGAACTGTTGTTTGACGTATAGAAATGATGGGTAATGATATAAAATCAACATAGACTGACAGTATGGCTGGTTTTGAATCATTTTCCATAGCATTAGACGAGAGCACCAATTTGTCTGACAGCTCAACTGGCTATATTTATTCGAGGTATTGAGAAGGAGTTCACTGTTACTGAGGAATTGCTTGCTTGCCGCTAAAAGGAGCCACTACAGAAGAGGATATTTTTATTGAAGTTCAAAGGGCATTCACAAGTTTTGGCTTGCCATGATCAAAATTAATTGGAGTATGCACTGATGGTGCACCTTCTATGGTCGGCTTACGTAAGGGTTTTATCGGAATTTTGAATGAAAAAGCAACAGAATTAAATGTGCAAAAAGATGATTTGATAGTCCTTCATTGCATTATCCAGTAACAAAACTTGTCTTCTAAGTCTATTCAACTCCAGAATGTTATGAATGTGGTAGTAAAAACCATCAACTTTATTTGATCCCGAGGGTTTAACCATCGTAAGTTCAAGGCGTTTTTGGATGAAATATCAGCTGAATATAACGACATATATTCTATACTGAATATGAAACGGTTTTACGAGCTTAGAAAAGAGATAGCAGACCACCACTATCTGAATTAAGTGACCCAAAATGGATATGTGACTTAGCATTTCTATTCGATCTTACAGGCTATTTGAATGATTTAAATTTGAAACTACAAATACAAGGACAGTTAGTAAATGATTTGTACAGCCATTTGAAAGCTTTTCAGATCAAACTACCCTCGTGGGAGTCACAGTTGTTGTCTGGTAACAGTTATCATTTCAATACACTCTCTGCGTATGAAAATATTGCTTATGCTCAATATGCTGAAGAACTCATGTAGTAACATGAGTTCTTCAGCATATTCTGCTCAGCAAAATCTGTTCGAAAATTGTTCCGATAGTAATCGGAACAATTTTCGAACAGATTTAGCGACTTCAAAAACATGGAAGACTGTTTCAGTTTATTTGCTACTCCTACAAAATGTGATGTACAAAATGCTCCAATACACTTACAAATGGAGTTGATCGAGATTCAAGAAAACTCACTCCTAAAATCCAAATTTAAAGACGTAGATTTGTGCAATTTCTACAAAAAATACCTAGAAAAAGACAATTTTCCGCAGCTTAGAAAATTCGCAAGAAGATTGATTTGTGCGTTTGGCAGTACTTATAAATGCGAACAGTTCTTTTCATTGATGAAAGTTAATAAGTCAACACATCGTACAAGACTGACTGACGATAATTTGGAAAATTCTTTACGTCTTTGTATCAGTGGAATTAATCCAAATATCGATGGATTAGTTTCCCAAATTTGCACGCTAAAGTTTGGCCCTCAACATGTCAAAGGTTGCCCATACCTGCTCTAGACCTATCCTAGTAGGGTAGAAATAAGGACAGAAGACCTTAACTGCTGTTGTGGGGGCTGCTCAGGCCTAGCAACAGTAATAATATCTAATTACTTTTAGTAGCTTCGAATCTAGTGACACCCGAGCCGTTGAAAGTGATTTATGGTTGGATTTGTGGTTATGTAATGGCACATAATTTCTGTAAATAAATTTATTTTGAATTTTTTTGTGGGCCTCTCAGACCCCACTTCACTATTTACGTAACTATTACAGAATATTTGTGGTTTCAGTTGTTTGTTTATTTTTCAGTTTTTAAATAAGTAGTGTAAAATGGAAACTGAGTACATCATCTGGAAGGAAACGGACAATTGATTCAAAGATGATTCGTATTTGTTGAACAAAAAGTTTGAACAATTAGCTAATTGTTTGATTTAGGGCTGATTATTCAATCGTCAGAATAAATATTTGCTGTGTCTGTGATTTTGTATGAAAAATCTGTCAAAGTCGCATATTTAATCCTCAGGTAAAAGTTAACTGACGATTGAAAAATCAGCCCTTATGGTACTTATTAATAAAATAAAATAATTAAAGTCAATCTTATTTTGTTTAAATATATTCATGTCAATAAATAATTAGTAATTATTGTAGATCCCAAAACTTCCATGAATTCCTAATATAAACATTTGAAATAGCAGGCCGCTCAGTAATAATGGTTAATCTCCTGACCTCCCTGGGAACAATCATTTCTCCAGTTTTTCTAAAAACTAAATTATACACATGACACATGGGTGTCTGTCTCTCTGTCACGTAGATTGTACAATTTTCATTCACATTTCCTTATAAAAACAGTCCTTAATTATTCAAGGATTATTATTAATCTTTGTAATAGGCAAACTAATGTAATTGTAAAAATTTTGTTGTATAATATTTTCTTCCCTACTCAGTTGGCATCTTTTTATTTATAATATAAAATATAACCTTTTTTAGGATGTTGATATTACAGACAACCCTCTTGTGGTAACAATTGGCAAAGACAATGAAGTGAAAGCTTATTTCTTGGTTCATGGTAAGTTGGAAGAGACATCTTATGAAATTCTTGAGGAGGAAGACTTTTGGAAACAGTTTATACATTTAAGATTAACTACAGTTTTACCTTTACAATGTGAAGCCACTATTCCTGGAGTGAAAAATGTTTTTCAAAACAAAAGAGTTAAGGTAATTTTTTGTTGTTTTAACTGATTTTGATAGAGGCTGTCAACATGAGTTTTGATGCTAGCTTCATGAATCCCTAATCCCTATAAAACGAACAGATCTCTAAAAAAATTCTTTAATTTTCCTGTGTCAACAGCTAGGAAAAATTCTAATTTTCAAATATTCTAACTCTTTCCTGTGGCTCTGCACACATTAATTAGTTTTTTTATCTGGGATAATATAGCATACTAATGGTGAAAGAATTATTGAAATTGGTCTAGTAATTTTTAGGTATCAATAACAAACATAAAAAAATACAAATCTTTCTTTTAACTTGATACTAGTATAGCTGAAGTAAAAGTGCAACACAATTATAGCAACTGACTAACTTTAACATTTTTCAATGTTTTTTTTTACAGATAGCTTCAGGGCAAGTATCATTCCGTATCAATGGTACATCAGTGTATTTGTTTGGAGAAGCATCTGATGTTGGGGTGACAGGCATAAATGTGGACATCAACATTGGAGAACTTATGGACTCTTTAAATCCAGAACAGAATTTGAAAAAGAAGAAACATATTGTTAACAGGGTTGTATGTATTGATGTTATTATTTCTACTTTATTTTTTATTGCATAACTATAATAAACAATAAGTTTAAAAAGATTTACACCCATATCATTAGTTGTTTCCTCGAGATTTCCTCCACTCAACTCAACCTCAATCCACGAAAATTGTATCATTAGTTCAACAAAATGTCCTCGACTTAAGGAATTTCCTTACGCGAGTTGAGGAATCAACTGTCAAACTTAAGGTACCTCAGGACGTACCTTCAGGCTCTCTCGAGCGTCTATTTCCAACATTTATATCAATTCTATTTATAAACAAAGTGGAATTATTTGAAGCAATTACAGAGGGCAAATAGGGACAATATTTAAAGGGAAGCATGGAGGATTTATGGAGTTTCTGGATTACCTTTACGAAAATCCGTATAATTATGCAGCGCGTAGATATTTACGCGACGCTCAAATTCCCTTAGAGCGGTATTGTGTCGAGGAATTTAAAAAAAAACTATTTAGATAAGACACTATAGTAGACGTAATTTTACCACGTTTGAACACACCAATTCGTGGAAATAACAGGGGACTACCAATCCCACCCATTATACAATAACTTAAAGCGTTGCGAACACGGCAATACAAGATAAACGAAGGTTTACCTTTAACATCATTCTGCCAAATTCGGATCGAATTTTAATGGTAACTATCGGGTGTTAACATATTGTATATTTTATACTATTGTCTATGACGTTATACCTCTACTCAACCTTACTGGAGGAGCAAACAGCTGAGGTAGAAATTACGTTTGAAAATACTAAAGTCGAGGAACTTCTTAAGGATACCTCAGTTGATTGAGGTTGAGTCGAGGCGGATCTGAGGAAACAACTAATGATACTGGAATTAGATTATTATGATTTTATATTACTTAAATTGTATTTTGCAGGAGATTGTACCTATCAATCTAGTTATGCGGGCCACTAAAGACATGTTAGCTGATAAACTGGTTAAAACTGCTGTAAAAATGATGACGACACAGAGGAAACGTGAGTAATAATTTATAACACATGTACTTGTATCTGCAAATTCTTATTTAAATCAAAAATATTTCTCTTAACTCTTAGTGCATTTATAAACTTTATATAAATTGCCCGTTTTTCGGTACATTTTGCGACCAAATAAAACCAAATCCAACAAAACTAACAATTGTCACAAATAGGGTAGGTACTTCTTTATATAAAAATCGGTTAAAAAATAGTATCAACAGATATGTTTTCAGCATATCAAAAACAATTATCCAGAATCTCTTTACCCAAAATTTATAAAAATAGGTTGTGTTTTGGGAGCATTTTTCTGCTCTTATGTTTGTTTAAAAATATCCAAAATAGCTGATATAATCACCATATAATAGTTAAAAAACAATCCATCAATATTAAAAATTGATTTGGAAAAGCCATAAAAAGTCACCACAAAATGTTCATGTGTTTTACTATCATGCATTGCAGCATGAATCTTATTGCGTGGCAATAAGGTTTATTTTTTTGGGTCACTGTCTGGATTTATTGCACAAAACATTTCTAAAGATCTGTCACTCACAGCTAACCCGACAGACGTTGTGCTGTCTTAACTAACTACATACTACAATTTATATATCAACAACTAAACCTACTGACCTAACCTAACCTACAAGCCACACCTAAAATCTATAGGTGTGGATGTAGGTATGTTGGTTGTCCAACATCTACTCTATAACCTACACCGACACATACAAAATACACCTAAATTTCTGCGTAGTTTTCTTAAATGTATGAACCTTCTACGAAGTTAACTATTAAGTAAAGGTTAATTTTTATTTAATTTATATAGATTTACGTAGTCATTCATGGGGTTTGAGTTATTTATATTCTAACTAGTTGCTTCATTTTCCAGCTGCCTTTTGTATTAGTATGCCATTGAAGATTGATGCTTTGGCACTAGTGAACAGGTGCACAAAGGTATCGGATCTATACTCGGTACTTGTTGAAGCGGCTTGCCGCGCGCTGAAACTGCTAGAAAGTGGTATATTGGAACAATTAGGTATTATATAACAATTATTATGAAAATCCTACCATCTGAGTAGCACAACAGAGTCTGGAGACAATTTTGACCATATTAGTTTTGGTATTTAAGAGAACTAATTATGATTCATTATATTTTTTGTATTTATAATATTTTGTTTATTATTTATAACTGTCACAAAAACGTAAATAATCACATATTGTAAATAAACATAAAACATATAAATAATATGTACTAAAATTGATTAACTGACTGGTATAAATATATGAAAAATAGGTCAAGAAGGTATTGGGGATGGCGCTGGTCTTCGTCTACCAGAGACATATCATTTTCTTCCCTCACTGCTGGGCCACTTTGTAACGAAAATCGTGCCAAAAAGCATTCCGGATGAAAGTATGGGTAAGTGGTTTCATATTTCAGGTTGTAAAAACATGCAAAAGTTATTATTGAATCAGAATTTTAGTTATCACATAAATATTTATAGTTGTATTTTTAAATTTTTAAAAATAACTTTTTATTAGATACCTGCTTTTTATTACTTAGAAAGAGAACGACGTCAGCTTCACGACCAGTTGGCGTTGCCGATAGACCGACCTATTTTTAGACGTGGCAACGCGTACTCACCTATTACTACCAAGCTGGTGAACCCTCACGAAGCTATCAATCAGCAGACCAGACCAGGGTGGAAGATAGCATTGGTCCGCGATAACTACACTTACCACCATTACATGCAAGACAACTATAATGATGACGGCTGGGGGTGTGCATATCGCTCTTTGCAGACAATATTTTCATGGTTTAGGTAATATTATATTATTTCCTTTTTTTATTTGTTTATGTAGATTTTTAGAGGAGAACTTAAACATGTAAAATAAAATTTATAGATTTAAATCCTGACAAAAAAATTCAAAACCTGCACTGAGGGCGCTTCATTTTTTATTGCAGCTATTTATTTATTTTAACACCACGAAAACCTGAGATATCAAAAACAGTTACCTACCATATTAGTTTATTTTGTAACAAATGTTATCTTTTTTCCATAGGTTACAGGGCTACACAACAGTAGACATTCCATCTCACAGAGAAATACAACAGTGCCTTGTGAGCATCGGTGATAAGCCGTCAGCATTCCTAGGATCAAAGAATTGGATTGGGTCGACAGAGGTTATGTTCTGTCTTGAAACCCTACTGGGAGTACAGTCAAGGATTATTTTCGCCAACACTGGGTCAGACTTACTAAATTACACGCCAGAGCTACTCCATCATTTTGAAAGACACGGGAGCCCTATTATGATTGGTATGTCCAATAAAACAGTTTTTTTGCTATTGATTATTACCCAGCAAAGAATACATATAATCAAGGAGCGTGATCAGTATTCAATTCTCGTTCTAAAAATATACATTTTGTTATGAAATATAGGGACAAATGAGCAGACGGATAGGCTGATGGAAAGCGATTACCATCAGCCTGATGGAAAGCGATTACCATCGCCCGTGGACAGTACAGACAGAACAGTATTCCATGTGATGCCGAACCTGAGCCTTATAGACGCCTACCACAGGAGCTGGGCCGGAGCGAAATATTTCTTCGACATGTTAAGAACACCAAGCTTCTTGGAGGCTATCTTTGGCCTTACCCTCTAAACAACGGAACTGGACCTCGCTCGATATGTCAATACCAAGTATTCCAATGTTGGCTAAGGCCGTTATGGATGTTATTTCAAAACGAGGACGGACATACGGCCATCGTTAACATTTTAGCACTGAACGCGCAAAATTTTGTCTTAGTAAGGTTGAATTGGACTAATTTAAGTCTTCCCCATTCGAGACTTCCTCCAATGAAAGCTCAATTTCAGACACAAACAAACTTGTGTCTGAAGTCGACTCTCGGTTACGTTTCCCGAGAAATGCCCGCTTGACCGTTATATAAGGCATCGCCGGTGCTGTGATCCGCATTGGTTTGTTTATGCAGGATGATAATAATATGTACCATGTAACCTTCAATTTTATAATCACGGCAATACAGAGCGGCGGCGCCCGCGCGTGACTATCAAAGCCTACCGGCGGCGTACGGCAGTGCAAGGGTGTCCATGCGTTGCAAGATTTATCAGGAATTATTAATAGAGATGTTCCAACTAGTTAGTAAAGCCAACTATCCGGATTTTTACTTTTTATGTAATTCTCAGTAATATGTATGTCTAATGAATCAGTTTTAATTCTTACCAAAATATGACAGAATCTTTGGAGCATATTTCGCTAAGTATTTCTTATAGTTTAGGAGTTTCCTTATCACGCCCACATCAACAATTCACAATGTATTATAATTTATATATGTACATATGTTTACTTTTTTCGATAAAATGATTGCTTATCTTAAAAGGTGTTATTTTGATGTATGAGCTATAATACTGTTATATTATAGATATAATATATAATAGACAGAAGTTTCGCCAGAATCCGTTCAGAAGTGTTTGCGCGAAATAGTAACTCTTAAGCTCTATATTAGTTTATTGATGGTACCCTTCGTGCGCGAGTTCGACTCGCACTTGGCTGATTTTTTTCTTTTTATCGAAGTCATATTGTAATATGAGATATTTTTATTCCACAATGCTATAAATACGAAGCTTTGTGAGAATGGATGTTCTGATGTTTGTTACTATTTGAGTTGAAAACAACCAATAATTTAATCCACTTAAAAGGTACAAAATATTTACAAAGAGAAAAATCTGTTGTGTTGTCTCGAAGTATGAAAAACAGAGATAGTCCAGATATCCTGACGTCAGAACTTCTGTATACTTTCTTTACTCGATTTTTCGGTAACTATCGAGGTCCTAAAAATTTGAAGTAAGTACGAAAATAGTAGCAAAAAGGTACAATAGTTTGGTATATTCAAAACATCAAATATTTCTATTGGTCCAGGCCCCAGAAGTACTGACGCTCACGGCTTTACGTAAGTATGCATAAAAGCGCAGAAGACGCGCCTTTATGCATTTTTACGTAATATGTTGGGGAAACAAATGATAAAACTTGTTTTGTGGGGTACCTGTATTATAAAGTGATGAGTTTCTTTTCTTCCAATCATTTGGACTCTTGATTTGCGAAAATAGACATAGAAAATTAATTCATACCAGCATTGTAAATATTGAATATTTTTGTTTGACTTTTTTCAGGCGGTGGAGTATTAGCCCATACAATACTCGGCGTGGAATTTAACCCTGAGACAAACGAAACAAGATATCTAATACTAGACCCCCATTATACGGGTGCTGACGATCTGAATGTAGTCATCAGTAAGGGTTGGTGCGGATGGAAAAATTCCGACTTTTGGAACAAGACTGCACATTATAACCTTTGTTTGCCACAAACTACACCTTGTGTATAAATAAGGAGATGAATGTTTATTTTATCATTATAATATATGACTGCCATATAAGTACAGGTGCAAAGATCTATTCTCAAGCATGATTGTCTTAATTTATCCTGACAAACAAATCAGTTGCAATGTAGGTTTTTTACTTTTATCGCAGTAGTTTTGAAATTTTAATTCTGCCCAATTTTAATACAAAAAAGTATTTCTAGTACAACGCATTTAAATATTTTGGTTGCTTAGTAAAAGAAACAATATAATGTATATAAATTCTGAATTAAAAAATGTAAATACATAATCCGTATTTCTCTGCATTCTATGGAGAGTTATTTTAAGCATAAAATATCACTAATGTAATGTTAGATTTGATTTCACTTACACACACCAGTTAAATGTGTGTAAAAGTAAAAAACGTACTTTTATTTTTCTGGTCAGGCTATTAGTCAAATGAATGTAATTTTGGCTCTTTTTACAAAATAAATAAAAACATTATAATATAAAGTTTACGTTGCGCGCGCAATTTGATTTATTGGTTAAGACTGTTTAGGTTGTGTTATAAAATATCAATTAAATATTATATCGCTACCAAATTAAACAGAAAAAATTGTATAAAAGCTATCAAGTCCAATTTTTTAAATACGTTTACAATACGCCTCACTGTTGCTTTTTTTATTCTTGTTTAAGATCTGTAAATGGTATTCTCAAATAGTTTGTTTGCATTTTAATATTGAGACGTAAATAGTTAACAAAATTGTATATGAAAATGTTATGAGTACATATTTACACTGAATAAAAAATAAAACATTTTAAAGAGGTTGTATCTGTCACAACACATTGTCTAATAATATAAACGTACTAACGCGGGAGCTTGACTAAATTTAAGAATATTTTATTGAAGATTGCCGAAATAATGCTTTAAAAGGTAAAGGTACTCATATTATAAACACACATTATTATATATTTAGCGGAACACAAAAAAAAGGTCCATAATTAAAAAAATATGGTTTTATTTTAAAATCTACTTACTACTTACACTTCTTTAGTTATTTAGTTTCATTTGTTTTACTTAAAATGAGATCACATTAAGAACAGATTTTGCGAGTAAAGGCTACTTGTGAAAAATGGTACATTTTTGAACTTTTCATGTAACCGGGAAAAGTGAAAATTAATATTAAAATAACAATTAATTAAATTATAAAAATGGTGATTAATATCGCGTATTTCCTCTACGTGCTCTTATTAAAGTTTCTACCCGTCTAGGCATACTGAGAATGATGTTATCGATGATCTCCTGGGATAGTCTCCGCCATTCCTCAACTACGGCGATTCGCAGTTCACCCACGTTGGCAGGAGCTGGAATTCTGGACTTAACTTTTCTTTTCAGCAAGTCCCAAACGTGCTCTATTGGGTTCATATCCGGTGATCTCGCCGGCCACTCCATAACAGTGATATTCATATCATTAAGATAAGCTTGAGTTACCCGAGCGGTATGCGGCCGAGCATTATCCTGCATGAAAACAAAATCGTCACCGATATATGGGGCAAACGGTACATTTTCTTCTAAAACTTCTCTGTATATCAGAGAAGTTTGCGGTCTGCAGTCAGACAGTCTCTCTGTCAATCACTACCAAGTCTGTGCGAGCTCCCAAACAAATGCCCGCCCAAACCATTATTGATCCACCACCGTATGAAACTGTAGTTTCAAAATTTGTCTGAAAGTATCGTTCTCCTTTGCGTCTGTATATTCTTTGCCTGCCGTTAATTTGATTTAAGAGAATTCTGCACTCGATCACTAAACAATACCTTACTCCATTGGTCCGCGTGCCAAAGTCGATGTTCCTGAGCAAAAGTTAACCTGTTTCTACGATGATTTACCTCGAGCCTTGGAGCCTTGGCGGGCACAAATGAACCCAAACCAGCTTCTTCGAACCTTCTTCATACCGTACGCTCACTTACGGTTACACCCCGCACTGCTTCTAACTCATGTCGGGCTTGGACGACCGTCAAACGGGGGTTCCTACGTACACGAAGCCGAATGAAACGATCATCCCTACTCGAAGTGCGTCTTCTTCTGCCTTGTCCTGCTCTTCTCACATAAGTACTACTTCTCCCTCATACTTACTTATACATACTTCTCCCTGAACCGTTGGATACTGCGATGGATCGTTGAAACTGGTCGACGAAGATCTCTGGATATCACTCTGTAGGTTTGACCATTTCTTCGCATTTCGAGTGCCCTGGCAATCTCCGTTGGGGCTAAGTCAGGCATAATTCAGTCCTCAACTCCAAAAAGATACGCGATTAAAAAAAACTAACAAAAAACAGTATTTCAATGAAATTTTAAATCAAACTCAGAAGGAAGAAATACTCGAAGTTCGTTCCAGATAGGTGTATTTGAATAAAATTAAAACAATTGCATAAATTGTGATGTTCAGTTGTTTTCTTAATTTGAAAATATTTCTTTTTAAATTAAATGACGTATAAACCAGCCAGCAACCTTATATGATACTGATATCAAACCTTTATTTTATGTTCCGCTAAATATGCCGGTGTGTGTATGCTATCTAATGCATAAATTCAAGAGTCTATTCTCTCCTGATACTTACTGACTGGAAAAACACCCGGTATATTTTTATTTTCATGTATGTTCAACGATAATTCCGCCGTCTGTGGACCGATTTTCAAAATTATTTTTTTAATGTAAAGGGTATAATCCCAAGTTGGTCCCGTTTTCACCAAAGTGGTGACCCGATGATGGGATCCATGAGGAATCGATGGAACTCCTCGAAATTTATATGAACATGGAAATTTATATTTCGAAGATTTCGATTTTTCTGAAGTTGTCCAAGCATATGCTACCAAAAAGTAAGATTTTGCACCAAGGTATACTCTATTCAAGAGCTCCACGGCCTAGTGGGTAAACCGTTTGATTCGCACTCGAGAGAGTGCAGGTTACATTCCCAGGTTGTGGCGTATACCAATGAGACTTTTTCAGATCTCAAGTACATTATACGGACGCTCTAACGGTGAAGGAAAACATCGTGAGGAAACCCGCACATGGTTGGCCCCAGACGTATTGACCAA
This sequence comes from Phengaris alcon alcon, assembly GCA_037179445.1. Taxonomy (NCBI): domain Eukaryota; kingdom Metazoa; phylum Arthropoda; class Insecta; order Lepidoptera; family Lycaenidae; genus Phengaris; species Phengaris alcon. Next base: position 1,570,605 of record JAYRCH010000004.1, on the reverse strand, counting down.
TCATTCCTCTGGACTAGGCTGACTATGTTGTGAGAATGCCGTATGTGCTTGGGCAACCATACGGCATTTAAAAACCAACTGTCCCAGGCACTACAGTATTTCAAGAGTGGTTACTTCGCTCGGAGAATACTGCATAAATCATCCAATAACGGATGAAAAGGCCTAAGTTTTATACTCTATTCAGTACTTTTGGATACCCAGGATCCAAAAGTACTGAATAGAACTCCTGGCTTCTTATATATACATGTTTGGGGATTTCAGAGTTGTTTAAAGAACTGCCAGCATATGCCACTATGTCTATTACGGTAATTATCATAATCAACACCATACATCATCACATTATGATGACATAATAGGTACTTCTCATAGTATTTTATACTGACACGGATATCTTTGAACATTAGTTATTACTTTGCCGTATGTAAACATATTTGCAAAATTGTTTTGTTGTAAAGGCTATAATTCGAAATTTGTCCCTTAGTCACCTAAGTGGAGACCTGATGAGGGGATCCATGATAAATCGAGGGAACTTCGAAATTTATATTGACACATATAGTGATATCGACTTTTTCTGAAGTATTCCACGCATATGCTACCAAAAAGTAAGCGTTTGTACCAAGGTAAACCCTGGATCCAAAAGTACTGAATAGAACTCCTAGAGTCCTTATAGATACATGTTTGGGGATTCCAGCGTTGTTTATAGAACTGCAAGCATATTCCATCATACCACTTACAGTAATCATCATCATCATCACCACCAGATTCACAAGAAACGCCAACATATTTCATATTATTATGATGACATAGGTACTCACTACTCATCAGTTTTGTGCGCCGATGTCGATGTCTGAAATTTTGTTATTGCTAAAATTATATTCGTGATCATCATCTTCACTCTAACATATTTATTTAATGCTTACTGCAACGTTTTTTCCGTCGACTATTACAAATAGATGATAACAATTACCTACTTAATAATATAGTATCTATTCATTATCATCACTGGTGATTGTTTAGTAGGTCCACAGATCAGTAATGCTTATTTGGGGAAATACCACGACCTCTCAGAAAACTGGCATAAAATTACGCTCGAGTATGATTCGTCGAAAGAGTGAGATACTTGTTTGTATTTATAAATTTCTTGAAATGTAGTAATAATAATATAACTAAAATGATAAAAAATATTATTTTTAAACAAAAAACGAAAACCGACTTCCAAAGTAAAAATGCACAAAAAAGTATTAGATATATTCATAGAACTCACGTTCAAATTTGCTGATACCGACGTCAAAATTATGAAGATTGAGTAGAGAAATAGTTAAAATTTTATCCGAATTTAAAAGGGGAATTATTTAGAAAATAAGTTTTATTTCATACTTTTTTGTGCATTTTTACTTTGAGTTGGTTTTCATTTTTTGTTTATAACAATAATTACTTACATAATAAGTCCTGTATATACACAAAATCACAGCTATTAGTAAAAAGTTTTGTAATAGTTATTACAGTCTGCTCTAACATAGATTTGTATTTGTGGGAATATTAGATACTGCACTAGGAAATGTATATCCATCTTTTTGCTCTTCAAATAGCATTAAACTTTTGCGACTGAAACATTAAATTATAATGGAATCAATAACATGAATATATTTAATAGGTTCTCCTATCTATACTGAAAACATTTAATACAATATATTTGTCGCAAGGTGCTCTTTTACATAAATTAAGCTGTTGATAGTGGAGGTCGAAAAGGGGTCATGGGGCTAAAACTGTAAAAAAAAAAACAAATAAAATCAAAGAAAAATTGTAAACTGCTTTAAAGCAGGTGCAGTCTTTTACTCTGAAAAGATTGACAACTTCTCTTTAAACTTAATATAAATAGTCTCTTCCAACTTAGTATTGAAACATAATACTTGTCTCACTGTGTGTTGTAATAGTTGTTTTTGGGCAAAATTGAAATGAGACAGTTGCATAGTTTAATGATTTGTTAGACTCTTAAATATGTTATTTGTAACATTGTATCATCTATTTACAGTGATAACGATGCCATCACAGTGTAATAAATTAATAATTTACTTAACCATAAAGATTCTAGAGCTACTACATCAAGAACAGATTTTATAGCAAGATGTGTGAGAACAATTTTCAAATAATGTTACACCACATACCGTTTTATACATATAAAATCTGAATCGAGTATTCTATATGTATTGATTCAAAACTTTCAGGTGTTATTTGGAAAATGGACATGAATGAATGTATATTTTCTTACAATAATTAAGATATCAACAATACATAACCTTCTTCTTTTTAATAACATATTTACAGAATCTCTAAATCACAGTGTCGAATTTGAGGAAACTTTTTCTGAAACAAAAATATTAAATTAGAGAAAGTATGTTATTACTATGTTGATAAGACACACACAGGAGACTATTTAACTTACCCTCAGCTTCAGTTCTATCCTGTCAATCTCACCCCCAAGCATGTCCACAATATTCTCGCCGTGTTTCAACAGGAATGCCTCTACGTCGTCGATTGTATCAATTTTTTTCATATCCTTCAATGGCAAATCATTTAAATGACTGTTAATTATAGTAGGAAGTTAAATTAATACGTCACTAATACTTCAAAATTGAACATTCAAATAATTATGGGGTACATAAAGATTATGTATATATAAAATATTACAGTATTTTTTTAACATTTATTAAAACACAAATAATACTAGTAATACATACCTCTAAAAGATTGTTCAAGTCGTGTTTTTCCAAATACGACCTTGTCAAAGCTCTTCCGTCAAAATCTACTTCAGCCTAAAAATAATGTGCTTGATGTTATCTTAATATTTTGTTATTACTTTTGAGGTCCTTTCATTACTGAGGTCACAAATGAATAGCATACTAATAAGTATAAAGAAATACCTTATATCTGATAAGATTACTTCCTATATCTATGCCCTTAACGTCGTGGATAGCTCTGATCATGAAATCTCTCTCGAGTACACTGTTTATTTCGTCCAATTGTTCATGCGGGATCGACCTGTAACAGGAAATAAAAACTTTTCGACACAAATTTTATACTTAGTAAAATTTTATTTCATATTTTCGCTTTTTATAAATTTCGATTAGGGTATAAAAAGCTATATAAATGGTTTGAATATGGTTTATATTATATACAATATAGACCCAAATAATAACCTAATAAAAATGAAGATTTATCTACAAATATCTCTAAAAAATCTCTAAAAATATTTATAAATAGAAAAACTCCTCTTGGTCGTGAAACAATTTTTGCTTTGCAGTATATTAATCTAGAAGACGAATTTATTTTTTATATTTATATAGATATACATATATACAACCTCATAAAAAATGTTTTGACTTTCTCTTGAAAAAACGTCGAAATTCCGTACCTGTTATTATTGGTAGATTTTTTTGAAATGGCAGCTTACTTTATTTAGGGCTATATTTATTATTTTAGTATTTAAAATAAGGCTAGCTATGAGTCAAATCTTGACAATAATAGTTGAGTTTTTAATTCATCTATCATTGTCAAGATTTGACCCCTAGATTTCGTTTCCACAAATAATCCAACCCAGAACGCCATCCTTTTCGTCACAACAGAAGTCCAAAAAGCGAGCTCTTGAGCGCTATTTCTTTGCTGTTTAGAGAATTGCCGGGCCCGATTATATGACTATAGTTTAGGAACTAGTAGTCAGGTAACAACGAAACCGGATATTTATTCTCAAACTTCATACAACAAACACATCCCCTCCCCTCTGACCATTTTTTACTTCCTGGAATGTTCCCGGTCATTCTGGAAATATAAAAAACGTCTCCACGTACCTAACTATGGATCATTTCCACAGGATGAACTTGAAGGAGCACAACTTTGCTGCCCAGTCACGGCACTCTTAAGACCATAGTGTCGAGCCGTCATTATAAGCAGTAAAGTAACTTAGTTCGCAATTTTACCTTCCCACTAAAGCTCCGACGTTACTGAGTATGATGAAAGACGCGACGCCACCCAGTAGCGTACCCACGAGAATGCTACCAATCGCGTCCGGCAGAGAACTGCCGGTGTACTGAGCTATGGCCATGCAACTACCCGCGACAACCACGCCCGCCACCGCCGCTGTGTCCTCGAACAACACCACGTTGACCGAGGGATCGGAGCTGCGCATTACTGAAAAAAAAGACACGATATTTACAGACAAAAGTTAAACCTCATAAATCACTTAAAAACCACAATCGTGTCGTGAGACGACCTTGATATTTCTTTAACAACGCGTCTAACGGAGTTTTACTTCAATAATAAAAATGTGGAAAAAACGTAAAGCTGGAGTGATGACGCAATATCGAAGACGACATAATCTTCTGCGTGAAATGGCTATATCCCGTTAATAATCGATTCAGTTTCTGCTCGCAATCAGTGGCTATTGCTACAGATTGGTTCGACAAAATATATATTGGCGCGAGATAGCTATGTCGCGCTAGACTCTGGCCACTAGCGGCTAAAGAATTATGTCGTTCGGCGTCGCGCGAATGTTTTTGAGGGTTATTAATTGCAATTCATAAGTGGTTAAATTCAAGTATATAAAATTAAAAATAAATTATAAAATACATACTATAATCATATAATGACATGTTAGCTTCCTTTGCCCCTTTCCTGATCGCATTGAGAGCTACCATCAAAGTGGCACCTTCAGAAACTACCGCACCTCCGAGTACAAAATACGCCTGTCAACAAGAAAATAATAATTACAATAATTCAATCAGAAATAATGCTTATATTTTTAATGGGTAGATAAAAAAAACTTTTTTTTTTTTAAGACATGCTTTATATCTCAAAATCTGGGCCTAAATATACCTAATATTTAAAATACTCAATACTCAATAAATAATAATGGATTTTAAAAACGAATTTACCCAATAAAAATCATGTAAGGGTTGAGGATCCAGTATTCCAGTGACTCCATGATAGAATGATAGTCCACAGCCAACACAGAATATTCCGACACCAGATATAAGGGATGACACATGTCTCATATTTGTGTACCCATATGGATGATCTGGATCTGCAATCTGAGATCAAACATTTATCTATACTAATATAATAAATAGGAAAGGTTTGTTTGTTTACATTGAATAGGCTCCAAAACGACTGGGCCGATTTTGATGAAATTTGGCATATTATACAGAATAGACCATGGGGAAGGACATAGGCTACTTTTTTATGCGGCAAAATGTACGTTTCCTTCAAGATTTCGTTTTGCGCGCACGAAATCGCAGGCAATATCTAGTTAAATTATAAAATTTGATATAAAAGGGCCATCTGAAAACAAAAAAAGTAACATACCTGAACTGATTTGTGTATGCCATAAGCTAATATGAGTTGATTTACGGTATCGGCAAGTGAGTGTATGCACTCAGAGAATAGACTATGGGATCCAGTGTACAACCACGCACAAAGTTTAAAAATAAAATTGCATCCATTACTGAAACATAATTTTTTAAGGTTTTAGTAAAACAAAATCCTAAATGTAAAATTAATCTACTACGCTTTGTAGATGTCAATGTAGTGTTACAACATTATGTTAAAATATTTAATGACATAATATGGTATCTTAGCTATCCAGGAATCTCATTAATTTTATTTGTGATATAATTTATAATGTAAGGGTCAGCTCACACAGAAATGAGACATGAGAGCACTTTTAAGAAAGCAATTCAAAATTGAACTTTATTCATTCCACAAAAAGATATGTTTCAAGAGCAGTGCGCAGAGCAGCTCACAATTTGAACTCTTGCAATAAACCAACAATAGCACTAACCAAAATACTGCTGAATTTCCCATGAAATGGAGACATATTCTAGTAAAAAAAACTTTAAAAGTGCGCTCCACATCATGTCTAGGTGTGAACTGATGCAAATGTACAATTTTTATACTTTGAATAGTGTATTTATATATGAAACATTACATTCCAATAGCTGTCAGAACTACTCTTCCAGAAACTGTTTTCAATCCCACTTCTTCAACTTGCTTATGTTTAATATGACCCATTTCTCTTCTATAATTCCTCAGTCTTCGTTTCACCGTAAAAACATCTGAAAATAAATGTTAATGAATAGACAGTCTTAAGTAAAAACCATTAAGTTTCTTTAAAAAAATATTTACCTTGTTGATATCTTCTTCTATCCAGTTCTCTTCTTAATAATTCTTTGTCAAGAGAATCTTTTGAACCCCAAATCTTCCAACATGGAAGTGTAAAAAAAACTATATTAAAACTTCATAAAGGCCGTTGGCAGCACGTACCAGTTTAATCAACTAAATGGCTTTCAAGTTTTAAAAGTTTATCCTCACCTCAATAGCCTTGGCCTCTACATCTTTCCTATAATACACAGTAATTGGTGGTTCTAATTCATATGGAGATCTCCGCAGAACTTTAGGTAGAGTCTCCAAATCCGATTGCTTCAAAAGATATTCAGTCATAGCCCTCATTGGAGTTATAAAATTTCTTTCGGTATAAGACGCTGAGAAGTCAATTAGCAGTCTCTTCTTTTCTGAAGATGTTACAAACACAAATTTTAAGTAAGTGATATTATTAAGATTTTTTGTGGAACATGAAGTAATAGATAAAGGAGAAAGATTATTTACTTGATGGTGCCGGTACAGCTTCTTTTTGTGTTGCCTTAATATCTACAGTTTGAGATCTCTCTATAGTTACTTTAGTTACATGATTGTCCTCATTAGTTTCTGTCTTTACAATAATGTCCCTTATGGTTTTTTCTTGCGGTTTTGACTGCTTTTCATTACAAACAATGTCATTTTTATTTAAAACTTTGTTGCCATTTATTGTGTCGCTTTTTTCCAAATAAAATGCCGATGTATAGAACTGTTGCTTCTTGTTCTGACATATTTTTGTGAGGCTCACGTTAATACAAGGAGCAGTGAAGCATACCGAATTATAGTATTTAACTTGGGTATAATATTTTTTTCCCAGTTTTCTATAAATTGAGGCAGCGGAAGGTAGTAAAATCATATTTGTTTCGAATATTGACGGTCTAACACTGTGTGGTATTGAACATATTTATCCTTCAATATTTATTTTAACGCAATAACTGCAGCCTTCAAAATTTTAATAAAGTTTACAACATAGATAATAAGTAGTACTACTGAAGTAGATAACAACTTCCCCTGTTTGACGGTTCAAAAATGAAGGTTTGATGTAGATCCTAGCGCCACCTGGTTAAGATGCAGTTGCACTACATACCTATATATAGGTATATATATATATTTATAGGTATAGATTTCAATACGAAATCTACGGGATTTGTATGTCAGAATTTTATGTTTCAAAGACCTTGATTTTCATAAGAACAGTGTTTATTTGTTAAGTTTCCTTAGCAAATACACAATTCTCACAAAAATAAAACCTTTGAAACATAAAAATCCGACAATAAAACAAAACGAAACAAAATTTAACCAAAAAGGTAAAATATTTTATTTTCACATATGAAAATGGAAAATGATTATTGTTTAAACACGTTATACTACTTATACTCTGTTTAGATCCAATTTAATTTAAACGTAAGCGAATACTTATAAAGCTACTTATTCAAATGTCACTTGTTTTCCTTGCAATAAAGAAATACACACAATGATTTGGTGGAATTTAACATTTTGCTTACGTTTAGATTAAATGGGGTCTGAACTGAGTTTACAACTTTACATTCTTAACACTATTGAATAAATTATATGCAATAAAATAAATTAATCCGCATATCTTTTTGTTTTATCAGTAAATAAAAATGGCATTTTACTGCTAAGAATAAAAAAAAAACATAAGTTAAACATGAGAACATCATTACGATCAATAAAGATTTAAGTTTTGTTACTACAAAACTTTTTTAAATTTTATATAATTTTTGAATACACTCCAAGTTTTAAACTATCTTTAACTCATAAAAATACTAAAACCATGCGACCAATGTCAAATTCCTGTAACATGTGACTAGGAATTTACATAAAGAGCTGATAATATTGAATAAATCTTGCCAGATATAATTTCATATAAAATTGTCACCTATAATTAATATATACAACGTGTTCCTTTTGATTTCCCATATTTAACTTAAGCTAAATATTAGGACTATATTATGAAAACATTCAATGTTTACCATTTAATCTAAATCGAATTATGTATCAATATTTGGAGCACTACATAATATCATTACCATTATACTTAATAATTTAATTGTATTATCTTTAAAACTGCTTTTTAGAACCCCATGGGAAATGAAAAATCATGTATTTATAAAGAACATGAGTTTGGCAAAAGAAGGAGGATCTCCGTCTTGATTATCTATCTAAAATATAAATCAATAAAATAAATTAGGGCCTAACCAGGAATATAAAAAAAACCTGACCGTGTTTCATTTTTTATTGCAGGAACACTATGAAAAGTTGACAAGTGTTCGGCTTAATCTCGAAGATCTGATATTAATTATTATATTTTTAATTTAATTTAGTGCATATGGCCAAGTTTTGTATATTCCCGCTCAAGCTACAAAAACAATACTTTATAGTTTATACATAACATTAATTAATTGTAAATATCACTAAGTAGTAGCAGTAGGCTAAGCTGGTGCTGACGATCAGCGAAACTCTCAAACCAGATTAAGATATTTCTATAAGTTTTTAAAAGGGGTATCATAGATGGCATAGATAATTTGATATTATATGTTTAGATACAATATCGCTTGCTGTCCAGTTTGTATGAACTATCACAGATGGCGAAGATAGTATATATTTTCAACTTGGTGATAGCGCGCCCGCGCTATCAGATATTACAGTACACTTAATATAAATCTTAAGACATCTTATATCACAGTATCTTCGTCATCTGAGACGCCTTTAATGCACTTAAAAATAGAATACATATCAATATTGATCTAACATCAGATATATAGAATATTATTATTAATAATATCCTTATTCATATGAGTTATTCATTTGCTATAAGTTTTATATTAAAGATAATAATCAAATTAATACATTGCAAATAGGCTGCGTATTTTAATTACGTGCGGATAATATTAATATACATATGCAATGCTAATTAGATTTTTATCTATCATATAAAACTTATCGTAAATTAATAACAAATGAAGATATAATATATTCCTTATAACGTAGCTCGTACCATACAGGGATATAGGTTAAGTCAAAGTTTATCCTTTAAAGGGATAAAGTTCCCAACCTTTTTTTGTATTTTCTACAAAAAACTAAAGATATTTTTACAATAATAGCGGCATTACTAGCATTAATAGGTTTCATTGTAGACAGTATTGGAAATGATGGTAAATACAACCTTTTAAAGGATCAACATCGACTTAACTTGTAACTCTTTATATTATGCTTTCTATTATTGGACCACGGCCTCCCCCAATGACCTCGTTCCCGCGCCATCCCAAGCCTGATTGCAGTGCATCTCGCACAACGGAACATCTCTTTCTAAGGGCGGCCACGGCGTCTTCGTCCATTCTCCCAACCAATGCTTATGTTTCTCCCATATTCGGGATTCAATTCTTGCTTTGGCTTTGTTAATGCTTGTTTTAGTGCCCAGAATTTTATAGATTGATTAACATGTTGAATTCATAATACTGAAAAATAAAAAGCAGTGGTTTAGTGTACGAACTATTAAGTAACTTTATGGTTTTATGAAATGATACCTAATCTTGAAGTTCAGGGATTCACAAAATAATTTGAACTGTTTAAACCCAGCCTAAACTAATATAAGTATTACCTATTAAGTAGTTGTAGTTTTAGTAGCCTTATACAGAGTGTATGCAGAGCAGTCCTGATAACTTCGTCGACTTATAATAGGGCATGAGATATATCCATTGGTAAAAGTCGTTTGCTTTTTATATTTGATAAAATTTAAATATACTGCTTATCAAAATTTTTATTTTATTTTCAATATTATTATGACTATTCAGTCACAACTCACAAGTAATAAGGGATATTTCTTCTTTGACACTGAAAAATGAGAAATTAGACGTTAGAAATGATTATGTATTTAAAAGATTATTATTTATTTTGATAATAATGTAAAAAATTAAGGCTCCGTTTGTTTTACCCAAACAAATTGTAGGCAACAGCTAATCTTTACTAGGTATATTGCCTATTACAACTAATAAGTACTAATATTAAATTGCACTAATATAAATTGCAATAGTAATAAAATACCGTTGGGATCAGTCGAGCCGTTATGGAGAACTTTTATTGACAGATTAAAGATATTTTAAATAAACAGTTTGCTCACCTCCAACGGTTGTTCTTGTTCATTTTAATGATGATTGATGACCAGCCCAGCAGGTGTTGACTTTCGATTCCACGAAGAAAGGTTCGTTCGATCGTTTAACCTATATGAAGCGCCCACAATTATCCGCTTGATGCTGAAAATAATTAATAATCAGATAGTTAAATGAAAATTTTACACAACGTAAAAGATATACATTTAGAAAAAGTAACACTTCCCTCGGCATGCAAGCTTTAGCACTTCAGACAATGGTCTGAAGTGGTTTAGTGTACGAACTATTAAGTAACTTTATGGTTTTATGATGATATGATTTAAAAAATTGCATGGTGTACTAAAAAGAAAAATGATACCTAATCTTGAAGTTAAGAGATTCACAAAATAATTTTAACTGTTTAAACCCAGCTTAAAGTAATAAAAGTATTACCTATTAAGTAGTTGTAGTTTTAGTAGCCTTATACAGAGTGTATGCAGAGCAGTCCTGATAACTTCGTCGGCTTATAATAGGGCATGAGATATATCCAATGGTAAAAGTTATTTGCTTTTTATATTTGATAAAATTTAAATATCCTGCTTACCTTTTATTTTATTTTCAATATTATTATTACTGGTCAGAAGTCACAACTCACAAGTAATAAGGGATATTTCTTCTTTGACACTGAAAAATGAGAAATTAAACGTTAGAAATGATTATGTATTTTAAAAAATATTATTTATTTTGATAATAATGTAAAAAATCGGGCTCCGTTTGTTTTACCGAAACGAATTGCAGGCAACAGCTAATTTTAACTAGGTATATTACCTATTACACCTAATAAGTACTAATATTAAATTCCACTAATATAAATTACAATAGTAATAAAATACCGTTAGGATCAATCGAGCCGTTATGGAGAACTTTTATTGACAGATTAAAGATTAAAAAAAAACAGTTTGCTCACCTTCAAAGGTTGTTCTTGTTTATTTTAATGATGATTGATGACCAGCCCAGCAGGTGTTGACTTTCGATTCCACGAAGAAAGGTTCGTTCGATCGTTTAACCTATATGAAGCGCCCACAATTATCCGCTCGATGTTGAAAATAATTAATAATCAGAGAGTTAAATGAAAATTTTACACAACGTAAAAAATATACATTTAGAAAAAGTAATACTTCCCTCGGCATGCAAGCTTTAGCACTTCGGACAATGGTCTGAAGTGGTTTAGTATACGAACTATTAAGTAACTTTATAGTTTTATGATGATATGATTTAAAAAATTGCATGGTGTACTAAAAAGAAAAATGATACCTAATCTTGAAGTTCAGAGATTCACAAAATAATTTTAACTGTTTAATCCCAGCTTAAACTAATATAAGTATTACCTATTAAGTAGTTGTAGTTTTAGTAGCCTTATACAGAGTGTATGCAGAGCAGTCCTGATAACTTCGTCGGCTTATAATAGGGCATGAGATATATCCATTGGTAAAAGTCATTTGCTTTTTATATTTGATAAAATTTAAATATCCTGCTTACCTTTTTATTTTATTTCCAATATTATGATGACTATTCAGTCACAACTCACAAGTAATAAGGGATATTTCTTCTTTGACGCTGAAAAATGAGAAATTAAACGTTAGAAATGATTATGCATTTAAAAGATTATTATTTATTTTGATAATAATGTAAAAAATCCGTTCCGTTTGTTTGTTTTACCCAAACAAATTGCAGGCAACAGCTAATCTTCACTAGGTATATTGCCTACTACAACTAATAAGTACTAATATTAAATTGCACTAATATAAATTGCAATAGTAATAAAATACCGTTAGGATCAGTCGAGCCGTTATGGAGAACTTTTATTGACAGATTAAAGATATTTTAAATAAACAGTTTTCTCACCTTCAATGGTTGTTCTTGTTTATTTTAATGATGATTGATGACCAGCCCAGCAGGTGTTGACTTTCGATTCCACGAAGAAAGGTTCGTTCGTTCGTTTAACCTATATGAAGCGCCCACAATTATCCGCTCGATGCTGAAAATAATTAATAATCAGAGTTAATGAAAATTTTACACAATGTAAAAAATATACATTTAGAAAAAGTAATACTTCCCCCATTCAAATTTACTTGTAAAATAAATACTTGTAAAACGTGCTTGTAAAATAAAACTCTACCGGCTGCTTAAAACGTTTTCGTAAAGTTTTAATCATAAAGACCAAGGCATGATTAGCATTATAAATTTACTACCGTTAGTATCTAAACCTTTTAATTCATCTTTAGAAGGATTGAAGTGTAATTGACATTTCGTCGAAAATCAATGAACAAAGACGATCTTCAGGAGCAGAAAGATTGGCTTCCTTTTATAAATTTTTAAAAAGGATATGATTGTCCGTGCCAGGATATAGTTTTACTCGAGCGAGAAGCCTTTTCAAAGATTTTGGAGAAGGCAAAGTAAATAGTTTATACAATAAAGTATTATAGACCTTAGGACCTCTTTTATAGATAGATAAGGATAAAACTTTCTCGTCTAAAGTAAAACGACGTCCTCTTATTTTTTTATTCGTTTGAGTGAATTGCATTTTGCAAAAAATTCGAGCGGGCTTTGTAATCTTTTCCACGGAATCAAGCCATCTTTCAGCTTTATCTAATCTAGTTTGAAATGAAGCACGTCCCTTACTCAAGTTCCTTACTGTGCGACGAAGAGATCTTACTTCCTCTGCTATTTTCTTATATTTCGAAGGCAGCATTGACCCTGAATAGTGAACATGTAACACTCAAATTTCAAATATAACCAACAACTGATGTTGCATATCTACAAGAAAACAAAATCTCAAATCTACATAATTCTAACTAATTCTAACCAAATAAAATACGCATTTTAGAATCCCGTTTTTAGCTTTTCGGTACGGAACCCTAAAAAGCACATTTTGTTAAAAATTTGCCCCGATTATAGGTACTAATATATATTACTAGCATTATTTGCTCGCGGCTTCGCCAGCGTGAAATTGGGTTTTAAACGATATCATTATAATAATTTAAAACTTTCATCGTCCATTTTACTTTCATAGGGTTTGAATAGTAGAAAACGCTGAAATACTAAACTCATTATTTTTTCGTACTCAATTCATACGAAATTTCATTCAAATATGTCCAAGGAATAAAAAGTTTCATACAAACTTTTCTCCCCTAATTCACCACCTGAATTTGAAAAATCCTTCCTAAGTGGATGCCTTCGTCATATGAGGAATACGTGTCATGGGTATTTTACTCGGGCATTTGTAATTAAGTAATCTTTCGAATGGACCAATAAAAAAACGATAACCGATTTTCAGTTGAAATTGAACACTGGAGCGTGCCAAAGAAACATTCATTCGTACATACCTACACTCGAAGATTCTGGCGCAATCGGTTAAATATGTATTAAAATAAATACAAAATAAATACACTACAGTCTACACTATGTACAAAATAAAAACTAAAATTTGTTAAACGGTGAACTAAGAAAGAATTAAATAGGATAGTAATATGAAGAATGGAACTATTTTGTTCTTAGTTCACTGTTAATGAACTACCTATACAAGTTTTTTTTACAAATCACTACTTTTTTATTTAAATTAAATTTAATCTTACTCTTGCTTCTTTTTCTATTTACTTTCTTTTTTTGCTATAATTGAGTAACCTCACCAAGAGCATGTGCATTATTATTACATACTAGCTGACCCGTGCCATCATCGTTGGGGGTAAAAAATTGATGATGATGATGATGATGAGAATAAAAAGTATCCTAAGTTACTCCTTATAACATCAGCTATCTGCCAGTAAAAGTCCCGTGAAAATCGGTCCAGCCGTTTCAGAGATTAGCCGAAACAAACAGACAGACAGACAAAAATTTTAAAAATTGATTTTTTATTGTCAGTACCGCATATACTTCCATATTCAATAAGTAACAAGCAGTTAATTTAAAATTATATACAGACACTTCAATTTTATTTATTTGTATAGATTGGGATATAAATAATCTTGCGATAAAAAAATAAGTTGGCGACTGCTCATGAGCATACTATATCGAATGTAATAGTTTTATAATATTATATGTAAAAAAGATACTTACACAGCCCTAACAACTCGTGGTTCACTTCTTCTTCCAGTTCCTTAGTCCCATCAAAAGATTGTACAATGCACACTTGTCCAGGTAAATGTAATTGAGATGTTTCTCCAATACAGTCTGAAAAAATGGATTATTAAAAAAACTTAATCACAAGAGAATAGTTTTATTCTGGATTGTGCAGATGTACATAGAAATTTAATGCGCATATGGACTCGCATAAACTGTTCCATACCTATGAACATAGAATATACTTTTAAAATTCTTTAATGTCATGGCCTAATTTTACCTCCTCCTCGAGTGTTTTAAGCATGATCTATAAGCATGAAAGTTACAAACTAGTATCTCTTATGCTAGGGAGATAAAAATTTATCATTTTATAAAAAATTATAAAATGAAAAATTTCACATCTAATAAGCCTCGCCTTTATGTATATATCTAAGCCTATTCGACAAAACCCCACATAACAGGGTAGAATGACAAAACATCTCCACTTCACAAGTCACAACAAAAATATAAAATTATTATTATGTTATGATTCCAAAACTTCAATTGTATAACAATGTATCGTTACAGCGTAAAACTATAAGAGTTCCTACTTCCTAGTAGTAAAGATACTTACCAGAAGCATAATAAACTTCTCCGCTGTATGGTATGGATACATCATGAACAAGCCTACCCCAAGTACCTGATAAAAAAATATTTGGTTTTAAATAACTATAATCTTTGTATTATCCACTCAATACTAATTTCACTTACAATAACTATGATAAATATCTAGTGTCTCTCTTCATCATCATTATCTATACATGGTATAAAATTCCTTTCATGTTTGCTTACATTTTTAAACTACTAAATGGATTTTATTGCCGTTTTTAGCAATAGAGTGATTCAAGAGTAAGGTTATGTGTATAATATATTGGACAAGCCGCAACCAAGATTCAAACTGTTTTGGGTATTTCATTGGATTGGGGAAACGATGTACAACCTTTGACCCTAAAAGAAAATATAAATATTAAAATTGGAACGAATAATAAATAGACTGAACTGTGAAGATAAAATCTAAATTGTATTTTAATTACTACTGATTGCAAATGTTATAAATCTTCCAACTAGGTATGTACTTAGGTCCTAACGTTACACATGTCATATTTTTTTGGATTGTATTAAAATAGTAAATGAGCAACGCTTTGTTAGTGTTACTCTTATTTTTTAGATACTTCTTTAATTTGACATATACATAAATAAAATAAAATCTAACAATTTTTCGTCGACTTACTAATTTTATATAAAACGAAGTTACATGATATGTAACCTCGTTTTAAATAAAATACTTACTTTTTGCTGGTGGGACGCCCAAAATGCATCTATAGCTCATGGTGATTTCTGTTCTCGACTTTCTTATTTAAATTAAACAAGAAAAACCAAATATAGCAAAAACTCTGTTTTTTTCAAAACAGCAGCCATTTTCTAAATGTTTTTTTTTTTTTCATATTCTTGTATTTTGGTATGAAGATTAGAGATTTGCCACATGTAATAATATCGTCGCATAAGTTCTAATACTACTTATTTAAAAGATAGTCATTTGAGGAGAGTAAAAAAACTGAATAATTTTTAACGTATAATATTACAGTACTATTATGTATTTTGTATACACCTCATAATAGATTTAATTAAAAAAAATAATTCGTTTTTTATAAAAATTGGTAATTTATCCTATTTTTGTGACATACGTGTTTTTTTGTGTTTCCTAATTTAATATCCGTTCGGGCTGACTTCTTTTTTACGCAAAATTGAATAATAAATAAATTTTTAATCTTTTATTTATTTATTAAATTGCACTTTCTTCCTTCCTTTTCTTTCCTCATCAATATTTATCCTTAACTAAGTAAATACTTTACGTTTAATTCCACTTTTTATAGTACATAATCAAACAGGTATATACAAATCAAACAACAATTTACGATCATAGCTATCATTTTTATCCTTTAAGCAATCGGTCTTATAATAATCAAATCAATTTGTTTTTAATAATAATCAAACGCAAGATATTACCATGCTTAAATAATCCCACGCATCTCTCAATCACGTCGGGGTCAACAATGTGGGAAGAGTGGATGCCCCAAAGGGAGATCTCCGACCGAGCGAGTGCTATGCTCGGTCAGGCCGAAACCCACTTGTATGAATTTTATATGTCGTATATATAGTGCCGATCTTAGAAAACTTCGATAGCGCGATTCATTGTGGCGCTAATTGGTCCGCCACAGTACCATAGTAGTATATTTAATACCATAGACATACATAAGGTACTTTTTTCTGATTGGCTGAAACAGCGCGTCTTCTGATCCCCTAGTGCAGTAATTCCCAAAGTGGTCCGTCCACGGGAGATTCGACGGGGGTCTACCCGTTGGACGTGACAGAAAATGGGGGTCTACAATCGTAAGCAGGGGTGCATGAAAATTAATTTGGTTTCGATAGTGAAGAACTAAAATGTTGGCTTGTTATTTTAAATAAATATAATATACCTAATAAAATACCTAAATTAAACCTTCTCAATAAGACAATTTATAAATAAATTGAGAAAAAAATGAATAGTTCCGAACTGGGACCTACTTTATTATCAAATAATTAACCCTATCGAGCAATCAATTCTAACCTTTTTTTTTCGAAAACTGTTAATTCGTCATTGAAACTCAGCCACAACGCAAGTTTCCATAGATAGATAGATCTAATCTTCACTTTTTTTTTCGAGATTTAGAAATTGGTAGTAATGTAGAATGAAGATGCAGGGGGTCCACCGGATCCAGCAAAATTTTGAAAGTGGTCTATGAAACAAATGAGTCTGGGAACCACTGCTCTAGTGAATGGCATCGAAGTCAAAACCACCAAAAAAATTACTTACGTGGTATTAGAACTCATGCAACGATGTCGGTCAAATCGACCACTGTGCATTGCCATAAAATGTCCAAAATATATTATTCATTCGCACTATTTTTGTTTCTATATTCAAGTATGTATGTGTAGACTGCATTATGTATAGAAACATGGCCTTTCTTTGGTGCAATCTTAGTTTAAGGATATCAAATTCAGTCTGCAGGGACGGAGCTTTTTTTTTTTTACGTACCCTCGTACGAGGTAAAAAAAAGTAAATAAAAAGAAGGATTAATAGTGCGGTAATTCTCCGGTGCATATGTTGAGTGTGGAACCTACGTTTACACGAAGTGTCCTACCCCTGGTTTACAATGAGAGTAGGTAGCTTATATGATTAATAATTAAACCTGGAGAGTAGCTGCGTTTCTAGTTTTTTTATTTATCACAGATTAAGAATTAGTTACTACGTAATTATTTATCCATAACATTGACATTTGACTTAGGACATTTTTTTTAAATTAAATATATGGCGTAGGCTTAAACTATTTGCCAGTGTCAAGTTAAAAAGGCGGGAAATAGAATTTTCGTTTCAATTTTCAACACCGTATTCCTAAATCGTTTAAGTCTAAAGTATAGTCAAAGTCCAAATAGATAGTCAGTGCAGTCAATGAGTCAAGTAAGTCGATTCAGCAAAGTGGTAGAAGCTTTACTGAAAGTTTCTAGGGAGTTTTGGAGGGACACAAAATAGCAAGTTTTTTAAAATTGTACCACTTGCCCACACTTGTGCACGTTAACGAATATTTTATGGTTAATACCATTATTACACATTAAGAACCGAAATAACACAAATTTCAGGAGGACATACAAAACAACAACCAAGAAAAAGTTTGCTCCGCCGCTTCGAGAACCAGGACGTGTACTGGTTGCATCGGACCCGGATCGACCCGGCGGCAATGTAGTCGATGCTGGAAAAATCATACGATTGTTTGACAGACTAATTGGTACCGGAACCGTTTTCTCCCCGGAGCTGCGGATTCCGGTGCCGTATAGTCAGTGTGACACTATTAATTTTTGATTATTGTAGATGGCGACACGGCTTAAAACCATTGCCAGTGTCAAGTTAAAAAGACGGGAAATTGAATTTTCGTATAGATATTAAATAAAATAACAATATTTTTATGCAGAATAAAAAACATGGTTTTGTTTTATAAACGTTAAACAAAGACAATAACCCGGCGAGAAGAACCGGCGTAAAAAACTCGCGCGGGTGTCACTTTTTAGTAAAAAGGATAGACAAATTTGTTCTTAAAAAATATATATATCATACAATACGTCATGTAAACAAAATAAAATTCCAATATCTACAATTTACAGCACAGAAATAAATTGTTTAGTTAGTAAACTGAAATTGCCTCATAGGGTCATCTTATTCCCAGGGTGTGCTGTCGTCTATTAACTTTATCTAGTCTTATAACTACTTTTTTAAATTTATTTATATAGACTAATCATTGGTCTCGCTGGGCGCTCTACCAGACCGAGCTGACGTGCTTGTCAAATACTGCAATACTCAGCTGTGGTCGGCTTACCCGAGCCAGTCATATTGAAAGCTTTATGACAAGTGTACATCCCGATTATTTTATTCAATTTTAGTTTTAATCGGAAAAAATGCCAAGTTTCGTAGTGAACACACACAAGTCACATATCATCAGTAAGTATCGTATATCTTCGATTTCAACATAAAATTACATGAACTCAAAACAGTGTTGCCGCATAAGCAAGAATCAAGTTCCCCGTGGTTGATATTTTTATGATGTGAATTTATTGTCATTGTATTTTATTATAATATATCCTATTTCATTTATCTAACCTAGTTATTATGATTCTACCCATGGAACTAAGTAACTATTCCCCAGAAACATGGGTTGAAAAATATGAAAACGTTACAGTTAAATATATTATGTGTAATACAGTCATTTTTATTATTTTTCTAAAGAAATAGCCCATAAGAATAATATATTGATATATTAACTTTTAATTAATTGTTAATCCTACTATTCTACTACTATAATTATAATTGTAAAAGTTAAAAGTACAGTGTTCCTTTGGGATACTGTATTTACGTGGGTGAGGCCGCACGCAAAAGCTAGCTTTTAAGTATTTTCTTAGCTTAGCTACATTTATACCAATAACTTAACTAATAGACCACAGCATAAGATATTTTTCCTATTAAATCGGTTAAAAGTTGAGTAGCTGGCAACACAATTTTTTACCCACACTAGAATTTGTCACATGTAATTCAATTGCCACTTTACACACTACAATAATGTGTTGCCACATTGACGAAGCTCTTGTTGTTAGGTAAAGCCGCCTTTATCTTGTCGAGCGCCCAGCGAGACCAATGATTTATCTATGTTTATTTATTGACAAATATTTGTCATTTTCTGGGAGTTTATTATAGAAACGTATACCTTTAAAAATTGCTTATTATACTGAGTCTAGTCACTGGTACAGCCAGCTTGTGCTTATTCCTAGTATTTATGTTGTGTCGGTCACATTTTTTATCAAATTCATTACTATATTTTTTACATACATAACATTATCAAAAATGTATTGAGAGTGTATAGTTAGTATCCCTATTTTCTCGTAGGGAGGCATATGCTGTCATCTTATAAATAGATCTAATAGCTCGCTTTTGCAGCACAAATATAGAATTAATGTCGGTGGCATTACCCCTTACAAGGATACAATAAGCCATTCTGCTACGGAAATAACTAAAATAAACTATCCGTGCCGATGCTTCGTCAGAAATTTGTCTAATATATCTGACTGCAAATGCTGCAGAACTGAGACTATTTGCTAGGTTAGCAATATATGGACCCCTGCATTATGATGCATTAAGAAGCAGATTTATTACTACAAAATAAATTTACTATTTCAGAGAGAGCATTATTTACCCCGTCAAAGTCCGACTGCTGTCGCTTCATTTTAAAAATAAGTGAAGTATCGTCAGCAAATAACATTATCACTAGTACATCTTCAACAAGAAAAGGCAAATCGTTTATGTAGACCAGGAAGAGGAAAGGCCCTAAAATTGATCCTTGTGGCACACCCAGATCTTTTTTGACTCCAGATGACAACTTCCCATTCATTTCAACCCTTTGTGTCCTGTTAATTAAATAAGATTTTAACAGTATAATTGATGTGCCCCTTACGCCATACTGGTCTAGCTTCCTGATCAACGTTGCATGCTCTACATCTGGGGTCTCAAAACTACGGCCCGAGGGCCACATCCGGCCGGTTTTGATATTTGTTCTTAATTATATCATTGCACTGTAGATCAATCATTTCCATTTGAAGTTCCGGGGCTAGGGTTTCAATGTCAGTATCAAAAGGATTGTACAGGACTGTATAATTTCACAGGGGTTCAACCGCCGGCTCAGATTAGACTCGAAGATAGCAAGGTTACGCCGATTTGGGCAGAGCCGGGGCGATAGTAAAACACTATTTGAGGAGAACGATTTTCACTTTTTTCGCTTTGCTTACCTGGCTCATGGCAATGCCGTATAGAGAACCCCGCCCATACGCCTCTTTCGGGCCGATTCGCTATCTCACTTTTACCTCTCTATACGGCTATTTTCCATAATTTTCCCTATTTTTCATGAGCCAGCAAAACGCGTTGTGAAAAATTCTTTATTGTAAAAACCATATACATAAACCCTTATATACTAGAGACCTTATTGTATAAAAAGATATGTGCAATTTACAGCTTACCATATAAGAAATGTTCTACATTTTTACCATTTTTTTCTTAATAACTATTTAACCCTTTATTATATATTCTTAATCGTTACGCTACACGTTAGGTATTATGTTTATTTACACAAATCAAAAGAAGCTATGTTAAAATTAGCTTTAGTTAAAAATATATAAGCAAAATAACCTGCACTTGATAAAACACCATATAACACGATTTTTACACAGTGATGCCATATAAATCTATACATATAGTCACTGAGTATTCACTATTATAGTTTTATGTACAGTTTTAATTACACGTTTATCGTTCATATTTAAATTCACTCATGTTTTACGTTACGAGGCCGCTGTCCTTAACAAGAATTCTGAAAAATCTTAATTTGATTCGCAATGGCATCAAAGTCCGAGAAACGAGTATCAAAATTTATTTTCAAAGCACTCAAAGTTTCGGTTGCAAAATCGATAGGAAACTCAGTCTCAGTGGTGTGGCTGAATATTTCACATGTTTTAAAATGTGAAAAACATTTACTTCGTAGTTGTGATTGAAACAGTATGTATCAATTTCTTCCAGAATGATTTAATATTAGTGTATAAATCAGGAAGATGCTGGTTTTCTCCTTGCAATTTCAAATTCAGTTCGTTCACATGTTTTGTCAAATCAACATAGAATGCTAACTTCCACAGTTAGCATTCTATGTTGATTTGACAAAGCCATGCGTTGTTTTGTAATTCAGTAAGAGGGCGATGCTTTTCATTCAAAAAAATTTCGATCACTGCTCGAAGTTCAAAAAAGCGCTGAAGGACTTTCCCACAACTAAGCCAACGTACGGCAGTATGATAAGGTAAGTCATTTTCTCCAATCTCTTCAATAAATTGTCGGAATTGTCGGTGATTCAGCCCAAAAGATCTGATAAAATTAACAGTTGATATGACTGGTTTCAGAACTTCAGACATATCCAAACATTTTCCGCACAAAGACTGTTCATGAATGATACAATGTAAGACTAATGGTTTTGAACCACCGTCATTTTCTACAGCTTTTGACACAAGAGCGACCACTCCTTTATCTTTCCCACTCATGTTTTTGCCTCCATCATTTCAAGTTTTTCCATCGAAGGTCTTTTGATTAATGGCAATGGCTCAAATTTCAACTCCCTTAAAAATATCTGTACCAGTAGTTGTGCCATGAATACTATACAATATATCAAGAAGTTCTTCATGCACTTCATAGCTTTTATCTACTCCTCGAATATAAATCAACACCTGAGCAGTATCTGACACATCCGTTGACTCATCCAAGGCCAAAGAAAACCACTCAACATGTCCATTTTTGTCGAACAGTTGAGAGGATATATTTTCAGCGATGTTTTCTACCCTTCGAGCCACAGTGTTTGCTGACATACTGACAGTTTTTAATAAATTTACCTTTTCAGGGCACATTTCTTCGGCTACTGCAATTATGCATTCTTTGATCATTTCTTCATCGGTGAATGGTTTTCCACGTTTTGCAATTTCAAGAGCCACACGAAAGCTGGCACGAGTTGCAGCCTCTTGTTCAGTTTTGAGTTTTGTAAATGAAGATTGCTGCGATTTCAATCCGCGCTTCATAGCTTCGAATTTTTATGTCCGCAAACTTCCTGTATATTTTGAGTAATTTTGAAAATGTTTTGTTTCATAATGACGTTTAATGTTATATTCCTTGAGAACGGCTATGCTTTCATTGCAATTCAAACATAGCGCCTTGTTACTGGTCTCAATAACGAAATACTGAATGTTCCACTGATCTTTGAATTTTCTGCATTCACTATCAATTTTTCACTTCTTTTCCATACTACTAAATCACACACAAAAGCAACAATTCAAATCAAAATACTGTTACAAAGATGTCTTAAACTTAAACACGCACAAACACGTTTTAAGGAGGTACGCACTATTTTATTTCACAACAGTGCCATAGGAACTGACTTGTGGTCGCGCCACTAGCCTTCTTATATATTCTAATTACTGCCATCTAGAAGTGAGTGGAAGACACCAGAACTTTCTTGAACCAACGAGTTTATTCTGTACGTGCTATTAGCGCCATCTATTAGCGATAGAAGGTACTACCTATTTCGGCTAGTGTCCACCAGATGTCGTGTCACGTTACTCCTCATGACTCGTACTCTACGACTAATCTAGAAATTACAGATAATGACAGGAAAATTAATAATATGCAGTGTTGCCGTTTTGCGGACTTTAGTCCGATTTGCAGCCTTTTTTAAACGTTGCGTACTTTTTCGGACTTTTTTTTTCATCAGTGGACTATTTCACTTTTTACCACCGGCAACAATGATAATATGGTTTTGGCCGGAACTTACTGGAGTAATCAGTATGGCCCTAAGGCTGGAAAGCTTGGAGACCCCTGCTCTACACAATCAAAAGCCTTTGAAAGATCGCAAAATATACCTTGTGCATCCTGTGATCTCTTCCAAACTTTGGACACTGGCAAATAGTCTTAAGCCGACTGCCATTTATTATTAAAAAAAAACAGTACTTTTAGCTGTCAATTGTCAAATGTTATGTCAGTACAATTCATAGATGGTACTACTAGGTAGGTACTGAAAGTACAATTTACAAGAGTAAAAAGACGCGTCTCATGTTTCAATGTCTGTTTTATAGCAAAATCAGGTAGAATTATACTTCTTATGATATCTTATTATATGTGCTCCAAAAAATTTATAATACAATAATATACTTGCACACCAAAAGGGAATTGAATAAATAAATTCATAATCAGATCAAGGATACAACATGCCGGTCAGTAGCGTCAACTTGTACCATATGCAGGATGCTAAAAATAATTTCAATGCTGTACGACCGATTCCTGTGTGCGATGAATCTAATTATTTTACGACACCAATCCCTAACATACACATATCAACGAATTGTTATTATGGATATTCTGAACCCAAGCCTATCAAACACGTGGAAGAATATCAGGATTGCGAAATGAAGGAAATAAACACAAATGATGTGCAAAAAATGTATGAATCACCATCAAACTGCACTACTAGAAAGCGTGGCGCGGTTGATTACACACATACCCAAAATAAACGGCTATGTAAAGGTAAGCATATTTTGAATACAATTTTAGGAACCTCATTGAATCCTATATTGTAAACATTCAGAAATTCATGTATTGTTTGCATTCATTAGGTACTCATTGAGGTTTCGTGTCTATGTGAATAACATGTTTGAGATGTGGTTATGCGTTTATGCAGGGCACATTTATTTATTTTGATTTTTCTTATTTACAAATATTACAATCTTTCAAGTGAAGGTTGTTGAACAATAAATATTTATTTAATATTTAACCAGTATATCATCATTGTGTCTAAAAAATTCTGTAAGTTTTTGTAGGTTGTAGTATTATTACTCCTGAAAATAAAACTTAAAACAGTTTAAAGCTCAAGTAGAATTTTTGTAAGAAAGTGAGTAGTTACAGACTGTCCCCTGACTTTTTTTTCATTACATTTATATGGGTAACAAAATATTATATCAATTTGCAAATCAAATTTGTGCCCTGCAAATCATAATAATTATGCAATATTATTTGGGATGAATTACTTCAAGCACGTTTATCATTGGACTGGTAATTGAATTATTAGGTAAATAAATATAACAACTTATTCAACATGTAGTGTTACTTTGGCTGCAGTTTCAAAATTTCTTAATTATAAATTCTAGTGTAGTTTGATGAATATGAATTATGAAATTAGGAATATTACGCAAAACTTATCTTTGAGTGTGCACATTTCATTGAGTATGTTAACATTTTAAAGTTTTAATAAAAGTTTTAGAGAATTTTGTTAATATTAATTTATTAAAAATGAATAATATTAGTGGATGTTGAATTATTTCGGAATAAACAAGTTGCTCTTGAAATGTAATGCATCTCCCAGAAGAAAAAAAGGTTCTTATTGAAAGGATATATATATATATATATATATATATATATATATATATATATATATACATACTTATATTATACTACTTTTGCGGGGTTGTCTGTTTTCTTACTATGTACAGCATGTATATACAGCAAAAAAAGCGCACTGGGGTTTAACCTACAATTTAAATCAGCTTAATTGAAATACTATTTAGGCCAGTATTACGGCCTAAATAGTATTTCAATAATTAGTTTCAAATATTTTAGTTAGTATTAGTAGTTAGTTTATAATAGTATTTATGTATTATAACCTAAATAGTATTTCAATAATTAGTTTCAAATATTTTAGTTAGTATTAAGTTAGTTTAGTATTTAATTTTTTCAATAATTTCAAATATTTTAGTAAAGTACGGTTAAGGTAAGACAGACCTTGCTTTATTTTTCTTTTCGAGTCAAAATGGAACACTCCTTTTTGTATGCCACTGGCCATCTTTACCCATAGACCCTCTTGCCGCATTTGATAATATTCAAAATGCCGTTAAGTAATCATAATTAAAAAAATAAAAATTTTGTTAGCCCTGAAAAGGGGGTTACCTTGAAAGTATTTTGTAAGTTTTAAAAATTGGTAATTATAGGTATAGATTTTCTTTATTTAAATTTCAACTTTGCCACCTCATCATATCTTTGCCGTTGCTAGTGCAGCCGTAATGAAAAAAAGGAGTCTTATAGCAGTTTTTTGATGCTGTCTCCTTTCCCTCGGATCTAAACTAAACAAAATTATTTAATTATTTTATTTGGAAATAAGCGCCATATAATATATAATAAAAGGCGACATTTTTCCAAGATGGGAAGGCTAACAAGGATATTATCTGGTAGCAAATTACCAATTTTCAAAACTCTCAGAAAACTTTCCAGGTAAAAGTACCAAATTACATGCAATGCATCTATGTCACCCCGACTCCTCGCATTCTATTTATTGTGTTGTTTATGCTAATGTTTTGTTATTTTTATAAAAGTGTAAATTTTTACAAATAAGTGCAGTCCAAAAAAAACTACTCCTCCACCAGTTTCTCGGCTAAAACTGCACTTGAAATAAGCACATCAATAGTTTACGCAATACCTACACTTGATGACTGTCTACTACAGGCATGACCCTCCTGCGGCCCGGGGCCCGCATGCTTCTCGCGGTCCTTTGCCATGCGGCCCCTGAGCTAATTTAAACCTTGAACCATCTAATCGGGATTGTTTACGAACAGGATCCATGAAAAAATCTCGATATTCGCGGACAAACGGTAACCGACCCTGTGTCTATAATGGCACGCCCGATATTCGCCAGGCGTCCGAGCGTTTATGACAATATTTGGTAATGTTTGAGAAACATTGATATTTGGGGTCTTGTGGAAGAATTGTTTTGAATGTAAAGAATTATAGATGTGCAGACGTTAGTTTCGCTAAAATAAAAAAATGCCACAATCTTGAAAAGGTTGGCCATGCCTGGTCTATGACTATATGTTGCATCATCACTTCACAAAGTGCATCATCAACTTTACATTTGAATGCTGGTAAAAGTTCTTATAATAAATGCTTGCATAATCTACTGTGCATTGTCTACAAAGGCCTTATGAATTTTTTGACAAATTTTTACCTGTATAATCTTTTAAGAAACAATGTTATTGTCTCATAAAATATTAATAAATTATTGTATGTATTTAGCCAATCCTGTCAGTAAATAATTAATCCAAATTATGTATTGTCAGTAAGAACTGGCCACAGTTTCACTTTAAAGATGTTAGTGGTTAGACATTATGTAAATCTGAAGTGCTTGTCGGAATTTGCAAAAAGGAAGGTTTTCTGCAAGTTCTATAAAAAAATATTTCTTCCTAACCTTATATTTTAAAGATCTATAAACACAAAATAAAATTTAAAATGTATCACAAAAAGTTACCTTTAATGAAAGAAAAACTGTGACATATAAAATGTTATGTAAGGGCCTTTGCACAAAACATTACCAATGATATTTTTAAAATAGTACAAGTTTGCATGATCTAAAATGTTATTTGCAAAAGCCTGAAATTATTTATAAACACTTGTTATTGGAACTGCAACAAAGCAATGGTACATAGGAGTTTGCTGAGAGTGGAAGTGAGGGCACTGTGTGATGAATTACGGCTTTATTTCAGAGGATATGGTGCCACCGACTTCCAACTACAATCCCTGCTTACTGCGTCCTACCCACAACAATCCAGATATATCTCGTTGTCTCATGGTCCATATGATATAGATTGTTTTCTGATCTATATATTATTGAAACAGTCTTATTCAACAAAATTAATTTTATCTGCAGAAGTGCAAACAAAGAAAAGTTATGAACCAGAGACAAAGAGAACGAGATTGGAAACAAGAACAGAAGATTCATTATTGGAGAGTTTATATTGGAATATACATGGCGGGACTTTATTTATGTGTTATAACAGTTGTGATTAACATAAGTGATATAATAACACATAGTATTTGGGACTGTTAAGTGACTAAAACTTAGTAAATTTAGTATTTTCAACATGAAAGTATTTTGTAATAAACATATTCTAGGACAAGGGGGTTTTTATTTCAAAATTAAAATTTCTTATTTCATTACTCTATTTATTTGTAAATAAATATAACATAAATGAGGCTATGTGAAATAGACATCAAAGATTACAATTCCATAAATACTAGAAACTAAATTTCATAAATTCGAGAGCTACCACAATAATTACTGATTAATTAACTGACTGACTGACTACCTCCCCTCAACGCTTATCTGTAAAAAAGAAAAAAATTACGTGAATTATTTTGTTTTTCTGTTACAGATGCAGATTTAGAAGACCTAATTAAAATAAAACTTTTTTTTCAGACTCACTCAAACAGCAAGTGACTGTGTCCGAGTTTGAGTGTTTGCTCCATTTATATTAAATAATAATATTACCTTTTTGTTTTTCAGATGCCTCCTCCATGTGCAGTCTTGTTGGCACTCTGTCAAGTCCAAGCCATTCTGCTTCTGCCTTTAATATAAACATAACAAAGTTTTATGTTTTATGTTGGAAATACAAATTAATTTTCACTACTTGTTGATAGAAATTAGAATCATTTAGAGTATTAATTTTATGGCACTGTTTTTATCTGTGATACTTGTAGCTGACAATAGCTGACAATATTGTAATAAATTTATTTAAAACTTGAGTGTCCTTTTTTCTTATAAATTCTACTATTTTATTAGGTAAATAAATGAAACATAAATTAAAATAAGTACATAAATAAGACAATGGTCTTAGAGATTTTTTTACAAGAGATTTTACTATGTTACAAAACCACATGCCAAATCAGATATAGATTATTAAAATTGATGTAAGAAAACGTTTAAAAGGATGTCAAGAATAATTTTAAACAAATATAGCAAATCTTAAATCGGATTTGAGGCTAGCATGCATGACGTAAAATGAGTAAAAAGACCAACATAAAAGAAAGATTTTTATTATATCCAATAAATACAAGGTAAGAGGATCAGAATTTATAAATTCTACTCCAATACAGAAAAGTAGTATAAAAATATTTAATTAGCAGTAATGGTAGTACACGAGCTGATTAGTACAGACTACAGAGTAAATATAGTATATAGAATTAGTATGATCAGTTAGTATTTCGATTAGAACAATTAATCAAAGGAAGGCATCTACAGTACAGTATGTGTTGCATTACCTCAGTCGGGGTGACTTCGTCGGTGTCCACCACATCGGGGAGCGCCTCCGAGTTTGGGACCTCATTAGCGGGCGTGCTGCTGTCCGCCACGTCGGCGCGACATGTTTGGTCCGCTTCGGCGAGGTCGCCGTTCAGCATCTCGGAACAATTTATGAGGTCGACCTTCCCACCTTGAGAGCGCTGGCTGTTGTCATTTAAATCTGCCCCGTCCATGTGCACGTGCCCCGGCCACATGTCGTACGGGCAAGCGTTCATCTGGTGCAGCTGACCTTCACTCGAACTGAACAAGTTCAACGATCCAGCGACGTCCTGGAGGATAGAGGACTCCGATATTTCACTCGTGATCTGTGAAGACTCGTCGCCGTCGATAGTCGCGGGTAGCCAGTGCGGCAAATTCTCTATAATAGAACTCGAAGCGTCGCAAACTCTCGACCCCTCGTATTGGGCTAACGTGTCATAAAGTTTTTTGGTCTGTTTACTCTCAGTAGAATTGTCTATGATGAGCGATGCCAACGATTCCAGGAGCTCGTGCGTAAATATATCTTCACTCTTCAGCAAGAGGAATCGGAGAATATTTTCGTATTGAACGGCGTTGGAGCATGCGGTCGGTTCTGAGCAATCGTTGTGGTTGCTAGTGTCAGCGGCGGCTTCCGAGCTCGCGTTCGCTTCACCGGTTTCTCTCCCTTCGTCGATGGAGTCGACTTGGTTCTCCACTAGAGAGTGGTATTGAGACATCACGCCTCGTATCGATTGCAAAACTTTTTGTCTATGTTGCTCGGAATTGACAGACTGTAATTCTCTGAACAGCTGTATCAAAAAGTCCGGGTGGGACTCGTTCACGCCGATCAGAGTGGTGACTTCTGAATAAATATTTTCCCTCAGAAGATCGAATATTTTCGAACTGGCTTTGTCCTGAACGTCTCGACTGGTGGAGGCCAAATTGGGATTGGGAGCATCAGAAGTGCTAGCTATATTAATATTGCTCGTCTGAGAAAAATCTAGGGTGTAATTCCCCCTGTTCGCGGAGTTCTTAGAGGGCAATTTGCTGGATGACTTCCGCTTCGCGTTGGCGGGGGTGTTCAGATTATTCGAATGCGATTGGATTATCTCCGGTATGGGATTGGAGTAGTGCAAATTTCGAAACGCGTTGGCGGTTTCTTGTCGGTTTAGATTGGAGTTTGCGGGTTCGTCGTTCCGCGTGTGCGTCGTGGAATCCGCGTCGGTGTTTTGGTTGACGTTGAGGACGTCGGGGGCGGAGGAGAAGGACAGGGATCGTTCGTAGCCCACATTTCTCGGCGGGTTGTCGTTGGGTTGCGTGGAGGTGACCGTGTTGGAGTTGCGTTTGGGCGAGGGCGAGGCCGAGTGGTGCAGCGAGTTGTGCGACCTCTCCACTAGAGGGTGCGGGTTGTGTGACGGACCAACGAAATGCCCGTCGGCGTTCGTCTTACTGTTGGCCGATAGTAGGTTCTGACGTGAGTAGCTGCAATAAAACATTATAAATTGTATATATTGTATATTCCACATCAACGATAACAATCGACTCCCTTATTTATAACGCTAAAGCAAGCCTGTTTTAGATGTTAAATGTATTTTAGTCATTTGTCACAGGCACAAAGTGATAGTCCGTAACAAAGTGAATAATGCACGACAGTGGCACCTTTAACTCGTATGTTTATAGTAGCATTACGAATAAGGGGGTTATATTATATTGATAAAATAGTTGTGGTGAAGATTTAGTTTAAAACGTTGTTACATAAAACGGAGCATTGCGTTACAAGATTATTGAGGCAAAGGGCTACACGAACACACGATTCCTTACCCTCTGTAATGCTACATCTGCTGATACCAAAATATATAAATAAATACTATAATAATATATACAAGATTCTAATCGACGGTTTGAGTTTTTAATATCTGAAATAAAAATAAATAAATATATTATATATAAATAAACTTCAAAGTGCCATCTACTAGGTTTCACAATAATTGCAATACGGTATTTTCCTGTATTTTTTTGATTACATAAATCGTGCTCTGAAAAATAAGACAGTTTACAAAAGAAACAGTATACTAAAAATCGAAATTTTCAAAATTATTACGGATTGTTTGAAGCACTTTTGTGAGTCTCGTGAAAACGCCCCATATAAAAGTCGTACTAGTAGGAGACGTCACCCCTAGCAATGTTGCTGCGAAATGTATGGCTATATGCACAAACTTTCTGATATCTCGTAATTTTGCGCGTTTATGTTGATACATACCACAGTAAATCTTTATATTTGATGTAAGTAAACTAATTACGTAGGTTTTATACACTATTGTTTTAAAAAAATATTTTACCTTTTTTATGACTTCAAAATGCTTATAATTACAAAACTACACATAAAATCATCATTCTTTTTACTTTTATCAAGTTGTAACAGCTAATTATTTCTTAATTTATTTAAAAAAAACTAAATTTTTACATGAAGAAAAATATCAATTACCTACTTTAGATAATAACGCGATATATAGAGGTCTATCCTGCTGTAGGTAAACTTTTTGACGAAGTTAGATACTAACTGATCTAAAAAACGTAACTCGACTCTGAACAAGCAAAATTTTGGCCCATTTTCAGCTATATGTAGAAAATTTACACCCGCAAAAAAACTAAACGAGAGTAAAACCGCGAGCTGATTCGCAGGCAAAAATAAAATAATTTATTAGGAAAGGCTTATGGTGTATAAACGTGGGCATACCTTCTGAAGTTGTCCCAATAGTTATTTGCTCTGTTTCCTGGCGGCACCTGGTTGTTGAGGGTGTGCGACGCGTTCTCGGCCCGCCAGCGCTCCTCCAACTGAACAAATTCAAATGATAGCATTGGGATGATATAATTATGTTAGTTGTAGATTAATAACACTGGTCGGCGACAATAACATTGGAGCAAAACAATGTATATGTGGAATTTATACATATTGACAAGCTAAATCCAAATATGCAAACAGAATTTATCTAGCACGTCTAGTTTTGCTGCTATAAGCAACATTTGACGCATTGTGAGTACATTTCTTGCATTACCATTTAGATTTTTTCCCAGTAAACATTGGTACCGTGTATGTTGAGGCGAGAGGTTTTATCTAGGCACTGCAAACATGGTAAAAAGATGATAACACATAGTGGTCCATATAAATGTTAGCTGATTTTTGCTAGAAAGTCCATTGCGAAACAACAAAATAAAAATCAAAATTTTTTTATTCAAAATTGGTATTTTTAAATACTCTTTTTGAACGTCGATACTACGTGATGCCTACCACCGGTTCGGGAACTAACCCAGCGAGAAGAGCCGGCAAGAAACTCGTCTGGGGCCATCTTTTACCAAAAAAGATGGAAAATTATTCTATAAATTTTAAAATCAAAATTATTACAATGTTTACTTATGTCTATGTGACAAATAATAAGATAAGATAAGGAGCCACCTTATTCCCAAGGTGTGCCGTCTTGAATGAAGTCATTAATTTTATAATACGCTTTGGCACACAAACGTTCTTTAACTACTTTTTTAAACTTATTAATGGGAAGGTTTTGAATCTTTTCTGGGATTATATTGTATAAGCGTATACATTGGCCTTTAAAGGATTTACTAACTTTGCTTAGTCTGAACACTGGCATATCTAACTTGTTCTTATTTCTAGTGTTTACACAATGATTATTACATTTCTTTTTGAAGTTGTTTAGATTCTTTCTTACATATAACACATTTTCCAAAATGTATTGAGATGCGACGGTCAGAACTTTTATTTCTTTAAACTTTTCCCTTAGAGATTCAAAAGTCGACATCTTATAAATAGAACGTATAGCACGTTTCTGCAGCACAAATATTGTATTAATGTCCGCAGCGTTTCCCCACAAGAGGATGCCGTACGACATTATGCTATGAAAATAGCTAAAGTAAACTAATCGCGCGGTCTCTATGTCGGTAATTGCTCTAATTTTTTTAACAGCGTATGCTGCAGAACTCAGCTTATCTGCCAATTTAGCAATATGTGGTCCCCACTGTAACTTACTATCTAATGTTATACCTAGAAATACAGTGGTGTCTACTAATTTCATTTTCTCATTATTTAATAGTATATTGGTTTGTGCCTGCGTAACATTTGGCAAGCTGAACTTTAAACATTTTGTTTTATTAGAATTCAACAGTAAATTATTAGCATTAAACCAATGTACTATTTTTGAGAGAGCACGATTTACCTCGTCATTGTTAGATTGTCGTCGCTTCACATTAAAAATTAGTGAAGTGTCATCAGCAAAAAGTACTATCTCATGCTTATCATTAACTAGATAAGGTAGATCATTTATATAGATGAGAAATAGAAAAGGGCCCAAAATAGACCCCTGTGGTACTCCTAGTTTAATTTTAGTACCATTAGACCTTTTGGAATTAACTTTTACAGTCTGTGTTCTATTTATTAGATAAGAGCTTAGAAGCTTTAGTGCCGTGCCCCTTACACCATAATGGTATAATTTCCTGAACAGCGTATCATGCTCCACACAGTCGAATGCTTTGGATAAATCACAGAATATACCAAGTGCATCCTGTGACCTCTCCCAAGCTCCAAATATACTGCACAGAAGACTGATGCCTGCATCTGTTGTGGACCGACCTTTACTAAAACCAAACTGATTAATATGTAACAATTTATTCGAGTTGAAGTGAAAAAGTAATTGATTTAGAATAATTTTCTCAAAAATTTTACTTAAAGTCGGTAATATGGATATTGGTCTATAGTTAGCTGGGTCTGATTTATTCCCAGCTTTAAAGAGAGGCATCACCTTGCTGTGCTTCATCAAGTCAGGGAACACGCCACTTTTAATACAATTATTAAAAACTAATGCTAGGTGAGGGGCAATGATGCCAATTACTGGT
The DNA here is from genome assembly GCA_037179445.1 of Phengaris alcon alcon. Classification (NCBI taxonomy): domain Eukaryota; kingdom Metazoa; phylum Arthropoda; class Insecta; order Lepidoptera; family Lycaenidae; genus Phengaris; species Phengaris alcon. The sequence goes on along the minus strand of JAYRCH010000004.1, from coordinate 1,537,007 downwards.
TTTATAACTTTTGTGGACATACCCCAGAGATCAGTTGTACTTTTAATATTAAGTAATTTAAATGCCTTGATAATGTCTCTAGAGTCTATTTCTTTGAAAATAAAATTTACATCACATTCCTTCACATTATCTCTAAGTAATTTTTCGGCAACTGTAGGTGATGAATTTAAGTTTTTTGTAGTTGAGATCGGAATGTCTGCAAATAACTTCTCAAATACTGTCGCAACTTCAATGTCAGAACTAACTTTTTTATCATTAATATAAAGTTCAAATTTAGAGTTGCGACTGGCGACTCTTCCAGTCTCATCTGCAATTATTTTCCAGGTGGTTTTCACTTTGTTTTTAGAGTTCTTAATTTTTTCTTTGATGTGAAGAACCTTCGCTGCTTGACATACCTTCTTGAAAATCTTCGAGTATTTCTTGACATATAGTTTAAAAGCTTCACTCCTGTTCATTGACTTCTCGTTATACAAGTCATACAATCTTTGTCTACTAACAATAATACCTGCAGTTGCCCAGTTACTAAAATTATTTCTTTTATTACTAAATCTGACCGATTTAGAAGTAAATACAGAATCAAATTGGTTTTTTACTACTTTAAATAAATTATTAAAAGTTTCATTTGGATTAATTGACTCATTCAAACATTGAAAACTTGCAAGTAATTTACTTCTAAATTTCTCAATACGTTTTGTGTTTACAGGAATAAACTCAATATTTTCTATCGGATTATTATCACATTTAAGATCAAATGATGCTAGCTGTCCACAGTGATCAGAGTTAGTACATTAATTATTTCTTTCCTAAAAGTAGTGACATTTGTGAAAATATTATCTATACAAGTAGCTGTTGTTTCACATATTCTTGTTGGTTCATAAAATAAATAAATATAACTATTACTTATAACTATTTGATAAATCACTCTTTTTTTATATCTTATTAGTATTTTAATTCATCTAAGATTATAAGTAATATCATATAAGTCAAATATTTTTGTGTTATTTTTTATAGCAATACGTATTATGTGAAATTTTGTAAAATTTTAAATAAGAAGCTTGAAAAACTAGACGTGATAAAACATTAAGTAAGCAGTTTTGGATTCAGCGCACTAATATACATTAAAATCACAAAACAAAGTTCTCGCTCCGGACTTCTAAATTTTTTTCCCGACCAGCGTAATTAATAAAGGTATATTTTTAAATATACCTACACTTACCAGAGCATGCAAAAACAAAAGTTATAACCGCGTGTGCACGCATTTTTATGACCGTTTTCCGGGGGTTGTTACTCCATGGTAATCCGCCAAACGTACCTAAACTTCCGAATAAAACCTCTGTCACTTGCGCGCGCTAAATGCCTACCGCTAGCCGTGCCGCCCGTAATATATTTTATTGACTAAACATGATGTCGTCTGGATGCTCATATATGTATGTGCTGTTCATGGATGTAGATCGAGTAAAAGAAAAAGTAAACAAAATCTTTCTTTTTTCCATTTTGACCCGTGTTGATATTTGCGCGTTTTCCCCATGATTTTTTGTGCGATTCAGAATTTTTTATATTATAAAATTAAACAACAGAGAGAGAGAGAACGACAAAAATATTCTAAACTTAAAATAATCTTAATTTTATTTACACGCAGCTGTAGCGTTAAGAAGTGAGAAACTTCCAGAAACTGTAGCATTTAAAACAGTAGGTTTGGAATTTTTTGTATGGAGTGATTTATCTAGTTAATTAATAGTAATCTGTGACCCTGGTAAAACACTATTTATGTAAAAATATGATGTAAATATAAATACATATTTGCACCGTGGCAGTACATACGTGTGTGAGCTGGTCTCGCAGCTGGTGTATGTCGCGCTGCTGCAGCAGCAACTGCTGCCAGCACCACGCGCCCCACGCGCTGCAGCCGCAGCCGCAACCGCCCATCATGCCTGTACGACAATGTATAAAAACTACATAAACTAAAAATATCGAGAGAATAATTTATGCACACAATGATCATCTGTCAAAATGCTGTCAAAAAATATAAATTCAACCTAAAGTAACATTCGAAACTACAAAGCAGTTTCACGTGGTCGAATTACAGTGTTAGCATGTGGTATAAGGAACGATATAATATATATGTTTGTTCTCTTACTAATAGCCGGTAGCTATAGTTACACTCTGAGTCGACTATAGTCAAATAAAAAAAAAACTACCGTATTGATAACGAAATGAAACAGCTGTTTCTGACACATAAATGAGAAATGAGGTTAATATTAACGAATATATTTTTACTTACTTGGAATTTACCATCATTAACTGTATATACCTACAACAGACAAGGGGACGGCCGTTACAAACAAAGTTACCGTAAGGTATCATCATGTTGTAGGGCAGCGTGGGCGGGAACATGTGCGGGCCCATGAGCCGCTCCATCGTCTGCGAGTGGCTGTTCTGCGTGAACTGATTCGTGCGCACGTCCTGAAATACAACATTAATGTAAGCAACGTGCTTACAGTTTTAAGGGTTCCGTAGTAACTACAGGGAACCCTCTTTAGTTTCGCTCTGTCCGTCCGTCCGTCTGTCAGTCAGTGGTTTACGAGTTCGTCCCCCTGACATTTCTAAACTACAAGAGGTAAATGGAATGGAAAGTTACAAGAAACTTGTAACTTTCCATACAAATAGGTCTTGTTAAATACTAATAAAAAAATATTTTCAGCGAAATCAGACAATAAATTTTCAAGTTATTTGAAAAAAAAAAGCTATTGCGAGTTGATAGTTACGGAAAACTCCTTGTTCCCGGTTTCTGAATTCTGAAGGGAATTTGGCGGCAGTTTAGAGCTATTGGTTCGATAACGGGTTTCTCAACAAAAAAGTGACAGTATATAAACTAAGTTTAACTTAACTAACCAATGAGGTCCGATTATCGCTTCCATAACTCGTATTTGACATTACTACTGCAGATGATGGCGCTGATACAGAAAGGAATTTAAAAAAAACTACAGAAAATGATTATTTTTTCTGTAAGAAAATAGTTTATAGCTCCATTTCACTTCCAAAGTAAGAAATTTTCGGTATTTAAATTCGGCAATGTAATAAATTTTCAAAAAATGAATTAAATTGCCGAAATACTTATAGCTAAACAACATAACTTTATCCTCTAATTTGAAGTAAGATTCTATTTTCACATCTAGTGGTCACACGATGAATTTTGAGATTAGAAAAATTTACGCCTATTAAACTTAGTTTATCAATGATTTCAAAACTAAGGATGGGCTACGAGTTATGACGTACATTGATAGAAAAAATCTTCATTCAAGGAAAAGTTACGCTATCTTGATTTCAGAAGATTTTGTCAATTAAATGAGTACTGATTAAACCGCGGAAAGCAAATGGGAAAAACCTCGTCTGCCCCAAACAACCCCAAAACTTGTTTACGTGTAGACACTTTTTGCCTTGACATGCCTGTCTATAAAAAAAAAAAATTATAGACAAAGTCTAATACAATACAAAGATATTATATGATAAAATATATAAGATTTATAGAAAAATACTAATACAAATACTTTGTCTATAAGTAAAACTTTAGAAACCGGGCATTAAACATCCTCCTCACACGCTCTTGGTTTGGGTATTTACATTTTGTACAAAAAAAAATTAAAAGTGTGCGTAATGAATGTACCGGGATTTCGCAAGGCACGGCGATCCGACGTCGCGATGTGTATTTTTATGGCGACATGAATTTGCACGTGTCGCACGCACTGTTACACGTTGACATTTTCAAGTCATTCGTAAGGCATTTTTAATGACGCGATTTACTTGCATGGTAAAACGAAGGTTCAAGTTGCAAGTAAATATCTATAGACGCTTCACACCACGCGTCAATCTGGCCCCGTGCTAAGTATCCGAAGAAATTGTGTTACAGGTAACGGGAAGTATATTTAATACTTTTATACTATACTGTATAATGTATATATTTAAGATTTTATATTATACACATATTTAGTAGATATCCATTACCCAGGAACACAGAAAACTTTTTGTTCCCTCGGCGGGATTCGAACCTGTGACATCCGGCTTGAGCGCCAACGCACTAACCACTAAGCCACAGAGTTTTTAATTAATAATGCTTCCTCTAGCTTCATAATATCAATGCTACCTGATTAGACTTAGTAGTATTCCAGCACGGAGGTTGAATATGATTGAATGGTAAATGCCCAGTGTGATCACCTGAAATTATACATTAATTTATTTCTTTGTGACCGCCAATACGTTTACTCAACATAAATCATTCATTAACATAAATACTTACTATTAGGAACTGTAGGTGAGTTTATATTAACGTTAGTTTCCTGTCGGGGATCGTTGCGGACGATAGGATTGCTGTTGTTTTGTAGAGGAACCTGACACACAAGATGAGAAATAGTTAAAATGAACCAAACAGTAACCAAAAGTGTTGTATATTAAATATCAACTTAGATATTATGTACAATTAATACAAGCGAATTAAAATAAGCAATAAATTAAAATAACCAAAGCAAGTTGCTGCTCGACCAGGCAAAAGATGTAAATCGCTTAACATCGCCGTTGAATCGTGCGGACGCACACATACTCACGTGTAAATACGTAGTTGTAGTCGTCGTAGTCTGCAGCCGTTTCGGTCACTTCCTTTGTGTTTATTTTTTTTGAGACGTCCTAGTGCTAAGGATATTGTACATTCTGTATCATCAAATAAAATGAACTTACATTGTTTTCTTCAGTCTGTCTCTCTAAGGTTCTCCGTCGAGATCTATTTCTTTGTTTCGACTTGTTGCGTGAGGCGCTGTAAAAAGTAAAATACTTTGTAATCAAGAATAAGCAAAATAATAAAGATGTTTGATTTAATATTTTAACACAGGTTGTTTTGATATATACATTATCTACCATATATTTATAAAAGACAAACCTGTCGCTGTCGCTGCCATAGGTGCTGCCCACGTGAGAGGGCACGGTATTAATCGACCTCGCACCTAGCACACTGTCGCCTCCGGTCTAAAAAAAACAAATGTGATATCCTTAAAAATAATGGTATGGTATTTTTATATTAGCAACATCTTCACAGATCCACCATAATTTTTAACACAGTAAAAACATACGGCAAGGATTTTATAAAAAAACCCGACGAAGTGCGATTCGGGCCCGCACACGAAGGGCTCCAAGACGTTACGTACAAAACGGCAAAAAATCACGTCCGGGGACCCCACTTAATTATTTATTTTAATCTGTTTTTAATAGCAGCAACATCATCTGTGAATATTTTCAACAGTCTAGCTATCACGAGATACTGCCTGATGGTCGATTCTGCAATAATAAAGTTTCGGTGCAGTCTTGACATGTTAAAACTGTAAAATTGTATTCTTATAAACATCAAACTCAGAAATCTACTGTGATGCGTACATTACAAGGTCGAAATCCAACTTTAGATTGTTCGAACCACTTATTCATACAAAACGGTACTCTGCTAATATTTATATCGAAATATAACTAAGTCACTAACATCTGATAGTCTTCATCTTCAAGTTTAGGCTCACAAACGCCATTTTGTGGGCATTCCATTCTCTAGGCACGAAATACCCTAATTGTTTCACATATCGAAATCAAATTACATAAACGTAAAATGTTATATTATTGAAACGAATTATTCAGAAAAACAGTAGGTATATAATAATATAATCTGTGTTTAATTTTACCATGAAACTCATAATTGCCAATTTATCAATAAAACATACATTGGCAACAATCTTACAATGTTAAATGTCAGTTGTAATACATTGACAGTCGTAAGTTAAATACGAGAATTGACTCTGGTGGTTCTGGTGACAGACGGACGGACGGACGGGTGGTCTCTACTAGGGTTCCGTACCCAAAGGGTAACCTTATTCCTCAATAGGGTCCCGTTTTTACCTTTTGGGTACGGAACCCTATAAAGAAAAGATACATAAAGATGCAATTTCAGTTTTGATTTTGGACACTTACTCTAAAATTGTCATTTTCCCTGGGACTGTCGGGGTCCATCGCAATATGTTCCGACCGCGACTCAGGTTCTTCTTGTTCGCTAAAAAATATACATATATAATTAAAATATTTGAAAGTCTTATATTAATATTGTGGGAATAGTGATGAAAGCCCCAAAGGGAGATCTCCGACCGAGCGAAGTGGTATGCCCGGTCAGGCTGAAGCCCACTTGTATGCATTTCGGATGTTGTACAGTACCCGGCGATAAATGTTGCACATCGACCTTTGGAAAGGACAATCGGCTAATTTCGGCTTCGTAGAGCGTTATCTCTGTCGTACGAAATACAAAGAGTCCGGTATCTTTTAGGAGCTGTTAAAACAATTATGATTTGCATCTTTTCATAATTCTTTTAATTATTTGTATAAAATACACCAATATTTCTATGTGCAATATTTATCGCCGGGTACTGTATATATACCACCGACGTTAGAAAACTTCGATAGCGCGATTCAGGATCGTGGCGCTAATTGGTCCGCCACAATATTTTATAAATAAGCAATGTTAGTTCGCGTTGAAGCACTGTCTTAATTTTGATCGGTGTATAAACGAAAATTTACAGACCTGTTATAAGACTGCACAGCAGACGCCGCCCGAAAGTCTGATTTTGATTTCGAATCGACAGATTCATTCATTGCCTGTAATTAAATACGTAACATTATTTTTATCATTTTATTAAAAAACGGCAAAAAGTTTACATTTCGTTAAATAAATGACACATTTCAAGAATCAGACAGAGTTACAGATTAAATCGACGTAGATCCTTTAGGCCTTAGGTGGTAAAATATATCATTCGGATAAAACAATTCCGTATATTGTATGTCTGTGGTGACAGACCGACCTGTCTCGCCAGCATCACATCCAGCTCGCCCTGTTTCTCGGCGAGTAGCGCGCGCAGCTGCAGCAGGCGGCGCTCGGCGGGCGTGGGCGTGGCCGACGACGCCCCTCGCGCCTCCTCGTTCACTTTCTTCTGCTTGCGGATCTGTTCTGAAGGTATAAATTAAACTTCAGTAACTCCGACACTTATATGAGCATGCACGCCCATACACACGTACGCACGTACAATCGAACAAGTTGCCGCTCGTCTTGGGCCCCAATAGGGTATTGTCCAAGTTTTTGAAAAATATGTCAAATTGTTCATAATAACAAAATACTTTTACAATCTGGACTATTATTTGTGACTTTCTTTCCTTTCCTTGCAAATCAGCATAAAAGTTTAAATAATTTATAAAGCCGCCAAAACGCTAAAGTGTGTTATCATGACGTCACATTCTTGTAACCACCTATCAACAATCAAATCACACAATTTTTTCTAAATCCTAGAATGCTTAGTGTTAACTTTGGTACGACGGTCAAATCCTAGAATGCTTAGTGTTAACGGAAAAACGACGGTTCCCTCGGGATTTACTTTTGCGCGGACGTAGTCGGGGGAAACATCTAGAACTTATATTATTTTACCTAATAAAAAAGAAGAGTTACCTAAAGCAGGATAGCAAGAGGCAGTAGCTTCATTAATGCTTTACTTTTGATAATTTTATTATTTTAAAATGTCCTATAAATGGTGCTATACTATTATTATCGAAGAGAAACGGTGATATTCCGCACAAAACTTGCACTAAACTTCGACTGACAAGTGACATACTTACAATTTTTTTAAATGACGTTTACTGACTGTAATGATCCCCATCATTATTCATTATTAGGGAGGCCATTTAAAAAAAAAGGAAAAAGTACAAGAATCTGACGTCACGTTTGACGACTGTGCGTTTTTAATCACGTGGTCAGACGTGAAAAAATTGTTATTTTCGATGTTTTATAAAAATCATACATATTTTTAGTAAAGTGTAGGTTAAATTGGTTTTAAATAATGTTTAATGATAAAATATCAATAGTTTGATGTATATTTTCATCATAGGATAATTGCCTATTCTCGTACCTCTAATCTCGGTTCGGTTAGTGCGCACTCATTCGCATAGGGTCAAATCACGCGCGCGCCAGCGCTTCGAATCTCGGTCTGGTTGTCAGTCTGCCCTAGACTGACAACCAGACCGAGATTCTAGGTACGAGAATTGAGGCACAGGCATAAGATCAAAATCGCTTGACAGCGCCGATGTTACGTGCGCACGCACACATAATTCTTTTTCAACCAGTCAGCGTCAGCAGTCGATTCAGTCACTTCCTTCGTGTTTAAATATATTGAAAAGTTCTAGTGCCAAGGGTAATGTTTAGAAACTGGTCGAGCAGGAACTTAACTTAACTTAGGTCGAGTAGGTACGTACGTATCTTATAACCAAATACCAATACCAATCTTTCCTGTAGCTAAATTGTTTAGAAAATACTCTAGCACCAGTAGCGAATTGAATTTCGTAATTTAGTAATTCGAATAATCATTAACTAACCTTTGTTTGATATTAAGTCTTTTATTCTAGCGCGTTCTCCCATTATTTTTTCTGTTTCCATACGAAGTTCTTGAGCCATTTCTTGCAATGAATTGATGTTTTCCTCGTGACCTACGGACAGTAAAACTTTGTTATATCATACGATCTTGATCTATCTGATATATAAAATTCTCGTCTCACAGTTGTTTGATACAGAATTCCTTCGAACCGGCTTGACGATTTTTATGAAATTTTGTAAATTTGTTTGTAAATTTTGTATGAGAATAGGTTGTAAGCTATTTTTCATACCGCGAGTTTTTTTGTGGTCGTGACAGAAAAAACTGAAAATCCATGTATCAAGTGTCATATTATGTCAGATTTGACACTTGACACTTCGATTTTTTTAACGGAGTTAGTTTTATAGAGCAGAGTTCTATCTACAGTGCAGTTTTTTCTGTCGCCGTCACAAAAAATCGCTCGTGGGAACGTAGCCTTAACCCATCCTTAATATCCCACACCGATGTTTTTTTTTTAACTTTTTGAATTTTTTATTATTTTATAATTTGGCATTTAAAAACATAACAATCAATTATGGTTTTTGATATTTTTTTCTGCCGTTAAGCAGACCCAACTCACACAAAGCGTCATCTGGTGGCGTAAGTGGTATCAAAAACGGTCAGTAAGAATTTTCGATTCTTTTTCTGTTACCAAGCGGCGCTTGGTAAGACGACGGTCCTTGTCATGTCAAAAAGCTGTCAAATGTCACGAATTTAAAAACCATTATTTTCACTCTTTTTATACTTACCAGCCTCCATTGTTTAATAGCTATATTTGTACTGTCTTAATCTTCAACCCTCAGTGATCGATAACTATTTTCACACATATAGGTTGTAAGGGAAGTAGGTTGGTGTAGGTTACAGGTTTGGAGTATGTATGTTGTAGGTGTAGAAACTGTAGGTGTATACAGGTAGTTACTAAATAAAACTGGAATATATAAATATTCCAGTTTTATTTAGTACAGATTATAGACAGAACAATGTCTGTTGGGTACAGCTAGTCTCAAAAAAGTGAAAATATTTTTTTACAAAAATACTTTACGTAAAAATAATGCTGCCACTTACTTTGCTGTTGATGTTGCAATTGTTGATGTTGTTGCATTTGTTGTTGTTGCTGCTGCTGCAACTGTTGCAGTTGTTGTTGTCGCTGGTGGAGCTGCTGCAGCTGTTGTTGTTGCAAGTGCTGCTGTTGCAACTGTTGCTGTTGCTGCGAGTGTTGCTCGTTGGTGAACTTGTGTCGCTGCGGCAGGGAGTTTCTAACACGACAAACGCTGCCATCGTTTGACCAACCACCCATGCTTCCGCCACCTTCGGATTTGCTATAAAAGTATAATATTTGATATTAAAATGCAGATTCATAAGGTAACAAAAATAACGAGTAAACTTTGTTTCTAGTATTTACTTACTTGTCATGTATATTAGAATGACTAGACATGTGAAAGCCGTCTTCGTGGCCAGTCGAAAGATGATCAGACTCAAAAGTCTCAACAGACCGCATCAAATCTAAAATAAAATTATCACAGTTTCTCAGTAATGGTGATAGGATCATAATATTCATTATATGAATAATTTAAAAAAAAACATTACACTCAGAATTAACATTTTTGCTTAATTTTTATCCATACCTATTACTATTCACAAATTAGATAAAATACGTAGTATTCGAAATTAAATACAAATTATTGTAAAACATTACATACCTTTCGTTTTCTGTAAAGCCGTCTTTATTGCTTTTATTTCCATCAACTTGAAGGGATCTTCGTTATTTAAATTACTAACACCTTGGTTATTGCCTGAAAAAATGATTAGCTATATATATTATCTTAAAACAATAACATATTCAAAGTCTTTAATTAAAATATATTTTTTAGATTTTTTTTGTCTTAACGTAATATAAGAAAGATTGAATGGAATTGTCATATTTTATTATCTAGTAGTAACATAAAACTTCTAAAATATTAGTTTTTTATCCTTACATTTCGTCGTAGGTTCCTCGTCTGCGCTATCCTCGCCCGAGCTCGAGTAAGTGTTGCGAGAGCTTCCTAGACGGGTAGCCATTTGCAATTTCTGGAATTCTGTTACCTGCAAAACATTAAATCAATTGCAATCTAAAATGTCAAAATCTCGTGTCACGGTATTGGTGTCCGAGATACTATGAAACGGTTAAACTATTTTAGGGTTTCCTACCTCAAAGCGGACTAAAACGGAACCCTTATAATTTCGTTTATGTACTCATAATAATATAAAAGGTACATAATTTAAAATCAAATGTACAGTAGATGCATGATAATGCTTAATGTATTTTGGAAATATCCATGTTTCATACATTGTCTGTCATTTTCATAGAAAAACGATGATTTCCGATGGACATAAACAACGTGGTTCTCCTGTAATAGTTTACACCTATGTTGTTTTTCATAAGTGAATAAATAAAATGTGTACCAAATTCTCCATGTGCTGTTTCTTGAGCTGCAGGTCTCGGAGCTTGGCCTGCAGTGCGCGGCCGCGCTCCTGCAGCACCGCCTCGTCTTCCACCTCGCTGTCGCCCACGCCATCCTGCACGTACGAAGAATAAGTACTAAAGTCGAGTTCACGAGATAAAAAAAGAGGGGTTCGCACCTTTGAATAAAATTGAGAAAAGAAAAACAGTTTCGTCACTTCATAGACTTGAATAACAAATCTGTCAAATTTACTTAAAAATGGAGCCGTACAGATAACTCATAATTAATATGTCAGATGCTAGGTTACAACTTACAATCCGCAGTGAATTTATAATTATAAACTTTAGTGTACAGAAGAATCACTCTTTAACAATACTAAAGTTTAGCTGTTAAAGTATACCACCACTCGCCAGAGAAAGCAAAAATGAATCATATAACCCCGCGGAAATTGTAACGATGTATATGTCGCAGGCATCTAGTTAAATTAGCCAGCCTAGGCCGTTAATTATACACCGGCAAAAGAGTAGACCGACTAGACGACGAAGCGAAAATTCAGCCTGGTTAAACGTTGCGCTTAATGAATTCGCTAGTTGTTATTCAGCCATTTCATTTGGATGCCGGTGTCAAATGATCTACTGTGGCCGACCAATGTGGCGAGGTATACAATATTCCTGATCAGGCTATAATTAAAAAAGCTTACCCCGATGCTGGGTACGTTGCTATCTCTATTCAAGAATCTATCATCGTGAGTCATCGTGGAATGGTTCGACCGTCCGTGCTCGTCCATGTTGTTGGTGGGAATCTGTTGGTTTTCCACAACCTCTGAGTTTTGAGGCAGCGTCGTGGCTACTCCTATCTGGTTCGCCGCGTACATTCGATTTGAATTGTGATAATTCGGGGCGAGATTCTAAAAAACATGCGATATGTATTTTAGTAGCTGTTTCCAGCGGCTCCGCCCGCGTAAATACAGTATCCCATGGGAACGCTGTACTTTTACGGGATAAAAAGTATTCTATGTTTTAATCCAGACCTGAAACTACTACCATACCAAATCTCATTGAAGCCGTTAAGTAGTTTTTGCGTGAAAGAGTAACGAATGTTTGTTACTCTTTCACGCAAAAACTACTGTAGGTACTAACTACCATCCATTCATCCATCCATCCTCACAAGCTTTCACATTTACAGTAGTAGTAGGATATGATAGATAAACTAAAATCATTCCTATATATTGTTACTGTTTAGGTAAATTATTTAGATAGTGAAGCAACTATTTTAACCGACTTTCAAAAAGCTACCTTTTTTATATTCGACAACGCGTTTTATTTCATGATATCAAGTTTTAGATCCGAAAGTCATACCTGAAGTGGAAAATTGTCTTGAGATGTGGACGCATGATGCGGGTCTTGGCCCTGATCTTGTTTATTCATCTCATCTAATTGCTGCTTTGCTTCAGCCTGAAATTAAATTATTGTAAAAATATGTATGAAATTAATAAAATATTGAAAATATAAATTATGTGTCTTATACAACGATCTTATATATACAAAGATGCCCCACGAACGCTCGAAGTGTATCCCCTTTTAACAAGTGCGAAAAACTCGAGTTAGCACTTGTGTCGCGCAGTGACGCGCAAACTATCCGACCGGCAACATGCCAAAGTGCTCGGTGAAAAAATGCAAAAACAATAATACATCAAACATCCTAAAAATCGTGGGATATCTTATTTTCGGTAAGTAATTATTCAATCTTTGAATTTTATGTCTTAAAACTTGATTAAATTGTTATCCAACGTAAATATTAAAAAAAAAACATCGTATACTTCAAACAAGGACGCAATTACTATCTCTGTTCCTCGCGTGAAATTCTTAGTGAGTGAGAGTACGAGATAACATGGTGTCTCCATGGTAACCGGCTCTTCGGAACAGAGTAACATTGTAAATGAATAGAGATGTTTGCTAACTTTTATTAATGAAAATATACTTTTATACTAATATTATAAAGAGGTAAAGTTTGTGAGGTTGTAGGGGGTAATCTCTGGATCTACTAAAACGATTTTGAAAATTCTTTTACCAATAGAAGGCTACGTTATTTGTGAGTGACAAGCTATATGGACGGATGGATGGATGGATGGATGTTTGTTACTCTTTCACGCAAAACTACCGAACGGATTTGAATGATTTGGTATGGTAGTAGTTTAAGCTCTGGATTAAAACAGGATAATTTTTATCCCGAAAAAGTACATTATTCCTGTCGGATACTATATGTTACTACCGTGGGAGAGCCATGCTTCGGCACGAATGGGTCGGCTCGACCGGAGAAATACCACGGGCTCACAGAAAACCGGCGTGAAACAGCGCTTGCGCTGTGTTTCGCCGAGTGAGTGAGTTTACCGGAGGCCCAATCCCCTACCCCCCTAGAAATGCCGCAGTTGAAAAGCAATTTGTTACCCCAGGAGGGTACCAACTGCGTTGGAGAATCCCTCTCTGGACGTCCATGCTCAGGAACCCCTGGAACTGAACGTGGACGTCCAGGCTGCCCCTCGTATTCTGGGGAGGGCAAAACTGCGCTCCAATCTGCTCGGGGCAAGAGCAAACGCACAAAGGCACCCCCCTCGATATTAAACATGGACTTTTGTAATATCAGGGGATTACACTCCAACCTTAATGCCGTCCATTACCACCTTGAGACGGCAAAGCCGGCTTTGCTCTTTTTAACCGAGACGCAGATATCATCTCCGAGTGACACATCATACCTTTCCCACCCAGGGTATTCTCTCGAGCACTCCTTTCTGCCCAAAGCTGGAGTGTGTGTGTATATCAGAGATGATATCAGCTCTCGCCGCCTCAGCAATCTTGAGGACAGGGACCTGTCAACGTTATGGCTCCGCATAGATTGCGACGACCACCCTCGCGTCTATGCGTGCCTATATAGGTCCCATAGTGGTGACCCCGAGACGGACCGACTCTTGGAACACCTGCAAGCTGCTTCAGATTTTGTGCAGCGGCAGATCCCATCCGCAGAGATCATAATACTTGGCGACTTTAATGCCCACCACGCCGACTGGCTCAATTCCAGTAAAACTGATCATGCGGGGAGATCTGTCTGCAACTTTGCCCTTGCGAACGACTTGACACAACTGGTTACTACGCCTACGCGAATCCCAGATGTGGATGGTCAGAATCCTTCCTTGTTGGACCTTCTGCTGACTTCAAATCCTGACGGCTACCAAATATCCGAAATAGCACCACTTGGTTCATCGGATCATTGCCTTGTTAGGAGTTCTGTGCCACTTACGACGGTGTTACGACAGCGTGCTGTTAAATACCGTCGTGTGTGGCACTACAAGTCAGCAGACTGGGATGGGATGCGGTCGTTTTTTGCATCCTATCCTTGGGGGAACGTGTGCTTCCCGCCGGATGATCCCGACAACACTGCCAACTCTGTTGCCGATGTGGTGATGCAAGGGATGGAACTTTTCATTCCGTCCTCTGTAGTGCCAACTGGCGGCAGATTTCGTCCCTGGTTTGGTTCATCTCCCAAAAAAGCTTCTCGCCGGAAGCAGGAGGCTTTCCAATCCTGGGCCAATGCAGTGTCTGCTCGGGATTTAAATACCAGCACATATAAAAAGGAGTACAACCTTGCCTCTAGGTCCCTCAAGAAAGAGATCACTCGGGCAAAGAAACAGCACGTCAATAGAATTGGTAAGAGACTTGAGCGCCTCCCCTTGGGAACCCGTGCATTCTGGTCTCTGGCCAAAGCTATTGAAGGAAATTTCTGCAAGCCAACCCTACCATCCCTACGCGTAGGGAATGGATCGTTGGCCCAGGACGCAAAGGACAAAGCCGATCTTCTGGGCAATCTCTTTGCGTCAAACTCGACCCTGGATGACGGGGGGCAGAAACCGCCGACCATACCGCGATGCACGAGCATCATGTCGGATATTCGGTTTCATCAGCGCTCAGTGCGAAAAGCCCTCCGTTCCCTTGATATCTAAAAGTCGAGTGGGCCTGACGGAATCCCTCCTATTGTGTTGAAAAAGTGTGCTCCAGAGTTGTCTCCGCTCTTGACGCGTCTTTTTCGGTTCTCCTACTCTTCTGGCATCGTCCCGGCTTCTTGGAAGACAGCCTTGGTGCACCCGATCCCCAAAAAAGGTGATCACTCAAATCCTTCCAACTACAGACCAATCGCTATAACCTCTCTCTTCTCGAAGATAATGGAATCCATTATCAATAGCCAGCTTTTCCGATACTTGGACGGCCAGGGATTACTAAGTGACAAACAATACGGGTTCCGTAAGGGTCGCTCGGCTGGTGATCTCTTGGCGTACCTAACTCATCGTTGAGCTCAGGCAATTGAGTCGAAAGGAGAGGCATTGGCTGTTAGTTTGGACATTATGAAGGCCTTTGATCGGGTTTGGCATAAAGCGCTGCTATCAAAGCTTCCATCATACGGGCTGCCCGAGAAATTATGTAAGTGGGTCACTAGTTTCTTAGCAGATAGAAGCATAAAGGTCGTAGTTGACGGCGAATGCTCGGAAACTCAGACTCTTGATGCTGGTGTCCCTCAGGGCTGTGTGCTATCGCCTACCCTATTCATACTGCATATCAATGACATGTTACAGACCAACGGCATTCATTGTTATGCGGATGATAGTACAGGTGATGCTGTATATACCGGCTCCCCCAATATTTCTCGGCTAAATGTCATTGAGAGTCGAAACGAACTTGTGTCTAAAATAGAGAATTCATTGGAGAAAGTCTCTGAATGGGGTAGACGTAACTTAGTCCAATTCAACCCCGCCAAGACACAAGTCTGCGCGTTCACCACTAAAAAGTCACCAATGGTCGTATATCCTCGTTTCGAGGGCACATCTTTAACCATCTCCCCTAGCATTGAGATACTTGGCGTTAGCATATCGAGCGAAGTCCAGTTCCGATATCATCTAGAGGGTAAGGCCAAGTTAGCCTCGAAGAAGCTTGGTGTTCTTAACAGAGCGAGACAGTACTTCAGTCCGGACTAACGCCTACAACTCTACAAGGCGCAGGTTCGGCCTCATATGGAATATTGTTCTCATCTCTGGGCAGGGGCGCCAAAATACCAACTTCTCCCTCTGGATCATATCCAACGAAGGGCCGCTCGAATTGTTGACTGCCATAGTATTTCAAACAGCTTGGACCCCTTGGAATTACGCCGAGATGTAGCTTCACTCTGCATCCTCTATCGGTTGTATCACGGGGAGTGCTCTGAGGAATTGTTCGGAATCATACCACCTGCAACTTTTCGCCATCGTCCCACGCGAAAAACATACCAACCTCATCACCTTGATGAGTGGCAGTCTTCCACCGTGCGCTTTTCGCGTAACTTTCTGCCGCGCACTGTAAAACTCTGGAACGAACTGTCACCAGCAGTATCTCCGGACCTATACGACCTGCAAACCTTCAAGAAGAGAGCGTATTCCCTCTTAAAAGGCCGGCAACGCACCTGCAGCTCTTCTGATGTTGCGAGTGTCCATGGGCGACGGTAGTTGCTTACCATCAGGTAACCCGTTTGCTCGCTTGCCCCCTTATTTAATAAAAAATAAAAAAAAAATAAAAAATGTAAGGGGGCGGAGCCGCGGGCAACAGCTAGTTAGGCAATCTTGAAAGGTGGGTACCTCATGAATTGAATGCAGCAAACCGACAAACGCGCGTCGACTGCTGCGTTACAGTACTCAACCGACACAATAATGAAGGGATTTTAAATCGAATTATTACCTGCGATGAAACGTGGATACTGTACGATAATCGGAAACGCTCATCGCAATGGCTGAATCCTAGCAAACCAGCCAAAGCCTGCCCCAAGTGAAAATTGTCTCAAAAAAAAGTTACTTGTGAACTGCAAATCATGATGGAAAAGCTATCTACTAAACAACCGAGGTTGGTCATTGGCTCTTGGCCAGTGCTGCTTCAGGACAATGCTAGACCACACACTGCACAACAGACGGCTACCAAATTAGAGGAGCTTCAATTGGAATGTCTTAAGATATCCACGGTACTCCCCGGACCTTCAGCAGTCCAAAGCGCCTTCAAAGATTTTATTGATTCCTGGCCGAATGGTTGTTTTAGTAAAGGAATCAATGAACTACCTATGAAATAGCAAAAGTGCATAGATAGAAATGATATATACTTTGATTAAATAAATATATTATGTTTAAAAAAAATCTACTTTAAGTTACTCCTTTACACTATTCCTTTACCTAATATTATTTGTACCCAAGTACTTATAATAAAACACAAAGTAAGTATAACAGTAGCGAGGCGTATATATAACTCGACATCATATCTGCTGCCCTTATAAATATTGCTTAATAGATAGCGCTAAGTGCAATAAAATATTATATCGTTATTCTGTATTACAATAAATTACGCGGCTTACCATTCCGCAGATATCACGCTTCGCCACTGAAGTATAATAAATAATCATTAATCAATTTATACTTTTTAACACCCTGTTTGAACCATTTACAGTTTACACCGTGTGCCAGAAATATCTATACTATTTATAATAATACTAATTGCTATTTATCAGTGGCATGGGGTTCCTATAACTCCATTCCTACTGATTTCACTTACCACTTACCTATTGAAGACCCTCATCCAAATCCCTACCTATTATACAGGCTAGAAGGAGCCTTCGCTACTGCTATTTATTATAACAATAAATTCGCACACAAACCTGATATTTTAACAGCCTCTTTTGCTGTTGCTTTAATGCAGTCAAGCGAATTTGGGACATCTCCATTTTGTTTCTGATTTCATTCTGCCATAATTCACTGTCGCTATATGTTGACCCGTTGTTACTTTGGACGGAAACAGGTCTTACTACTACATCCTGGAAAAAAATAATGAATTGAGTCACATTTTATGAGTCAAGTGTGAAAAACACGTCATACAGACATACACCAATTCAATTTCAATATATTTTAATAGAAACTTTAATTAAAGCAGAAAATGTTATAAAGGCCTCTAAGAAACGATACTCATTCTGTTTTTTTTTTACATTTTATCGCCGTTATTAGGTCTTCATTAGGATCAGATGAGCAGTAGTGAAGATATTTTTCGGAGTTAACACATAGCAAGAAATCAATCACAATTTATGACACGCCAATAATTAAATTAATGTTATTTTATACAAAAAACAGACACAAGCATGTTAACGCCTATTCGCAAGGGTTTGTGTAGGTCGTTAATGAATCTTTCTCATGCTATGACCACAACAATCACACATCCACAGACCGAATTCGGTTCTTCGTTGTTGTTTGAATCTTTATGTTTCATCTCTTCGATTATAGCAATTTTTTCAACGCACGATAAAATGTTTTTTCTTAGTGTGTCATTTAAGCCATGATCTTGGTTGGTTGGGGGTTGGCTAGGTTTTATCTCTATTTCCCTTATTTCTACTCCAGTACCTTCCCATTCTTCTTCACTATTACTAGGTTTTGCTGCTTCTTTGTGTGCATGAATATCTTCTATTGATCTGGAGGTCGTTTTATTTAGCTGTTCATTCTCAATATTCGTTACTTTTTTAAGAGTACTAATATTTGCATCGTTATTGATATTACAAGCTTTCTCGTGGACAGGAATAGCTTCACCATTTACTGATCCTTCTAGAGTCTGCTGAGTATTAGTTGGCAGATTACCTAGTTCTAGACTGGACTCAGTAATTTCCGAGCAATCTCCATTAAGTAACATAGTCTCAAGTTTAGTTTCACTCTCTTTTAATTTCATTACCATCCCAACTAACTCGTCATATTCTTCTTTTGTATGCTCAACAAAAGCCTACATAATAAAAAATATGATCATCTTATTGCATACAAAAATTTAAAATGAATTAAATAGGTACAAAAAAAATTACCCTTAGAAAGCTAAGGAAAATGGGCAATATTACTATTTTAAAGGATCTTTATAGTCCACCTCTTTGAAAACTTACTTGAAGAGTCAAAATAAGTTTCAATGATTTACATAATATTATAAAAACCAATAGTTTTTTCTTGTTATACATTATGCACCTACACAGATACACTAATAACCAACTTAAAAGCAATATAATGTCCTGAACTTGGACACACTGGAATTAAATTCATTGTAGTATGCAGGTGGTAGGACATCAAGTAGTTTGAACAGTATTCCCAGTGGGGACCTCGATCTGTCTCAGTTTATTTAACACATGTACCTTTACTGTCAAAGTCTACATTTAGAAGAGAATATACCTCATCCTCGGAGCTGCGCATGGTGTCGACGAGCGACGACGTCACACGTATATACTCGCGAATCTGCCCCAGGCGACGCTCGACCGCCGCGGCGTCGGGGCAGGCCGCCACTATCGCCTCACCAAGAGCACGAGCCGAGTCTCTGTGCACCTGCAAAATAAGTACTTTTTCTAAAATAAAATTACTTTAATTGACATTAGACCTCTTTTTCGTACCACTAGAGTTATCCTTTTGAAGCAGATAGACCACTGGAAAAAAGAAAATGTCCTAAATAACATGAAAAATAGTTAGTTTAGTTGGACGTTGTCATGTCACCCTAAAATAAATTGAACAAAATATTGAAAATAAATCGATAAAACCAATTTACGTGACGCCGAAAGTAAATAAATATACATGTTTAAGTATTTGCAGTAGAACCAAATATAATTTATAGCGCCCCAAGTGGGCCAAACTGTGAGTAGATATCCCAAGCAATTCTCCCATACAACTGACAAGACCCGCGACAGAGGAAGGAACAAGGCCCGCAACAGAGGAAGGAACGAGGCAACTCCGAGAAGCCGTATGCTAATTTTTTTGCGAAAAGTGAGCCAACTGTCCCACGCTCAAGCCTACATTCCCCCAGAAAATGACCATAATATAGTTCAAGGTTTTTTTAAATATTAGTTAAGCAGTTTTTTAATTTTTTGTCTATAGTTTATTCTATTATATAAGTTATCTTTTATAGTTTATCTTTACCAACCTATGTCAAGCAGCCAGGATGCAGGGACCTCTAATATTTCGACCGTGTCCTTTGGAAATCTGTTGCAATGCTCCCACTGTTCCCGATATTTTAAAAGCCAGCGGGGTTTGAACATCCACGTAGGCAAATGCCACAAACAGCTTCTAACACTCATTCCCCCAATAACCAATTCACTTCCGAACCCAATTTATGAAACAAATTTCTGGCAAGAAATATCCAAATTTAAACGTTTTATACCAGTTCTAAGACGGATCCCTAGGGGTGCCAGAGTGACTGTAGCCCAGAAGCTTGCCGAGACGATACGCCACACAGTGCTGGAGAACTCGAGGCAAGCCTGGGAAAATCTACTCACCTTTCCCTACCGTTTTCTGCATATCACTAGAGATCCGCTCAACAATGCCTCCCTCACTTCAAGAATCAAAAAGAATTGTGTTTCGGACATTAACCTCAACCCAAATTTTTCTTCACATTCCACGGTCAAACATAACATCGTGAAAACTGTGGAAAATAAAATAAGTGAGGGAGACATTAAGGGTGCAGCGCGGCTCCTGTTTTCCAATGACACGGTCGCCCCCGACTGCCCAGAAACCCTCATCGCCCTGGAAAACAAACATCCATCACAATCCAATCCTTTCACAGTTTCCGATGACGCATTACCACCACTACAAACGTCGACAGATAAAGTACGCGGAGCCATCATGTCCTTTCTTCCGGGTTCAGCTGGCGGCCTCGACGGTCTCACCCCTCAGCATCTGAAGGACCTCACAAGCGGTTGCTGCGGGGAGGCCGGCGAGAAGCTCCTGCATGAACTTACGAATCTGTGCAACCTGATGCTACGTGGAGGGGTCGCATCAGATATCGTAGACATTCTGTATGGAGCTAACCTCTGCGCCTTGAGGAAGAGAGATGGTGGCATTCGTCCGATTGCTGTCGGCTCCACATACCGGCGCCTTACAGCCAAACTAGCTTGCAAATCGGTAACTTCCCTCGCGTCATACTTCCAGCCAAAACAGCTCGGTTTTGCCTGCAAAGGAGGTTGTGAGGCCGCCGTTCACTCTTTCAGGACAGCTATCCACAATCAAGTCGATGATGTGTTTCTGAAGGTCGATATCAAAAACGCTTTCAACTCAGTTGAACGAGGCGCCTTGTTGGCCCAAATTAAATCTAAAGCACCTGCCATTTTACCATTTATGCTCCAGTGTTACAACGACCCCACCAAACTCATTTACAAAGACCACCTCATCTCATCCGAAGTGGGCTGCCAACAGGGCGACCCTCTAGGTCCAGCAATCTTCAGCCTTGCTATACACCCGGTCATCGAGCTTCTAGATTCAAAATTTAATGTTTGGTATTTGGATGATGGGACCCTTGGAAGCGATGCACCCACTGTACTATCAGACTTCCGCACTCTGATCCGCGAGTTCCAAAAAATAGGTCTGCAGCTGAACCTAGGTAAGTGCGAACTTTTTGTGCCAGACAGTTGTGGGGATAGAAACGCGATTATATCCAGCTTTAAAGAAATAGCTCCACAACTATCTGTCATTGACAAGGATTCGCTCTTCCTTCTGGGCTCACCTATTTTAGACGAATCTCTCCCGGACTTCTTAGATAACAAATTACAAAATTTTAATGAAACTTTAGACCGCCTCCTCCAAATTAACTGTCACATGGCCTTTACCCTAATCCGTTTTTGCATTTTCGTACCTAAATTGACATATGTCTTACGGTGTTGTCAACTGTGGAAGTTCCCTCAACTTCTCAAACAGTTGGATGATACCATAAGACAAACGCTCTCCACTATTTTGAATACAAATTTCGATGACCGCGCATGGACTCAGGCAACGCTTCCAGTTAGGTTCGGTGGCCTGGGTGTTCGAAAGCCCTCTGACATATCGCTTCCGGCCTTCTTGTCCTCAGTCCACGCGAACCATAGTCTTATCTCCAAAATACTACATCACCCATCCTACTCCAATACAGTTACCTTTCTGGACGAGGCCAAGGACGCCTGGAGCGTAACTAGTGCTTGTAGCGAATTGCCTGACAATACTTTTTCCCAAAGGCTCTGGGACGAGCCACTCTGCAGACTGGTACGGAATAATCTTCTTAATACGTCCTCCAGTCCTGTGGAGCAGGCTCGCCTCTTAGCTGCGGAGAAGTGGGAGTCGGGCCTTTGGCTACAAGCATTACCGTCACCCAATACGGGCACATTGCTGGATCGAACAGCTTTCCGGTTAGCTACTTCCCTGCGTCTTGGCACCCCCCACGTCGTCCCCCATCGCTGTGTTTGTGGTGCAAATGTGGACAGCCTCGGACACCACGGGCTGTCCTGTCAACGAAGCGCCGGCCGCATCTCCCGACATCACTGTCTGAACGATCTCATCCGTCGGGCTCTTGTCACCGCCGGAGTGCCAGCTGTGCTGGAACCCTCTGGTTTGGCGCGCGACGATGGCAAGAGACCAGACGGTATGACCCTGGTCCCTTGGAGAGTGGGACGGGCTCTTGTATGGGACGCTACTTGCGTCGATACACTTGCTCCGTCCCATGTCCAGGGCACCTCGAGTTCTGCAGGTGCGGCCGCCAATCAGGCGGAAAACCTCAAGCGGCGCAAATATGAGAACCTTAGTGGGGATCTCATATTTGAACCGTTTGGGGTTGAAACCTTAGGTACATGGGGTCTGGGTGCGCACAAACTTTTCGGAGAAATCTCCAAAAAACTAATTGAGGCCACCCGAGACCCCAGAGCCGGCACCTACCTGGCCCAGAGAATAAGTATCGCAATCCAGCGAGGAAACTCTTTGAGCCTTCTAGGTACTCTGCCTGGTGGGGATGACCTGGGAGATTTCTTTTTTTTGTAGCATTTTAAGTTTTGGAGTAGTTATTATTTTTTTTTTAGTACTTACCTACTTTTATGGTACAATTGATTTTGTTATCATAACTGATAAAATGTATATCATATTGTAGTATTAGTGAGTTTCATGAAAAATTGAAATAGACATGAAAAATTAATATAGGATACTCACTGAATTATTTTCATTGATGTTGTTAAATGGACCTTGGCTCTGGTCATACATGTTGTTCATCAAGTTTACAGATTTAGTTCCTGATCTTTGATTGGAGATTTGTGGTGAAGTATTGTTATTGTTTGAGCTGTTTCCTTCAAATGTGTTCCTTGTTGAATTCAAGTTTCTTGTAAGATTATTTCTATTCTGATTCTGAGCCTGAAAACAATACAATATTGGTTATTTAATGTATTTTGTCTCTTTATTTAGCTGTTTTAATTGAACATGTTTTGACGATATTACTTACATTAAATGGCTGAGACATATTTCCAGTAACTGAGTTAGGTGTGGTAGGATTCACTATCATAACAGCTGCCGTGGCATGGTTTGAATGAGGCATTAAACCTAAAAAGCATTAATTATGTTACTTAAAACTATACAATAAAGGACATCATAATATATAACAAAAAGGATGTTTACCATTTTGCATTTGATGGGCGTAAGGATGCAACAAGTGGGAGTTAATAGAGGAACCCTCGTCGTCGTCTTGGTGATCAGCAGTTAGCACTTCACGGTTCTGCACTGTGAGAGGAAGGGCCCGTGGCTGCGGTCTTACTGGCACAAACCTTCCAAATCCACTCTCAAATGCCACAGAGTTATCTATAAAGCAAATATTAGACATCCCTCACAAAGCCTGCTTAGTTAAATATTTGGTAGCTTTTCTTATTCAAGCCAATGTTGGTATTACATGCAGGAAAAATGTAGTTTCAGATTACAAAATAGTTACATCCAGATAATCTAAAAATGTTTTATCTAAAAAAGAACTAAGTAGATCAAGTCTCTTGTTGCCATTGGACTGATAAGTTAAAAAAATAATAATATGATTATGTGACGAGAACAGACAAAGGGTTGTTAAAAACTAGTCTTACATTTGCTTATAACAGGTTTCCTATCCCTCCTAACTCATTATTAAAATAACTTATATTCCAATATTGAGTTTTATACCAAGCAGTTTTATATTGTATTAATGAAATATATTAGAACGTAAGAAAACATAATTGCTGTAACCCAAAAAAGTCAAACATTTCACCAGAGCCAGAAAACTATAATTTTTTTAAATGTATTAAATATTTAATACATAAAAAAAATTGTTACTTATTAGTAAGTAATTTAGAACTATAGGTTGCAGAAACATGATTTTAAAAACATATATTTCTTTTTTTTTTTTTTTTTAAACTGGAAACATTTTACTATAATAATTATGTTAGAACACAATTATTACATTCATACATAAAGCAAAAACTTTCAATACAGTTTTTTTCTGCATAAACTTGTCAAATGGTCTGGGTCTCATATTTCTAGCACAAATTATTTTTTTGTGTGTTACAGAAATTACGTTTTCTTAGATAGTAAATTAAAACATCATTAAAAAAAATATTATATGTTAGACAACAACAGATATAAAACTGGTTAAACTGTCATATTATAATATGTACAATATTGGCATTATATTATTATTTAATAGTTTAATGAATTCCACCTCACACCTACCAATTATTTATATATTATACTTTATATTTAAATTGTTAGCTCCGTTCCATATTATTATAATGGATTGTTACTATTAATTATATCAAAACCACTCTAGCATAACATTATAATATAATATATTTTAAATAATCTTACCTAGATCAGTCAGTTCCTGATCAGATGTATGGTTGGTTTTCTTCCTGGCTTGATTGCAATTTGATCTGGTGTTATATTCAGAAACAGGTACCCAATCCAAAGATGTCTAAAAAAAGGGAGCTTTTACTAACAACACCATACATTTACCACTAGCTGTGTTTCACACTATTTAACAAAACATTTCCTTTTATGAAATACCTTCTTGGGTATTAATTTTGAAAAACAACTACCCATATGTATGAATATTATTTATTAATATAAAATTTTTTTTTTTGCAAGGTGCAAATATTCTCATTAAAATATGCTACACGCTAAAATAGGTTGGCAGAAATCCAATTTATACGGCGCAACAGGGTACCCAAAAATAAACATCCACATGGTGATCTGAAAAAACTTCAGACTCATCTTACTGAGCATTCAGGACGGCAGGCGGCAGCTGTTGCGGCGACTACACTGGTGATGCGTGAGCTACGTAAGAAAATATAAATTAAAAAGTGCAATACACTTACTGTCACTAAATTGGTAGCCATATCTCTCCTAGTCGGTGTTACGGCTTCTTGCGGTACATTGCAGTTGTTTCTCACTTTGGTTTTAGGTATTGTGCCTGTGTGTCCTGGGTGCCTTTCTTTATTGCCAGGTGCCATTCTATAGTATGTACTCTTAATTATTAATTTGCCTACGCTGAATTTGGGAATTAGCCATTGAAATCAAACTGTATAATTAGAGATAAGGATAAGTCAGATCTACAATATAAGCTTTTGATTGACTACTCGAATAATTACAAAGCTAAGATACATTATTTTAACATGAATCCTTTGTTTACATTTATTTAGAATAATTTTGAAATTATCTTGGAGATTTATCGACGCAAACGAAAGCCTTTTTTCTGACAGTGACAATTCAAATATTTTGACAATGAGTTATGACAGTGACTTTGATTTTTTTATTTATAGTTGAATAACATAAAACCCACTCTTTTTATATGCCAAAAAAAAAAGAAAAGTATAAAACTATAAGAAATCTCATTTAATCGAGTCACAGAGTCAAACACAGAAGTTGACTCTGTGTCGATTAATTTTATAAATGGAACACTAAGGGTGCGTTCCACTAAGCGTTCACAACGATCAAAATGCTCCTTTAGTCGTTCCACTTAACGACCGCGGTCGTTGTGGTCGCGGCGAAAACGTCACTTAAAACGTCATGACTTACGCTCACGCGAAGCTCACGACGGTAAAAAAGTGGGTCGAAGTGATCGTTAAGAAAATTAGCGGCGTTTTCAAAACTCACAGCAACAAAAATGGCGACCGTTAAGCTTACGTTATTTCATGCGGAAAGAGATATTTTAGTAGAAGTGAATGTTTCTGCAGCGGATGCTCAACGTGCCTCCGCAGGTTAATAATTGTAAATATTTTATTGAATTATGTAAAACAAGCTTAGAAAAATTAATTGTAGTTTATAATTAATATACATGTGTACTTTTTTCCTTGGTTGCCAATAACTTTAGAAATGAAAATGAACTTAGCCTTCTTTAAATTAGTTTTCTTATTGAAAAAATTATTACATACGTTTAAAATTTCACTGATGAAAATTTTATTTTTATTATAGACACAGCATTTGCGACACAACTTTTGAACAGAGCTTTAAATGAACAACCCGGAACATCAACGTCTGCTGATCGTGCTGATGAAAATTGAAAATTTTCTGATGATGTCACGGATCATATCATTGATGAAGAATTCCTCGTTAAACTAATATTGAATATAAAAAATTAAATTATAAATTTTTTCAATATAAATCGATTTAAACAATAATTAATTAAGTTTATTTTCAAGGATTACGGATTTTAACCTAACCTCTTAAATCTTTTGCATTCTTTTTATTAACTCGCCGTTTGTATTATTTACTTCCACGCTCAAAACGCTCTATAATCCATTCCACTTGAGTTTACGACAGTAACGCTCACAAGCAAGGGTAACGGGAAAAACTGCGGTCGTGAGCGTGATCGTTGTGAACGCTTAGTGGAACGCACCCTAAGTAACTAACACAGTGTCAAAGAATATATTACATTACTAACGTAAAGAATCGTCATTCCACCGCCACAGTTACACGAATGACAGCTCGCGGCTGTGTGTGCGTGAGCGTGGCTGGGTAAATACGGAGGCGGGCGGGGCACAGCGACCAGCAGAAGACGGCTGTGCATTATGCTACAAGGAAAAAAGGGGCATGAGTTTTTCCAGCCAGGATTTTCGTTCACGGAGCTGGCGCTTTGGACTGGGCCATCGGAGTTGAATTTTTTCCCTTGCAAGATTTTTTTTTTGATTGCAAGAAAATTTAAAAAAAAATGGTAATCTGTTGGAGCAAGGTCCGGGGAATGTCTTAGACATTCCGATTGAGGCTCCTCTAATTTGGTAGCCGTCTGTTGTACAGTGTGTGGTCTAGCGTTGTCCTGAAGCAGCAGTGGCCTAAAGCGAATGACCAACCTCGGTTGTTCAGCAGCTAGCATTTCCTTTTTTTGCAGTTGCTGGCAAAAGACATCTGCCAGTTAAGTTAAGTTCTATTTAAGAAAGATGTAGTAAACGACACCGGCACTAGTCCACCAAACGCTCACAAGTGACTTTTTTTGACCCAATTTTTGCTTGGGGCAGGCTTTGGCTGGTTCGCCAGGGTTCAGCCATTGCGATGAGCGTTTCCGATTATCGTACAGGATCCACTTTTCTTCACAGGTAATGTAACGCAGCAGTCGACGCGCGTTTGTCGGTTTTGCTGCACTCAATTCATGAGGTACCCACCTTTCAAGCTTTTTCACCTTCCCAATTTGCTTCAAGTGGATTAAAACAGTTTTATCACTAACACCGCAGCCTGCAAATAACTCGGACGTGGTTTGCGATGTATCCGCTTCAGCAATAGCCTTCAATTCTTCATTATTAACCTTGGTCTCCGACCGTCCACGGGGCTTGTTCTGCAGGTCGAAATGTCCAGAACGAAAACGTTGGAACCAAACTGGTGCCACGGTGGAACTTGTACTAATATTTCAAGTTTTTCATTTTGTAAATAAAGAAAGCGCAAAGAAAAAACCAAAACAGCAAAAACAAACGAATAACGGTTTTCGAAATACAAATGCACGAGTAAATAGCGGTATAAATTTGAAATTGGAATTCCTAGCCAAAGAAGATATTAAATTAATCTAATATTAGAGACAGATTTATCTGAGGAGACGTTTAAAATTATTTTGATGTCAATCTTAGGCTTACGTCAACATTCCTGACATTCGCCGCGGATTATTAATACAACATCCTTCATCCGTGATTCGCCGGAGCTCGAGCTGTCATTTGTAGAGAGTGTCTCAAAGCAATAACTATTTATATATAACAGAACTCTGTGCATATTTTTATCCCGAAAAAGTACAGTATTCCCGTAGGATACACGGCGGGAAAAGCTAGTAGTATATAAGTAAGGATGAAAAATTGTCTCTCTGGACTCTAGCGAGAGCTTATACTGGATCTTTATGCCAGTAATCGCATGAATTCTAGATTCCCGTCAGTACCGGATTAGCCTTGTAGCGGATGTAGCAAATGCTACGGGCCCCGCGCTCCAATGTTTGTCTGACCGCGACGACCGTGGGAGTGTAAAAATATTTTTCATACATAGTAAAAACAGCGCTGAAAATATATCTGCGCTAATACAATAATTCCGAGAGTCGAACACACTACAACAATTAAAAAACTCAACGCTTCTGAGTTCGATTTTCAGCTGGATTGTACCATACACAATAAAGCTGAAAATAGTTCTGAATACAAAAAAAGTATCTAACTAGCTTTTTAATGTTCTATATTATTAGCAGAGGCGGCGCAAAGCGTGGGCGGTGTAGGCAACGGCCCACGGCCTCGCAGTCTAAGGGGCCTCGCGCCTCACAACCGAAAAAAAATCAAAAAGTATGAAAAAGCCACAATGTTTTTCTTATAATGAAAATAAAGAAATTAATTCTCAACTTAAGATATTTTACGAAGTCAGATAGTGAACAATAAAAAATTAAAACTTTCCATAATCAATGTAAGTAGTGTATAAAAAGGGTTTCGTAAAATCAATTACGGATATTTTGGTCATATGATTTACTGCTTATGTAAAGACGTTTATATATACAGAAAAATGAACATGTTATATTATTTAGTACTGTTCCTCCGTTTTAATATGTTGTTTAATTGTATTTTTCCGAACTTCATAGTCTTTCAGGTTTTAAAGGTGAACAGATTTTAATCCGGAAAGAAGGAAAAACATTTTGTAACATACTGAACATATTATATTATTTAGTTCTGACGGTTGGTTTAAGGCTATTAATTTAATTGATTTTTCTAAAGTACACCGTCTTTCAGCGTCTTTCACCGTTCTTGTAGGGGTTAGTTCAAGTGTAAAATAGAAAAAAATCATATAAAGAGCACATTATGCTCGCTCTCTCCGCCCGCTCGCTTTTCGCTTGGGGCAGAATTTGCTACTGGCCCCGCGCTGGCTTATTCCAGCACTGGTTCCCGTGTATAGATTATATGAACTAGCTTTTGCCCGCGGCTCCGCCTGCGTAAGTACAGTATCCCACTGTACTTTTTCGGGATAATTTGTAGCCTATGTTTTAGCCTTGTATGTGACCCTTACATCTGCTCTCATCGCTTTCATGTATAAATTTGCGTGAAAATAAGTATACATAAATAAAAATAATTACAAGAAACACTGGCTCCTTCGTTGGTGCAGAAATAGTCCATAATCTGATTGTTGGATTTGCTTAAGTACGCAAGTTGCTCGCGTGTCCTGTCCTGGAGTGATGTCGGTTGTCAGATTGTCTTCATCTGGGGCGACTTGGCTGCGCCATTCCTGTAATGTATTACTTTATAGTTAAGACAGGTTATTATATTTAAATTTTATAAAGTATTTATAAAGTAATACATTATTATTATATTTAAATGTCAGAGATGCACATGATGGGCTCAATTTGGGCGTGAGACGTCTTATTTCAATAATAATTTTAGACTAATGTAACGTGGTAATGTGGGTTTTACATGGGTCGATTTTCGCCGTGCGGCGCGGCGAGTCGCTTGATAAATCGCCTTGTCATTTTTGTTGGCAAAATAGCATTACGACCTACTGGTACCATCCATGGGTACGACCCATGTAAATCCCCCTGGAAATAAACGAAGTAAAATTAAACTACGATAGAAGGCAATAGGTACGTACTCCTTTAAGAACTTGTCTAGATTGCCTTTGGTCTTAACGTCTTCGATATCCTTCTGCAGCATGTCCGAGTTGAAGAGAGAGTTCAGGCACTCAACTGCGTTCGTAATTATGGACTGCAATATCACATATGGTTCGACATATCATATATCTGTCCACACATAAAAGGCTCTGTGCAATTAACTTTCTAAGTCAGGGTTTGACTAATATTTGTTATATTGTATATACCTTTATGTAATATATATATACACATATACCTTTATGTAATATATACACATATGGTACATATGTGTATATATTACACTAGTTTTAGGGTTCCGTAGTGCTCAGAGAACCCTTATAGTTTTGCTCTGTCTGTCCGTCTGTCTGTGCCATCGCAGCCGGGACTATTCCATGCGTAAGCGATGAATTCATTCACGGAGGTTGTAGGGACACGGGACGTGAGTAAAGGCCACCGGCCACCGGCCACCGGCCTTTACTCACGTCATATTTATGTTCGAGTTTCGCGTTTATTCACGTCAAGTCATATTCATATTATTATGGATGTCGTAATCATGATAATGATTGTCATATTTTATCAGTGACATTGTCGCATAGGTGTGCTTATTCTTTTAAAAGCAACGCCGAAATTTTGCCTTCCATGAGTTTCGCTAAATTCTGGATATGTTTTTACTATAATTTTATTACTTTTCCAGTTGTACGGTGTACAAAGCAGACATTGTTCTGTCTTAACTATAAACTGGAATAAATGAATAACTACACGTGCAATCTACAAGTCACATGCACATGCACTCGCAAGCGACATGTCACTTAGCGATGACTTATGTCGAATCCCATACATTTTTGATTTCGTACTTCGCGTTCGAAATTATCTTCATCATCTTGACTAAAGGCCCTAATCTTGCAGGGGAAAGGTTGCCTACCTTGCCCGGGATGGGTGTCCCGGGTATGTGGGTATGTGGGGGCTCCCGGCGCTGTCTTCGGTACTTTACCTACTAAACCACCTGCGGATTGCCATCAGGCGCTATGTAGGGGAGTGTCCCGGATCTGTCTAACACAGGACACACACCTAGATGATAGATCTACAATCTAACCTAACCTACTCCTACAATGTGAAAGAGTTATCGACCATTGAGATTTGAGGGTTGAAAGTTATTACAGGACTAATATCGCTATCAAACAATGAAGCTTGGACTTGTGTTAGAAGGGTGAAAATCATAAAATAACAAAATTAAAGCAACAATATTTTTTTTGGGATGGGCCACCCTTATCATTTAGGGGTATTAAAATAGCTTACAACCTATTCTCATAACGAATTAATACACCTGCGAAATTTCATACAAATCGGTCAAGCTGTTTTGGAGAACAGTATAAATCCTCCATGGTTCTTAGTATAATTCCTCCATCGTTCTACTACAGAATACATAATAGTACAACTAGTTCTACTAAACAAAAAATAAGATGGTCTAATTCATCGTTTCTCAACCGGGGGGTCGCGTCCCCTGGGGGGCTCGAGTTTGTTTGTTTGCAGTCTGTTGAAAAATAATAAATACAAACTACATATAGGTACAAAAGATTCGTTTACGTCGAAAAAAGCGTACCAGTAAAGACTAAAAGCTAACATAAAGTATATCTGATAAAATAGCGCGCTATGTACATATTATTATAATTTTATAGAGACGGGGTCGCAAGACTTTTTAATTAACTTTTTGGATTTTTCGTGGGTCGCGACATAGAAATGGTTGAGAAACGATGGCCTACTATACTATTGTTGTTAGGTGCTTGTTGTTGTAACCTACCGCTTGTAACGCCGCGGAGTCGACTTTACGGTGAAAACTGAAAGGGCGCGCGTCAAGGTGCGCCTCGACCTAATTACACCAATTTGTGTTGACTGTTATTTTTAATAGCAAACAGAACTTGACTGTATCAATTCTACGTTTTATAGCTAGTTTTCACTTTTGCATAAGTATACTGTATATATATCATATTTAACAAAACAATAAATTTAAGTTTCAAGTTGTTTACTATTGTTACCAAATATTTGTTGAATTGAAACTTAGCTTCGAAGTTATTATGCCGGTTTCTGAGGTATTTTTTCGGTAGTTTATCAATTCAATAGCGCTTTAGGTAACGCGATTGCGTCATACAATCAAAAGCACTATTGTATATAGGTAATATAAACTCAGAAACCGGGTATTTGTTTTTCTATTATGTCCTAGCTGTCCTGACACACGTTGTTTTGTCTGAAACTCTAAACTATGAAGAGGAATAAATTAAAATAACAACACCTGCAGCTACAACCTACACCAACATCTGCACTTACAAGTTGTAGGCTACAAATAATCATCTACATCTACACCTACCTCTGTTCACCCACCTATCTACTTACCTACCTACCTTGGTACCTACCCAGTACATATACCCTTGGTGCCTTACCTTCATACACTGACAATTTCAACAAAATAAACTACACATAATACCTACATCTTTAACTATCTACATCTAAAACCTACTAGGGACGACCTACTTTTAGGCTTCCGTAGTCCACGTCTCGGAACCCTTATGGTTTCGTTATGTCTGTCATCCGACTTCGGCTTACCGTCCAAATTTATTGGTTGGTGCTAGAAATATTAAACTTTTCATGGATATATTGTTTATTTACTACGCCGACAAAGTGCTAGAGTAAAATCATGAAAAATATATTTTTTCGGGTACCTTCTCTACACGTAAAGTGGGGATGATTTTTTTTCACGACTACCCCATAGTGTGGGATATCATTGGATAGGTCTTTTAAAAACATTGCGCGGTAGCTAGGATCATATTTTGATTTAGGTATGAGTTTGCGAGATATTTAACTTTAAAGCGCATTTTTTTGTTAAAATAGAACGTTTAGCTTTTAGAAGGGATTCTAAAAGCTAAACGGCTGACTCGAAAAATGAGAAAAAATTAAAGATTATAATTAGAGGTAGTACATGTGATGAACTTTGAAGGAAAACTATAACGACTCATATAACTTTGTTAGTTCAGGAGTTATAGAGGCCTAAGTTGCAAAATGAGCTTACTTGGAAAACATTGTACAGAAAAAAGTAAATTATAATAAGTAAACATGTAAAATATTAGTATAATGGTACCCTTCGTGGGTGAGTCCGACTCGCACTTGACCGGGTTTTTATATACAAGAAAGAAGATTATTTATTACTAATAACTACTAAGTGATGTCATAGATGATGTCACCAAGGTTCCGCTAACGGCTAACGGCCAGAGCTTGGAAACCGGCTAGTGCCGCCGCCGCCGGCGAGCTTGTGGGCAGTGGGCGACCTCTAAATATAATATGTAAATGGTTTCAATCCTCTCTATCGGTTTACACTTTACATAAGCACAATGTATTTGAGTTCTTTTAGGGCTCAGTACTCTCTTTCAGTACTGCAACCAACGCTTATATAAATAGGTTCACTCTGTCCGTCCCTCCGTCTGTCTGTCTGCATTCTAATCTATGCATAATGTAATCTATACAAATAAATAAAATTTAAGTATCTGTTTGTAATAACACCAACAAATCAATTTTTTTGGTATAAGTAAATATGACGTCCCCTCCAACAGCCCGCAATTTTTCCACACAATCGTGCACACACCGTATGCTTGTAAATTGTAGTACTTAGTGCAATCAAAGCGAAAGCTAACTATGTGCTGTTTATCTATTCCTCTTTCTTTAATCTGTGCTGTGGGGTTAGCAGCCCCGGATCTAGGGGGAGGGCTAGCGAGGGCCCATGCTCCGGGCGGCAAGTTCATAGGGCGGCCAAATTCACACTTTACAGACGAATGGACAACTCATCATTTACTTTACTCTGACCACACAATAAATAATAGTACAAGTACAGAAATTTCACTATTGTTTTATTGTGACCATATCAACTCGATGTACAATAACATGTACAGAACATGGACCACGTGACCGGGCGCGGCGCGCGGTGATAGCGCGGAGTGAGATGCGCTGCATGAACATTATTATTCGCAAGGCACGCAGGCATAGTCAAAGTGAACATTTTTTATTCAAAATTAGTATTTTATACTCTTTCTGAGTAACACTAACGCATTTAATTTGATGAGGATCATACTGCGTACGCCACCGGCCCCCCGGCTGGTCCAACCGCAATGTCCCTTCATCTTAAATGCACAATGCATCTAAGGTACTTAATTGGATTAATGCTGTATTGCTTAAAATAGTTTCGTAAATATGGCGTTATTTCTAATAAAAAGTAAAGGATAAAAAATGGTTATTGTGGGTTATCCCTAAGAGATAGATTTAAACCATCGCGGACTTTTTTGTAGATCTTTTTAAGGTGTACAATGCTGTAGTACATTATTTGGTCTATGTCGTAGGGACATAGATCGTATGTATTCAGCCAGCATTTGTAATGTAAGCGCAAAAAATGTGTTTTTTTACGACATTAGAGACCTCTAAAATTATCAGTGTTTCTCTGTTATATTATGCATGTTATATATAAATCCTCTTGAATGACTTTATCTATTACAAAAACCCGCATCAAAATCCGTTGCTTAGTTTTAAAGATCTAAGCATGCATATGGACAGACAGAAAAAGCGACTTTGTTTTATACTATGTAGTGATAATAATTAAAAAATCTTTTTAAAAATTGTTCTCCACACGACAGTGTAGTTATCCGATTCATGAAATTATTCTGAATCGTTTGATATCTACATTGTGTAAGATTTTTTGTTTTCATTTATTAACTTATTTTCCAAAAACTTAACAGTTCCCTTCTTTATGAAAAAACGTAACAGTTTCTCATTTCATGAGGATGGGAATAGTCTTTCCGGTTTTAAAGATGAACAGATTTTAATCTAGAAAATATAAAAAAACAATGCATGAGTAAATAGCGGTATAAATTTGAAATTGGAATTCCTAACCAAAGAAGATATATTTGAGATCAAAGTGGCCTGTACGACAAAACGACAATTTCATATGTAAGGACCTAATATATATGTAAATGGCTCGAAAAATACTACATCTTTCGGTGAGCGTACTTACGAGGGCTGATTGATAAGTTTCCGAAACGACAAAGAAAAACTTCAGAAAATCTATTTAAAATATTTATTTCTCAACGTAGTTTCCTTCTACCTCGATGCATTTAGTCCAGCGCTTCTCCAATGCCGTTACACCAGTTTGATAAAATGTTTTCTCCAACCCCTCAAAATACTCGTCCACGGCAACAATGACTTCTTCATTTGATGAAAATCTCTGGCCACCTAACCATTTCTTCAGGTTTGGGAATAAGTGTAAGTAGCACGGGGTCAGATCCGGGGAATAGGGTGGATGCGGTAGCAATTCGAACCGCAATTCATGGAGTTTGGCGACTGCAACCATTGACGTGTGTGCAGGTGCGTTGTCATGGTGGAACAAAATTTTTTTCTTGGCCAAATGTGGTCGTTTCTTCTGGATTTCGTCACTTAATTTTTGCAGCAAGCTTGCGTAGTACTCTCCATTTATTGTTTTTCCTTTTTGCAGATAATCCACTAAAATAATCCCTCGAGCATCCCAAAAAACAGTCGCCATCACTTTGCCGGCCGACAAAACCGTTTTTGCTTTCTTCGGCGCAGGTTTTCCGCTCTCAGTCCACTGCTAAGATTGTTCTTTTATCTCGGGAGTATAATGATGTATCCAGGTTTCATCGACTGTTACATAACGCCGCAAAAACTCATTAGGATCTCACTCCGATGAATCGTCCACTCGACGTTGCTTTTGGTCAACAGTGAGAAAACGCGGCACCCATCGCGCGCAAAGCTTTTTCATTCCCAAATGTTGGTGCAAAATATTAAAAACGCGTTCAGATGAAATGCTCACCATCTCTGCTATCTCTCGCAACTTTAAGCGCCGATCATTCAATACAATTTTGTGAATTTTTTTGATCATGTCCGGATTCGTGACTTCATTTGGACGGCCAGACCTGTGGGCGTATTTTAAACGTGGAAGACAGAGCTGCGAGCTCTGTCTTCCACGTTTAAAATCAGTTACCCAGGTGTGAATTGTAATCAATGCAGGAGCAGAATTACCTAAAACACTGTCTAGCTTGGTTTTAATCTGTGTTGCTGTTTTCTCTTTTAAAACGTAAAACTTTATCACCGCACGAATTTCGTTTCTTTCCATTGTTAAGAAAATTTACGACAGAGAAAGTTCTACGTCCTCTCAAACAAATTCCATCAGTTCGATTAAATTCAAATTTGGCGTTCTATTTTCAAAAAGATGCCAGAATATAATGTAATATTCCTTTTTTGCGTATCGTTTTTTTAAGTTCGTCATTTCGGTCAGTTATCAATCAGCCCAGGTATACAAACCATAGTAAAATATGGTTTGTGCAGTACAACAACTTTGTACCTATCTGTCCCTTGGCCAGTGGCGTAGCGTAGTGGGGCGGACTGCCCCGGGCGGCATTTTTTAGGGGGCGGCAAAATCTTCTTTCATATATATATATATATATATACAGGGTGACCTGAAATTCGATACATTCCTTTGAAAGACAGAAAGTAGACCTCATTTACAGTAATATTTTTCATGGCATCCCCTATCCGAAAGTTGATATTTACAAAGTTATTGAAATTTCAAAAAAAATTTCTTTATTTTCGACTTTTTGACTTTGACATGACGTATTTTTAAAAATGTTTGTCTTTTTAGTGATTTTTTTATGTATTTTAACCGTCAATGAGTCAAATATTATTTTTAAGGAATAAATAGGGACAAACTAAGCGAGAATTTTTCATTATGAGACATGAAACAGAATTTTCTTTTAAGAAAAATGCACATTTTTCTTAAAAACAGGTGATTTTCTTAAAAAAATGTATGATACAATGCGTACAAATATTCTAAATAACTTCCTTATCTCATTAGCTTTCCAAAAAGGTGCAAATGTCTACATAAAAATATGACGTTGTAGTAAACATATTAGAAGTAAAATGAAATAATGTCTAAATCGATTTATTTGCGATAAGGTTAAAATAAAAGGAAAAACTTGAATTTAATTACGTTTATTGTGTTTAAAAAACATCAATGTTTAATTAAATTTAATAATAAATATTCTACTTTAGGTCTTGTTCAAAATGTGAACCTCTGTTTCTGATACAGGCCCGTAGTATTCTCCGTACCTCTGTTTTGATTATTCTGGTAGTAAGACTAGTTTTGATTTCTTCTGCTGCATTTCTTATGCGGCTTCTGAGCTCCTATACAGTAGTTATGGGTGTAGTATACACCAAAGCCTTCATATGACCCCAAAGATAAAAAACCACACGGGGTCAAATCGGGACACCGTGCTGGCCAAGGAATTGGCCCGCCTCGACCTATCCAGCGATGTGGGTAAGTTTGGTCTAGCCACTGGCGTACGCCGAGGCGGAAGTGGGCCGGGCAACCATCATGCTGGAAAATCATATTACGACGAGTTGCTATTGGCACATCTTCCATTAAACCAGTAATCTCCTCTCTTAGGAAATGTTCGTACATTTCAAAAAAAAATGAGGTCCAACTAAATTATTATTAATTATACCCATCCAGACATTTAGACTGAATCTAGTTTGATGGGCCCTTTCTTTTTTCATCCTGGGGTTTTCTCCTTTTGGTGCCCAGTAATGTGTGTTGTGGAAATTGTTTATCCCGTCACGGTCAAATTTCGATTCATCCGTCCATAATATTCTTGAGAAGAAATTGCGATTCTCCATGTCTGCATTTATCATAAAACGGCAGAATTCCATTCTTCTAACCGGGTCTCCCTCTTCCAACGCTTGGACAGGTGTGTAGTGAAATGGATGTAGACGCGCTGTGTGTACTGTAAACCACACCTTCCATTGACTCAATCCAAGTCTTCTAGCTGCCGCTCTTGTAGAAATAGAAGGATCATTTTGAAAAAGTGTTAAAATTTCTTCTTCTTCTTCTGGAGCATACAAACGAGGTCTGCCTGAATCGCCACGTCTTCTATCAACACGGCCGCTTTCCCGAATTCGTCGAAATGTTGTTGAAAACACTCTAACGTTTGGCACTCGTCGATTCGGAAAACGTTCAACGTATGTTCTTCGTGCAGCAGCAGCATTACCATTACAAAGTCCGTAACAAAACAAGATGTCAGCGTATTCATCGTACTCAAAAGCAGCCATCGCGATACAAAAAAATCACAAGTAGAAGTAAGGGTGTAGTTTAAAGCAACAATACGTCCGTACACGGCAATAGTTGACTTAAAACTAATATTAGCTACTAAATTTGCTCTCTAAGCCAGTCGGTAACTCATTGACAAAGGGCCGCGACGACAGTAGCCGAAACATCCCGAAGTTTGAAGAAAGGAAACAATTGAAAAAAAAGGTCGCCTCAGGTAGAGTAATTCTTGAGATAACGTTACCTGATGATTGTTTTGTCTTTGTTTATTACATGTTCATATTTTTATGTACATATTTGTACCTTTTTTGGAAGCTTATGAGGTAAGAAAGTTATTTAAGGTATTTGTACGCATTTTATCATACATTTTTTTTAGAAAATCACCTGTTTTTAAGAAAAATGCACATTTTTCTTAAAAGAAAATTCTGTTTCATGTCTCATAATGAAAAATTCTCGCTTAGTTTGTCCCTATTTATTCCTTAAAAATAATATTTGACTCATTGACGGTTAAAATACATAAAAAAATCACTAAAAAGACAAACATTTTTAAAAATACGTCATGTCAAAGTCAAAAAGTCGAAAATAAAGAAAAAATTTTTGAAATTTCAATAACTTTGTAAATATCAACTTTCGGATAGGGGATGCCATGAAAAATATTACTGTAAATGAGGTCTACTTTCTGTCTTTCAAAGGAATGTATCGAATTTCAGGTCACCCTGTATATACCAGTGATGATGCTTGAGTTTTGTAGTCAGGTAATAGCCTAAACCTGTGTTAGCTAATAATAATATAATATCTTTTATAATAGAAAACAACGCTAGTTTGCATTTTTCGCGCTATGTGCCATATATTGAGGGTACATAATCAACCGCGCCTCGAGTCGACACGGGCGGCGGGAGTAATTTTGCGCAAATATAAACTTTATCTTCCATAAAATAATGAAAAACCAATATTTATATCAGTTTTTCATTTGTTCTTTATCTAAATAAGGTTCCTTTTTATCCATATAAGCCGCTGGCAAAAACATAGAAGACGTGACATTTTAATTTTTAAACTACTAGTTACGTCTCGTGCGTCGGATGGAATTGTTTTGTCAGCGCAATTTGGGTGCAAATTTTTGATTGTTTTGTTTTAGTACCTACTGTATTTTATTACCTACTTAAAAAAGTAATATTATAATATTAATTATAAATTAGTAATACACAAAAGCTGATAAAACGACGGCAGGTCTACTAACAATTCTGCGAATCCGGACCGATTGAAAAGAAAACGGAATTTTTCATCACTTCTTTATTTTATGTGATGTTTTTTTGTAGAGAGTAGCGAATAACACAATTTTGGGGATTCCCCGTATTTTGCATGAAAGAAGGTGTTTAAGGAAGCTCGTGATTCTTACAATGATTACAAGGAAAGTTATATTGATGGATCGTCGGTTATTGGACCAATTCACATTGTCCCGTATCGTAATTTAGGTTACGCTCTGAAACTGTAATTTTTGTGCTAAGATATTTTTTTTTTATTTAAAATCTAACCTGTATAGTGCAAATTAATGATGACTGTTATTGCCAAAAAACTATCTAGAATTAATGTAATATCTAGGTAATGTAATGTATCCATTAAATTAAAACCCTAAGTAAGGGGGCGGCAAAATTGTCATGCCCCGGGCGGCAGACACCCACGCTACGCCACTGCCCTTGGCAATCGTATTTCTATAGCAGTGACTAGTGACAGACGGTGTATGGAAAACTATAAGTTTACCGAAAGACATTAAAAATGCAATAATCAGTTGAACGGTACAAGTTATAAGCACAATGCTATTGTTTTCCATACATAGTTTTATTCTGTAGAAATTAGAATATGACACAATTTCTCCTATCATTCGAGTCGGCTCTTGTCGAATTTCAACCACAGTAAATCGATCCTTCGTATATTGCTACAAAATATTATATTTTGCACTAGCAATATTTGCCAGCGGCTTCACCCGCGTGAAATTAGATTTGAAACTTACATCCCCTATTTTACCCCCATCTAGGGGCGGAATTTTAGAAAACGCTGAAATACGTAACTCATTATTATTTCCGTACTCAATTCATACAAAATTTCATGCAAATATGTCCAAGGAATAAAAAGTTTCATACAAACTTAATTCTCCTATTTTGCCCTCTGGGGGGTTGAATTTTGAAAAATCATCTTTAGTGGATGCCTACGTCATATGAGAAATACGTGTGCAAGATTTAAAATTTCTAGCTTTAAGGGTTTGACCTGTGCGTTGATGATCCGTTCTTTTTAAAAATAATAATTTTACAGTAAAGTTTTTTAATCCCTTTCTGAGTCAGCGAGTCCATCAGTTGTAAAGTCATTCACAAATCATGGAATATATATAAGGACGTAGAAATCCGTTAAAAAAGGTTTTTAGAAATACACAATATACTTATAACATACCTTTAACCCACGGCTCTGATTTCCATGAATTTTGATATTCGAGCTAATAAATACAAATCATTAAGTATGTATTTTATAGTTTTTTTTTTAATTCGTCCCCTAAAGAAGTGAAATGGGGGTCCAAAGTTTGTATGAACTAAGAATGTCAACAACTAGGCGGATTGCGTTGAATCTTGGCACGCAGATATAGTTATTATGACGTAGGGATGTCTACGGACTTAAAAATATTTTTCGAAATTCATCCCCCACAGGGGTGCAATGACGCGAGACGCGGACGAATTCGCGTGCAAAAACTAGTAAATGAATATATGAATAAAGAGATACGTTCATGAGAATAAATAAGCAAATATGAGTCATACTATTAAATACGGGCACAATATTAATTACAATTCCATTAAGTTTTTGTACACACACACCTTGTGAATACAAAAACCTAAGAGCATTAATTTAGTTGGGTGCTCTAAGACAAAAACTTAATGTAGAGTTGCTCAGGTTTACGAAACACGGTTTCTGTTTCGTGAATAGAGCTTTCGTTGTCATTGCAATAATCAAGTATAGTGCTTTTGCGAATCGGAAAAGCGAATCAAGTCAAACTGGATACATTAAGTACGAAAAAAATGCGGGCACATAAGAGCCTCACGGTAAAAACTAAAAAGTAGAGAAACGACCGCGCCGCGATCGTAACATACTCGGCCCAGTTACTCGCGGCGTGACGACGCGGCTCGCTGTGTATTGTGCTCTCTACGACGGTGCTTGTTTTCTTTTCTTGTTTACGTGTAAGCAAAACATAAATAATAAATAGTGAAGTGCAGTGTTATCTTTCTAATTTGTAAAAAATCAGTGACGAAAAATATTTATTGTGTAGGTATCAATGCTGTTTAATTTCCGACAGGTGAGCATAAATATGCAAATAGTTGTAAAAATAAATATCAAAATATAGTAGCATATTATAAAACCGGCCAAGTGCGAGACGGACTCGCGAACGACATTTAATTTTCGTAAAAAACGGCAAAATACGCGTTTGTTATGTGGGAATAATTAATAATTAATTAATTATAACATTCTGATTTTAGTATTTGTTGTTATAGCGGCAAAAGAAATACATCATGTGTGAAAATTCGACTGTCTAGCTACCACGGTTAAG
Source organism: Phengaris alcon alcon (assembly GCA_037179445.1). Classification (NCBI taxonomy): domain Eukaryota; kingdom Metazoa; phylum Arthropoda; class Insecta; order Lepidoptera; family Lycaenidae; genus Phengaris; species Phengaris alcon. The sequence goes on along the minus strand of JAYRCH010000004.1, from coordinate 1,495,473 downwards.
GAGAGCCTGGTGATAGACAGACGGACAGACGTACAAACAGTGAAGTCTCAGTAATAGGGTCCCGTTTTTACCCTTTGGAGCCCCAAAAATGATGAAAATTTTTGGGAATTCTAGATGTTATCTTGTTTTAAAACAATTTTATAAGGAAATGTGATAATTTCCTTTGTACCTGGGTTCAGGAAACAAAAAGTATTACGAAGTAGACAGTGACCATGTTTTATTATTGCACAAAAGGTAATAAATTATTAAATTAGACTAGACGCGAACAATTAAAGACAAAAAGTAAAGAAAACTTTTGATGTAGAGAGGCTAACAGACAAAAAATTAATAAGACTAATAATTAGCTAATTGTAATAGAAAAGAGAGAGTTACTAGCATTACTTAGGTCTTGGGTACAAAGCGCTCTATCAGTTTCTATCTACTTGATTCAAGCCTATTATAAGAATGAAACTTGATCCATCGATTCTACGAAAAGTTTTGCTGTGCTAAACTTTGTGGCACTACTTGTGACATGCAAATTATTTTGTTATAGAGCTCTATTATAGTAGGTAGATAGATATCAGACTCTACCACGTGCAATGTGATTTTAATATAGACTCGACAGCATGAAAAATCCTTAAGGGTTCCATAGAGAGAATTTTCCAATTTGCTACACCTTTTTATCCACATAGCATATTATGGAACACATGATACATAAGATGTATAATCTTAATCTTATTGTCTTTAATTTTATTTTAAACAATTAGCCAAAACTACAAACCCCTGAAAAGTAATATTCAAGTTTTGTATTTGTAGCAAAAATCTATTGTATGCAAAAAAATCCCTTCTAGGGGACTCTTAACTCTTAAGTGATCGTCATCACCAATCACCATCGATTACACAAAGGGGAGAGAAGTCACCTATGATTCTCAGGAACGGGATCCCTTCGAAGTTCAATGTGAGGAGATGGAGCCAAAATTGTAAGTCAAGAATTGGTACCAAATATTTTAAGGTAATTTCAAGAAATATAAAATTAACATGTTAAAGTTATGGAATTCGGTAGGTGTATCAATGTCCAATGTTCATGCCCGTAATGCGTGCCCGCCATAGAATAAATACGGGCGTTATAAATCTATGGAGCCCGCTTATAAATTCCTAGCTTTTGTAAAGGTACAACACCGATTTTAGGGGTCCGTGACCAAAGGGTAAAAACGGTACCCTTTTACTAAGACTCTACTGTTCGTCTGTTTGTCACCAGGCTGTATATCATTAACGTTATATTCACAGATAATTTATTTCTGTTGCCGTTATAACATTGTTTTTAAAACATAGCTGTAAAATAAATACAGTACAAGTCATAAAGCATTAACAATAAAATAAACATTGAAGGGGAGCTCCCATACAACAAACATGATTTTTTTGCTGTATTGCTCGATATTAATAGCGGCAACAGGTAGACGTTTGAAATATTCACAGAATATTTCGTTCTAAATTCACTTTAAAAATAAGTACTTAATTCAATTCAAAAAACGTTCTTCAGAGGGGCTCCCGTACAACAAACGTGATTTTTATTAATAATAGTACTAATAGTTGTATATATGTATCATAATAGGCACGGAACTCTTCGTGCACGAGTTCGACTCGTACTCGGTTTTTGTAAAATCCGTCTGCAGACTTAGATATTTAGATAATACAAGTTTTATTATTAATGCCTGACGTCTTAAAACACTTATATATAATAATTATATTTTATATTGCAATATTAATATATTTTGCTGTAGGTAAATTAGCCACCAGCATAATTCATAATAATATTTAATTCATGGTCTGTAAGCATCCATGGAATGAAGGTTTTGCATAGGTATTAACTATCAAGCTCATTGTTAAATCTATGCTTAGTTCAAAATAATAGAAAATATTTTAATCTTATATAAACTGTTACTCATAGATAATAACACTATATAAGTATATAGGTATAGTAGACTGATAGATAACAGAACTGTTATCTATCAGTCTACTATACCTATATACTATATATTTTTTTGGAGATACTAAAAAACTTTTGGTAAGGCTTATACAAAAAGTACTGGGTACCTACATATCTAGATATCTACTAGTTACAGATCTACAGGTGTCTATCGGTACAATAAATTGTGTAGGCTTAGTTCAATCATAAGCAAAAATATAGGTAAGGACATACTAAAAACATAAAACTGTAACCTCCCTCATGCAATTATCTAAATTAACATATTACATTACATATTCGTTGTATGTGTCTTACGGCGGTTGGGTCAATCTCTAATACTTTTGTTTAGAATAATGACGGTAGGTTTTTCACCGACTTCCAAAAAAATGAGCCGGTTATACGTTCGGCTGTATATATATTTTTTTTGTATGTTCAACGATAATTCCGCCGTCTGTGGACCGATTATGAAAATTCTTTTTTTTATATATATAGGGTATAATCCGAAGTTGGTCTCGTATTCACCAAAGTGGTGGCCAAATGATGGGATCCATGAGGAATCGAGGGAACTCCTCGAAATTTATAGCGACATATATAGTGATTTTGATTTTTTCTGAAGTAACCCAAGCATATGCTACCAAAAGTAAGATTTGGTACCATGTTATACCCTGGATCCAAAAGTATTGAACGGAACTCCTGACTCCTTATAGATACATGTTTGGGGATTTCGGCGTTGCTTAAAGAACTGCAAGAATATGCCACTATGTCAATTACAGTAACCATCATCATCACATACATCATCACATTATGATGATATAATAGGTACTTCTCATAGTATTTTACACCGACACGGATATCTTTTTGTAAAGGGTATAATTCGAAATTGGTCCTTTAGTCACTAAAGTGGAGACATGACATGATGGCATCAATGAGGAATCGATGTAACTCCTAAAAATTTATAGGGTCATCTATAAGGATTTGACTTTTGTGAAGTAAATCAATCACATGCTAACAAAAAGTAAAATTTTGCGCCAAGGTACCCTATACCCTGGATCCAAAAGGACTGAACAGAACTCCTCAGTCTTTAAAGATACACGTTTGGAAATTTCGGCATAGTAATATACTGTAATCATCATCATCATCTTATACCCACGAATACCTAATGGAAGCTTGGCGCCTATTCAATTATACATTCGAACGTTTATTTTAAACATTCTAAGATAATAATATAATAAATATTACTAAAAAGGGAAAGATTATTATCTTTAAACAGAAAATGAAAACCGACATCCAAAATTAATATCCTGATAAAACAATATTTTATAGAACTCATGTTTCAGTTGGCTGGTACAGACTTCAATATACACACTATTATAATTATACACACTGCACAACAGACGGCTATCGAATTAGAGGAGCTTCAATTGGAATGTCTAAGACATCTACCGTACTCCCCGGACCTTGCTCCAACTGATTACCATATTTTTAGAAATTTGGATAACTTCTTATAAGGGAAAAAATTCAACTCCGATGGGGCAGTCCAAAGCGCCTTCAAAGATTTTATTGATTCCTACCTATGAGATAGCAAAAGTGCATAAATGCAAACTAAATTTTTTGGAGATTTTGAGGATTCGGTTGTGTTTTAAGGTGACTGGCGAGACATGGTAGTAGAGTTTTTTAAACTTAAATTCATAAGCTAATGAGTATTATACAATAGTTATCTGTAAAAATAAAACAGGTTTTGAGATTCATATTTCGCCGAGACGAGGACGAACCTCACTGCTCAGCGGATGTTGGTCATGCCATCTGTTGCTTGATATATTACACGTTTTCTCTTAATCTCATAATTTTAATTAAAGAATTTAATAAGCCGTGAACTCATTTATTTATACGGATCATAAAGTTATTATGCATTATTATTTTAAACAAAAAGTTAAAACCGACTTCCAAAGTAAAAATGCACAAAAAAGTATGAAATAAAACTTGTTTTCATAAGGAGTTCCGTTCAATACTTTTGGATCCAGGGTATACCTTGGTGCAAAATCTTACTTTTTACCCGACTACGGCGAAGCTAAAAGGAAGGGTAATGATTTTGGCAGTCTATGTATGTATGTATGTTTGTTCCCTCGTAGCGTCTAAACTACTGGTCCGATTTTAATAAATTAGGTGTCAATAGATTCGTAATAATTCCGCGGGTAACATAGGCTATATTTTTTTTTCAAAATGTATTTCGAAAATTGATCCTCCGATTCTAACATAAAAAAAATTAAACCTAGATAATCATCACGTGTTTGATATCAAAAGAAAAGTGCATAATATATTAAACATATTTGTGGTCTGCTTGCACGTAATATTACATATCTCAAATTACACGTTTAAAATGCGGTCGTACAATCCGTACTAACCCAGTTGTTCAATTTTCGAACATTACGTAATATAACACTATAAATATATAATTTATAATTATATTTATTATTGAACCTTCATAAAATATAATGATTATCATAATATAATAAATATAATAATATTATCCTCGATCTTTAAATCAAGAAAAAAATTTGGCTCTCGCTCTTGAAAAAGATATTCGTAATTTCAAGTGTTTTGATTAGGTACTTATTAATATTATTCCAAAAATATGTTCGATTGGGAAACAGAAACATACAACATAAAAAAAAATTGTTAAAAAACTATAACCCGACTACGTACAAAATTAAAGACAATTATTTTTCTGCCTAAACGTCTACACATAAGCAGTAGATCATATGCCCAAAATTTCCGTAATTGATTTTACCGAACCTTATATATATAGCCGAATGCATAACCGCCTCCTTTTTTTGGAAGTCGGTTAAAAAGATAATAAGTTCTATTATAAACATATTTAATATTTTAATTCAATAAATGTATCAGTTCACTTATAACTTATATTGGAAATTGGAATCCAGAAGAAATATTTTATACAATTTGAATTTTCATGCTACATTATAGACGTAAATCACCGGTGTACCAAACTTTGCACAAACTAAAAAGTAACAAAAAATCGATAACCCCAAACAATGTAGAGTCGTTCTGACTTCTAGCTGTAAAATGTCTGCTTGTTTTAAATGTCTGCCCCATATTATTCTTTACAACAATAATTTTAACTTTTTATTTCAATAGCATTATTTACTTCGTACAACATTGTACGATATGTACGTAAGTTATGTAATAATATAATGACTTCTTACCATAGGAGTTACCATATACGGCCAACAACCTTCGACCGTTACTTTGCTATCGACAGAATAAGGTTAACATGGCACATAGCATAGGTATTGATAAAATAGGTGTGTGTAAATGCCCTTACCGTCGAAAGAAGTTAAAATAATCGTCGTCGGTCACGCATGGCGACGGACCTTCGCCGCTTATAGCGATGACGACATCGCCCGCAGTCCGTCCCCGAACTCTATATTTTGTTCACAATAAAAAGTGAATTTCGCGAACTTGTTCCTTCGTTAATATTGCATTATTGTATTTTAAAGGGGCAGGAAAGAAGTAGCGTTAAAATATTCAAAATGTAGAGAACATTAACAAATATTTTCAAGAGGTTACCATAAAATTAACAAAGCTTTATTCGTGTCTTAATTGCAAACAGTTGAGTCAAGTAGAGATGATTTAGAATCATGCTTTTTAATTGTAGCAAAGTATCGCAGTAGAATACCTAGTGAAAATCCCATGAAGGGATTGAAATCGGTTTTAATGTAAATATTCAATGCAAAATAGCTTCTATTTATTCGCGTTCTAGTTTTATGGTGTAAAAAAAAATAGACATTCAATGTGACTATTTTATTCATATAATCAAATGCATTTGGATGTAAATTTATGTAAATATGATGTGATTAGTGCAAACTACTCACAATTACAATACGACATGACATGACGAGTATGAATGGGCTGCTTGCTACGCTGCCGCGGCCGTTATTCACTGGCTCTGCTGAATCACACTCATCCTATTACGAAATTATATAACATAAGCACGAATCAATTGATATTATTAAAGTTTAAAAAAGGAAGTGTCTGGAAACCTTGTTTGGTAAGACGCGTGTGTTATGTGACACAGAAACGATTCCTTAAGTTATTTATTTTTTGTTGATGTATACCTAATACCAGTAAATATAGCGCAAAAGTCATAAGCTTTAGTAGTATTTCTTTTAACTAATAATCACACTACTCAGGCAGTGTGAAGTGGTGGAGATGGATTATCATTGTTCGTGTCCTAACTCCTGGCATTGAGCAACGTAGAGTAATTCTGGCGACACGAAATTTATGTGGCTTTCCATCATTCCATGTGTGTTTAAGGTGCAGCCCACGCTATTCATTATTATGACTTGACATTTGAGTATGGTTATCCACAGAAATGGTTTTTATTTAAAATAGCTCTCGTGAGTTTTATGGTCCGGTCTGTTTAGAATAGCAGCTAGAGTCTAATAAAGAGATATTGCAAAGGAGCAGGGGTAGGTACATCATTATTTCTCTGTGTCCCAAAACCATAATGCAACTTCTTCGCCGTTCGGTCGGGACTCGTGTGCGTTACCATTTGCTATCTTAGTTCAAGGTTGTAGACTTGAATGACGAATAAATTAAAAACAGGGCAAGGAAATATAGATAAAATGACACAATCGTTCTCGAGTCAAACTGAACAGTGACCTCAGGCGGTTGTCAAATGATGTCACGCTGCGTAAGGTCTAAAAATAATAGCCCGGCGCTAGATTACCAGTTACCAGCAATACCAGTCATCATATTTGACCTACAATTTTAATTTTTACACACCCACACAATCACACACAGCTGAGCAAAACTGTATCTGTATTTCTAATCAGAATTTGCATAATATAAAGTATAAACTCAAAACCTCGTCATTCAAGAGAGATGCACTCCCCACCAAAAAACTTTATCATATCATATTGCCTACTCTACGTTTAGTCTATGATAATCTTGCGAGGTTCGCCTCAAAGGATAAAGGAAGTTCGGAAGTTATTACGTTTATTTAATTTATGTTACTACCTTTTGATAGTTTCTTATCTTTTATTATATTTTACGCGTGTAGCCTGTTGAGTCGATATGTCTATTGTCTAGTAGTAGTGAAGTTGTAATGCAGCTAACTAATGGGTAACAACCTCCCAGCACGCTATCAATACATATAAACAAATAAAATTGAAGTGTCTCCTTGTAATTTTAAATTAACAGCATTTTACTAAATGCATATGAGAGTATATACGGTACCTGTCCGTCTTTTTGTCTGTCTGTTTGTTCTGAAAGGGGACTTTCACGGGACTTTCACTGGCAGATAGCTGATGTTTTAAGGAGTAATTTAGGCTACTGTTATTTTAGGGTTCCGTTTCAGTTAGTTCTACGCCAACTAGTTGCGGGCGCCAGCTGGTTAGGTAATAAGAACAGAACGATATATCGATCGATATTCGATGCGATAATCTTGTTTACAGTTGGTTTACTCAAAAATGAAGCTGTTATTGAGTTTGATATTTCTAAGAATCGATGTTTCTGTTGATGTATTTTTATTATTTAGTAGGTCAGATTATTAATAAAGGATAGGTGTAAGAGACTTTACCGAAGTAAGCTCTCAAATTTGCATTTTCAACATTTACTTGAAACTTAGCGAATTATTAAACTATCTATTTATGTAATAGGTACTCAATACTCATAGGTTTTGATTACATAGAATACTATAATATTTTAAACAGTAAACACATTAAAACAATAGAGCGCTACTCCCTAGTAGTAGCACAAACAACATAAAACTCCATCAGCGACGAAAATAACATTAAATCGTTTGACGCCGAATTAACAGCCGCTGTCTTGTGAGTTGTGAAAGATGTTTGTTTACGGGAATGTAACCCAGTTACAGTGCAGATGCCCTTTTAAACGGGACACCCGACGAGCCGACTGATGACCCAAAACAAAAATACAGTAAAGACTTCATGTGCCTTCCACTCAAGTAGAGTTCTACATTTTTTATTTGATCTGGAATTTCTAATAAATTTATTTAAGACTTATAATTTACTACTAATAACTCTTCATGTAAATTCATGATCTTATACTTATTGCTCACATAATACCTCCCTACCCCTAGTCCAAAAAAGGTGAATATCTTAATATTTCAAGCATTTAAAATGTCTCCGTAACCTACATATTTACGGATATTACCAGCGGTCTACATAATATTATTAGATTATAATTTACAACTCTCCGGTGACTGACTTGGTATGTTCCTACTTCCTAGTACTTTTGCATCGATACATGTTAATTGTATTTGCGGATAAGTATTCCATATTATCTTAGTTTAGCGTCGGTTGCATTAATTATGCAACGCAATCAAACAGACCAAATAAGGATTAAATGTGGGTGTAGATGTAGCGACTAGCGACAATACCGTACAATTTCACTCCAAGCTTCTTCTAGCACAAAGGAGACAGCTGAATGACCATGTGCTCATAGTTACCGACCCATGACCCCTTCGTATTGGACCGTGAAAATCTATATGGATTTATGCAATCTTTTGTATGCTAACGACCCGGCACTGTACTTACTCGCCTACGCGCGACATTTGACAACAATTAAAGATGGAAATAAACTTTGTTCATCTCAAAATGACGATACTTCTTGCGACTGCGTAATGCAGCATCTAAAATTACGCGGGTGTCGCCTACTAGAAGCGTCTCCCACATAATGTACCCAAGGTCTCAGACCAAATAAACAAGTGAAGACAGAGTTCTGCAAACCTCACAGTGTCACGCACACACATGTAACGAAACTACGCCTTGCCTCATAAGGCGAGCTGTTGCGATGTGTAGTTTTTAGGGTTCCGTAATATTCAAGGAACCCTTATAGTTTCGCTCTGTCCGTCTGTCTGTCCGCCCTTCTAGCTCCTGTAATTATGAAAATATTAGGTCTTTACCTATGAAATTGCCGTTTTGTATGAAAAAATTTAAACTAATTTTTTTCATGTATTTTTTATTTGTATTAATCGAAGTAATCACCCATGCAATCAATGCATCTTTTCCAACGCAGTGGCAGTTTATTGATGCCCTTCTTAAAGAAATCAGCTGGACGGAAGGCAACAAATTCTTCAAAGGCATTTTATACTGCCTCTCGGGTATTGAATTTTTTTCCCGCCAAGAAGTTATCCAAATTCTGGAAAAAGTATTAATCTGTAGGTGCAAGGTCTAGTGAGTAGGGCGGATGACGGAGAGCTTCCAACCCCAGTTCTTGCAACTTGGAGACCGTCTGCTGTGCAGTATGAGGTCGCGCGTTGTCGTGCAGGAGCAGCGGAGACGAGCGAAAGACCAATGCTGGTTGTAGATGTGCCAGCTTCTCCATCATTGTGTTCAGTTCTTCATAGTACACATCTGTAGTAATGCTCATCCCGTTTGGTAGGAAGCTGTGATGAATCACACCGGCGCTAGACCACCAAACAGTGACCATCACTTTTCTACGGGTAAGTTTTCGTTTAGGGCATTGTTTAGGTGCTGAACCAGGATCCAACCAACTTACTGAGTGCTTGCGGTTATCAAACAGATCCATTTTTCTTCGCAGGTAACAATGCGGTTAAAAATTCCTTCATTTGTGTGTCTGTTGAGCAGTGCAAGGCACGTCTCGACGCGTACTTCGCGATGGCGATCATTGAGTTCGAGGGGCACCCATTTGTCAAGCTTTTTTACATTGCCAATTTGACGCAAATGGACCAATATTGTTTTGACGCTAACGTCGAAAGCTGCTGCTAATTCAGCCGTAGATTGTGTATCATCAGCTTCCACAATCGCCTTTAATTCGTCATTGTCGGCCAAAGTCTTCGGACGACCGCGAGGGTCATTTTTCAGATCGAAATTTCCAGAACGGAAGCGAGCAAACCAATAACATGTGGTGCGTTGGTTTGTAGTGTTAGCTCCGTAAACGTCGTTGATGTTGCGTGCCGCTTGTGCCGCGTTGCTGCCACGACGGTACTCATATTCCATAATTACTCGAATTTTTAACGTATCCATGATGACTAAAAAGATTAAAATGCGATGAAAATGTTAAACTAATCAATAAACAAATGACTACTTTTGGAAAAAGAATTCCATGTTTTTATAATAAAATTAATTTGAAATTAGAATTCTTAGCCAAACAAAAATTATTTTGATTTGAAATGGCCAGTACTGTAGAACGGTAATTTCATAGGTATTACATAGGTAATTTCATAGGTATTAATTTATATATAATAACCTATTAAATGGATGAAATTTATATTTTAGAACTTTTTTACAATTTAAAGACTTTTTTACAAAGTCATTTTCGAGTAATCGGCTCCCGAAGTAGTTTATAAGTTGCCCCCTCCCCCCCGGCATATCTAAAGTATAGAAGATAGAAACTTGTAAGTTTCCATGCTGATTGATCATGCTAAAAAGTCTTTACGAAAATTATTTTGAGTGAAATCGGACAATAACTTTTGAAGTAATTCAAAGAAAACCTATTGCTCGTTGATAGTTACGGAACCCTCCTTAGACATGTTCTTGGTTAGGTTTTTTATGTATGTAGTGTGTAGCCACACGCGCACTACAATTACTTGCATAAAAAATCGACCTTAATTTTTGTTTAACAAAACTCCATTTTTTTATTTGGTCTGTGTCCAAGGTCTGCTAATACTAACAATAATCGCTTCAGTAATTAAATGTAATTAACTTCTTACGTCATGCTCTTTTTTCGTATGAAATTAATTCGCTTATGTTTACTCTTCAGTTCAAAGAAACGATTCGAATTCTTTTATATCTTAAAGCTTATTTTATTTTTATATTCTCTTTGGATACTTTTTAGTGGACACAAAGATTTGAATAGGCTGCTACGTAAAATGACATTTATTTTTGTACATTCCAAAAAAGAAAAGATATACCTATTATATACTTTATTTAGATTTAAGTTTTTTGGCAGCATTAAAAAGTATTATAGCTTTGATTTTGTTAATATATTTACAGTACTGTACTTTTATTGCAGATACAAAATGAAAACTGAACCAAGGTGCTAGAGAAACCCAACGAAAATGAAGCCACTCATCAACAAAAATCTCATTACTTTGAAGTGTGTTCTCTTCTGTTTCCTCTCAGGCAAGTATTATTGTGCCATCCCACTACTATTGTAAATGTGAAAGTTTCTGAGGATGGATGAATAGATGGATGGATGGATGTTTGTTATTCTTTCACGCAAAAAGTAACGAACGGATTTTGATGAAATTTGTTTGGTTATAGTTAAGGCACTGGATTAACACATAGGCTACTTTTTATCCTAAAAACGGACAGTGTTCCCGTGCATTTATGCTGGCAAAAGGTAGTAATTGTTAATAACATAATATATATACGTTGCTCACGACTTCGTACGCCATAAAATAAACTCCGTGGAAGCCGTACATGTTGCTGCGATAAAATGTAGCCTGTGTAAATCCAGATTCGAGATTCTAAACTACTACCATACCAAATTTCTTTAAAATTCGTTCAGTAGTTATTGCCTGAAAGAGCAACATCCACACATCTATAACACCGGTCAACACGATTTCTGGGTCTGGCTCCTGAATGTGAAATTTTGGTTTCTCCTGTTACAAATAAATAAATAAATATCTGTTCCGATCAAAGTTTGCTTTTGTAGAAACTAGAGCAATTTTACGGAGTTTAAAAAAATACTAATTTTTATATTTTCTCTGTAATTTTATTTAAACTTACAATAAGAAAAGTTTTTATTGAACATAAAAGTCTTCTTTATACAAGAATTATGTCAAATAATAGCAAACAAATAGGAAATAACAAAAAATCAAGTTCAAAAATGAATATTTTTAGTGGATCTTTTATGTTTGTATGGGCTTTCTCGTATTAATCCCCAAATGTAATCTGCCATCATGTTCTCGTTGTACTGCCCTTGGTAACGTCGTTCAAAGTTCATCACATCATGGTGAAAACGTTCTCCCTGCTCCTCTGAATAGGCACCCATATTATCTTCAAATTTGTCCAGGTGAGCATGTAGCATATGGAGTTTATGGGAAATTCTGCAGCCCATCAATTTAAAACTTTCAAGCATATTTTCAATCAACTCTTCATAATTGTCGGCTCTGTGGTTTCCAAGAAAACTATTGACTACTCCTTTCAGGCTCTTCCAGGCTTGTTTATCATCAGCATTAAGGAATTCTGTGAAATCATCGCTGCTTGTTTTTGTACAAGCATTATTTGTTATATTTGTGGTCCAACGAAAATACCAGCTTTAACTTTAGCTTCAGATAATTTGGGAAAGAATATCTTTAAATATTCAAAAGCTTCAGAATTATGATCTAGAGCATTCACAAATTGCTTCATTAGACCTAACTTTATATGTAACGGTGGCATCAATATATCTTTAGGCTCTACTATTGGTTTTGCTTTCACATTGTTTTCCAATTTTAAAATTCAAGTCGATCAGGCCAAACACGCCGTTGGTAATGTTCTGAATCTGCTCTGCTATCTCATAAGCAAACTTTTTGTTCCTTACTTTAATAACTTCACCGCAAATAAAACAGAATGAATCAACATCCTGTTTACACTGTGTTGATGCCATTTTCTAACTAAATACGACGTAAAAGTCGGTTGTTACAACTGTAATAGACTTTTTTTAAATAGTAATAGGCAAATAAACACTCACTAGTGCCGTTCAGAAATAATGCAGAATTTGCAATTATGATAATCAAAGTGCTATCACCTATTGCTCATAAAAATCAATTAAAATCTTCAAAACGTACTTATCAACATAAATCAGACAAAAGCAAACTTTATGACATAAAAATGGATATCCGAGTGTTTTTCGATGTTTGAAATCAGAATTCAAGCATTAGAACAGAAACCCAAAACATTTTCTTTTTTGTAGACCTGTGTAATATATCCGTACATTCTTACATACTTTCGCGTTATAATATTAGTAAAGATTCATAGTATACTTTATTTCTAAAAAAAAAACAATTATTTTAAGATTAATAGCTATCAATAGTCTATACTATTTATCGCACTAGTAATCGTGCGATAGGTATATAGCTTATTGTATCGCAAAGCTCTTTAAAGCGTTTATACACTTACAAATTGTAATAAACTGTAAACTAATTAATTTTTACAGGTAGACTAGCTATACCTTAAGCGTGTCAATAAATATTAAAATAACAATAATAATGATATTGGGTATAATTATTGTACATTTTGCGAAATAAGTTAAACGACCTTTTGTCATTAACACAACGAAACCTGAAACTGTGCTGGTATGTGTTGCTAATGCTGTATTGCTTAAAATCGCTTCGTAAATAAGCCATTATTTCGAATAAAAAATGGTTATTGTGGGTTATTCCTAAGAGATAGACATACATTTACCATCACGGACTTTTTTGTAGACCTGTTTTGTAGAGTGTTTTTAAGGTATTGTACATCTTGTAGTACATTATTTTGATCTATCTCGTAGGGTTCAGCCAGCAGCGTTTGCAATGTAAGCGAAAAAAAATGTGTTTATTTACGACATAAGGAATCTCTAAAATAATCATTTCTCTACTATATTATACATGTCATACACATGAACCTTCCTCTTGAATCACTATCTATTAAAAAATCTGTTGGGTAGTTTTAAAGATCTAAGCATACATAGGGACAGACAGAAAAAGCGACCATGTTTTACACTATGTAGTGATACTGGTTAGTGTTTAATTAAGTTATTACTTGTTTTATTAGGTATTTATTGATACTTTAGTTTTATTTATTGCTTTTATAATATAATACAATTGTTATCGTTGCATGGATCGGAGTAAATAGGTTGAAACCGTGTGTGTATACGACGACAATTTGCCGAATATAAAATGTGCACTGATGCATAAATTAAATTCATCAAAATTAATAATGGTTTTTGGACATAACTTTTTTTATGTACTGTAGATACTGAATACCTAATTATAGTTTATCAAAAATATAATATACCCTTCTATAGAGTATGGACTATACGGGTAGTGATAACCAATAAGAACAAAAAATAGGTCCCGTTTGTTTCCAAGGGCCGAGTATCGGTCGCATCTGCATGACCCGTGTTGCAAGCTTCCTTCTTAGGACACTGTACCTACTCGTATAAAGGCGTATACCGTATGACGTAAACGAATGACTTAGGGACCATTCACCTCGACTCGACCTAACTTCAATGCGACTGGGATTTCAACCTTGCCATATGCAGTAATTACAGCAAAGAATGTACCAACAGGTTGAAAGAACTGGAGTTAATGGTTGGAAGATAACTGTAATCTTTTGATAGATTTATATAATGCTAGTGTATGTTTGCTTGTTGTTCATTAATTATTGGAGTATGAATGTTGTTATATAATTATTGTAGACATATCAAAGAAGCTTACTGAAGCCACCCACCTGGAGACCCCAGAGCCGAGAACTACCTGGCACAACGGATAGCCATTGCTATCCAACGAGGCGATGCTATCAGTTTGCTAGGTACTCTGACAGATGGGGACGACCTGGGGAAGTTTTTCTATTTATAGATGTTTTTACAGATAGTCATATTTAATTTTGTAGATAAGTCTTGTTTTATATTAGTATTTGTTTTTAGTTTATTATGTGATACAACATAATTAAATAGATAGTAATAGTGATAGTGAAAAAGATATTATAAATATAAAATAAAAGAAATAATTAAAATATTTTCTGAGACGTATGTTTTTAGGAAAATAGGCCTTCATCAAAGTCATTAGGTAACCACTTTGAAATCTAAGGGTTAAATACCATGTGTTATACCTTTTTACAATCTCAATTAAATATTATAATTATTTGTAAGCTGTTCAGTCAAGTCCCCATACATTTTTTTTTAAATTCAAGTATAATAAATAAAAAACTGATAGAGATAATTCATGTTTTTGCGACTGTGACAACAAAATTAGTGAGCAAGGGTAAAATTTTCATAATTTTTAAAAAATGGCCGATAACTAAAAAACCATGATACTTTTACTAAACATGAATTGTATTTTTCTGATCCGTTACGATATTCTCCAGCTGCAGGTGAAGGATTATCCATTAATTACGCCACACCCACTATCGATGATCAATATGTCAATGTCGTACAGAACCATACTCGATGTCCAGTTCACGTTTACGGTGTAACGTGTTACGTGACATAAATGTCAACACAACCCAGCCTTATTTTCCTCATATCGAAAGTATTATGTAGAAAATACAAAAGTATTTTTTACTCATTACTTTCGTAAGTTAGAACACACGATATTACTTTTTATACACCGTCTAATAGGTTCAGA
Source organism: Phengaris alcon alcon (assembly GCA_037179445.1). Taxonomy (NCBI): domain Eukaryota; kingdom Metazoa; phylum Arthropoda; class Insecta; order Lepidoptera; family Lycaenidae; genus Phengaris; species Phengaris alcon. Next base: position 1,480,207 of record JAYRCH010000004.1, on the reverse strand, counting down.
GCGCGACGATACGCGATGCTCCGCGGCGCTGCATTTTAAGATATCCGTTCATAATTGAACTTTATTAATTTCACAAAAAGTTACACGTATCATACGATCTGCATGCATACACAGCGGTGCAACCTGACATTCGAACTCTTACAATGAAACGTGTATCTTCTTGTGTAATTAACAAAGTTCAATTTTGAATAGCTATCTTGAAAACGCAGTGCTATGTTGCGTATCGTTTCGTTTCGGTGTGAATTGACCATTAGTATATATTAGTTGCACAATTACCTTTATTTATACAACAACAATAGGTATGTATTTGCAACCCGTCATCACAAAACTAATAAAACTCTTATATTCTAACAGGAATAGGATGCATATTCCCCTTCCTGCCACTGCATATGCTGTCCCTGGGCCTCGACAGAGGGGAGGCCCGCTTGATCTCCACCGTCGCCCCGTGCATCGCACTACTGGGACCGGCCATTTTGGGACCCCTTGTTGATAAGTATGTACTATTGTACCTTAACGAGTCTGCAGGTACATCCAGGCTCTCAACGAGATACTCAGCGAATGTGCAGTTTCCTATTCTTCACATTCACGCTCTTCTTCTTCGACTTCGTCTTCTCACGAGAGACACGAGTTCTCGCGAGACTTCTCGATGTGAGTCTGGATGCCGTATTACGTTTAATATTCACCTAGTCTGTAGACAAATACCTAAGGCTTCATTGAATGACGACCTCTGTGGCTCAGTGGCAAACGCGTTGGCACTCAAGCCGGATGTCGCGGGTTTCCAATCCCGCCAAGGGAACAAAAAGTTTTCTGTGTTCCTGCGTCATTGATGTGTATTAAATATGTGTATAATACAATAAAAATCTTAAATACATTATGTATAGTATAAAAGTATTAAATATACTTCCTGTTGTCTGGTACCTGTAATACAAGTACTTCGGATACCTAGCACGGGGCCAGATTGACGTGGTGTGAAGCGTCCATAGATATTATTATATTGAAAAAATAGCAGACAAGATCAATATAGACTTTAGATGAGTACATTGTTGTCCTTTTCATAAGTTTTTTTTTTCATAAAAAGTTTTGTACCAAAGAATGTAAAGTAGCTGGTACTACGCCAAGTCTCACACAGCACGCTGCTCGTAGTGTCGTATGGGCTAGACGTCCCATGGGATAACGCGAGCAAGGGGAGTAGTACCTATAGAATGTAGAGAGATAGCAGTGACATTGTGTACTGTGCACATACTTTGGCGTTACAACGGCCGGTTTAAATAAAAGGTCCAACGTAAGCGAAAATCCTTTTGTGACTTGTGAGCCATTCTCAATATTTTTATGACGTGAAGGCGCTTTTTACTAACTAAAAAATTTAGTTTTCCATAAATTGTCTTAATAATGTTCCGTTTATTTAATTACTAATTGGATAGCAAAATCTTAAACTCTATACGTACAGCTTTTACAGGAAAAAATAAACGCAAACAAATCACTTTCTTTGTTTACATGAATATTTAAAGAGAAACTATATTGTCTAATTTGTCTTCACTGGAAATATCTTCACGGAGCACACGTCGTAACGTTTTGTACTCATACAGCCTTCGAAGAGAAGACGAAGAAGTAAGACGGTCCGTAGACCGTCTTCGAAAAGCCAAAAGTCACGGCCTTTAACAACTTCTTGATTTACAACTGTACAGCAACTGTTTTCGGATAGCTAAAAGTTAGTCATAGATTTTGCTACCTAGTACCTAGAATATAAATTTTGGTATTAAATATTGAATTTATCGATGATATTAATTATTCTGACGAAATTAAATTTGTTCAAAAATAGTAGGTACTTAAATCGAAGTGAATGATTAAAGTGACCGCAAAACTTTATGCAAAAAGTTCGGTTATATAGTCGGCGCGGCGATTAAAAAATCAAACTTTAATTTTAAAATCAGAAAAACACTGAAATGTAAAGTTTCTACAGGCTATCGGTGGGTCGCGGCTCGACGGGCGGCGGATCTGGGCCGAGTGGCTCGGGCAAACTTCTGCGAATCGTCACAGCTCTGTGCCTGATACTAAGTGCCTTGTTCTACACTCTCCTTCTTGCCGTTCCTTATACTGAGCGACATGAGGTAAGCATAAGTCTTTAGAAATTAACAACTTTTTCTTTAATTAAATCATTTATTTTTTACACTAATATGTAACATTTCTATTTGATATTACACAAAATTTTGTCTACACCCAATCTTATATAGTACTCGTACAAACATAAACTATCTTTGAGATTATAGGTAAGTTCCTAAATTATTTAAACCCGATGTTGTTTATTTTAACCCGTCAATCACATTATTTATATGAGCAACATTATTTTGAACTCGGGACATCATATGTCCCGAGTTCGAGCAATTTAGGTATTTTGCTCCAATTATTATTGTTTGAATCCCGAATGTTTATTCGAGTAATGGAGGGTTAACAGCTGCGTTGTTCAACCAGGCGCGTCGGCCGCAAGTGCTGTTTATGTGCGACGCGGACGGCGCCTACGTCATGCAGGAGGTGTGCACGGAGGGCATGCGCTGCAACCGCTGGGAGGGCGAGAGGGTAAATATTACCATAATTACATGTTCAACAACGGCTGCTATACAGCTGCCGATGGAGGGTTATGTTTTACGAGTCCACTATGTGTCTATTGTATACTCAGTTTTGTAAAGCTGGTTTTAGAGTCACGCTGACCATCGGCGCTGACAGCTCAGCGCGTAGCTTGTCAGCGCTGAGGTTCAGAGCGAGACGAATCAGTATCGTGCTGATCGCTTTGGAGTACAGACGCACAAAAATGCAAAAGGCATTAATAATTGCTGCTTTATATTACCTAATAAAAAAAAGAAAGATAACACTACGACGGAGACTTCATATTCATCCAATGATTGAGCAGAGAGCCTTCGCAGGAGAATTTGTTATGTTATACAACACTTTGAGGGCTGACGAAACAAAGTTCTTTAATTACTTTCGAATGTCGACTAGAACTTTTGACGAATTACTGGCAAAAACACAGGATAAATTGGTCCATTGCAGCTTACGACGTGTGCCTATACCACCGATTGAACGACTGATGGTGACTTTAAGGTAAGAAAAAAACATATTTACTTGGTATCATAGTGTTTAATAAACATAAAAAGATAATTTTTTCACATTATTCATCATTACGGCTTGCTGTTTGATACCCAGAGTAACCTGGAGTCGTATCATTGGTTTCATACTCTGAGTAACCTAGAGTAGTATAAATTGTATGATGACGATGCATACGAGCCATGTTGCGCTGGAGATCTAATGTCATGGGAGTGGGAGGATGCCGAGCTACTCGATCTGTAATTTTTAATTTCCATGGCATCCCGCAAAACTCTCGACCTAAACTCTAGCTTTTGTTCTAAATCGAAAGATCTTAAAAGTGGACCCAAAGAAGAGAAAAAAGACAGGTCGTCGGCGGCAATATCTGGTGTTTGATTACTGAGTAAAGTCAATAACTCTCTTTCAAACACAGAACTTTCTACGTTTGTTTCGTGCGGCCTGTTCTTTTTTCTTTTTTGGATCCAAGGTCTTTGTGATAAGCTGGAATTATCAGCATGGGCATTCTGCTCTCCTTGAAGAGTGTTTGAAGAAGCTTGATGCGATGACATATCAGAAAATACGCAATTTTCTGAAGGTATCGTATTATCCAGTGATGCCGTATTATCCATATTTTCTGAGGGTGGGAGGGACATAGTTTCGTTCAGTGATTCATCAACTTCGTTCTCATTTGATGGACTTAGGAAACTTAGTTCATCATAATAGATATATTTTTTGTACTTTAGTGCTGCACTTCCAGAAGGTGTATTTTTCGTAGCTTTCTTTGTCCTAAAGTATGCATCTCTTGCTGTTTTCCATCTTTGTTGGATCAGTTTCCCTGAAATAATACAATCATGATTTTTTGTTTTCAGATTTTTAGCTACGGGTCGAACATATACAGATTTGCATTATTCATTTAGGATTGGAATTGCAACAATCAGTTTGATTGTGGACGAAGTGTGTAACACAATATGGGAAGCACTACATGATGAATGCATTCCAACAAAAACCTCTGATATGTGGACAGAAATTGCTAACGGATTTCTACAAAAGACCAATTTTCCAAATTGCATCGGAGCTATCGATGGCAAACACATTCGTATCATAAATCCAGAAGGTGGAGGATCAATGTTCTACAATTACAAGAATTTTTACTCCTTAGGCTCAACTCACACTGGCGCAGAGTCGAAGCGACGCGACGCGTCATGTCGCGTCACGGCGACGCGCGTCGCGCGTCTGTGCGCGACGGCGCGTCAGTGCCGGAACGAGTTCAGCGACTTTCGAACATTCGTGAACGGTGCTCGCTCGACAGTATATGATGGTTGATATCGATCTTATCATGATTGCGCTAATATCAGAAGCCGAAAAGGAAGAAAGCGAATTTATATCAGAAGCTGAGAATAGAAAAACAAAACGAAAATTTTGGGTTCACGAGTTATGAAAGAAAAGACATATACTTGGCGAATTCAAAACACTTTGTAGTAACGATTTAAGTCTGGACCCAAGATATTTTTATGATTATTATAAAATGGGCTTAGATAAGTTTGAAAATTTGGTAAATATTTTGAGGCCTCACATCCAAAAGCAAGAAACAAATTTAAGAATACCTATTTCAGGTAAGTCAATTTTTAAGCTAGCTTAGAAACATTAGGTACATTTAAAAAATATATATATAGATTGGGAGGCTTGGAAGAGTTAAAAGCATTTGTTTTTATTTAAATAGATTTATTTATCTTTAATCATAATTTTTACGCATTATCATACAAGGTGTAAGGGACAGTTCTCCGAAAACTGATACCATGCATATATCACATCATTTTAATGCATATATAACGTCATTCACTGTAGTCATTATCGCCTTCCCTCCGTTGCCGCGTCGTCGTCCCAATCGGCAATGGTATGTACAGTGAAGGTGGCAGGTAGGTGGAAGAAGTGCTATTGTCGAACTGATTAGGGGTTATGCTGCTGCTACTGGTTGACGTATTTGACTGCATTGAGTATGTGTTAGAAGGAGTATAAGTGGTTGGTAGCTGTGTTAAAATATAATGTTGTTAATACCCGGTATTTGGCTGCATTGTATATGTGTTAGAATTAGAATTACAGTTAGTGGAATTAGATTGTAGCTGAAGACGGTTCGTAGTTCTGTTGTATAGCCGATAGATGAAAAAGTATTTGCTTGCCTTGAGTTGATATTAGTTGTTTCAGTTTGAAAGGTGCACATTTCATTGGAAGCAACTTTAATTTCCGCGTCAGTAACTAAAAGTAATATCTGTCGTTTTAGTAGCGCTTGCATTTGTATAGGCATCCGTTTAACAGTTTTAGACATTGAAAGAAAAAAAGTGTCTGTTGGAACTTCTTCTGTTTTCTTATTTTCCAGATATTGCGCGAATAGCATTTGTGACAGTGGTTGTGACTTTTTTCGAGTAGTATCGGAATGGTTGGATAATTGTGATTCGGGTCGAGATGGCGACGCAACGGAAAGTTGATGTCGGTATCAGTGTTTAAGTAATTTTCTTCGGAACTATCTAAGTTACACGTATGTGGTATGTTCTGCAAGTATGGTTTTAAAAACTCCAATTCTTTTTCAAATCTTAATGGTTTATCATTTGATCTAGCAGAACCACTCTTGAACTGTCTTAATCTATTTAATTAATTAATTGCTTTCTTGTAACAATCTCGAATTCTTTTCCACCGCTTTTGACACTCCGCCTCTGAAAAAGGAACACAAAATTGTAACTCTTATTTTAATCCAATAAAATGTATTATTTATGTGTATTTTTTTAATTGTTACAGATTTATGACTACAGCAATTAGCTTTCAAGCCTTAGCTCAAGGTATCGAGTAGGATACAGCACTGTTATAACAATTGTATATGAAGTTTGCGCAACAATATGGAAACATTTACAGCCACTTGTTATGCCGAAGCCAACACAAGAATTATAGACTAAAATAGAGGAGGAATTCAGAACCATATGGAATTTCTCTAATTGTATAGGGGCAATTGACGGTAAACACGTCAATATAAGAGCTCCCTGAAATAGCGGCAGTTTGTACTTTAATTACAAAAAATATTTTAGTACTGTCTTGTTAGCCGTTGTTGACGCAAAGTACAAATTCATTATTGTTGACATCGGAGCATATGGAAGAAACAGCAATAGCGGCATATTAAACAGTTCTAAATTTGGACAACGATTACAAAATAATACGATTGGTATACCGCCTAATAAAAGGTTGCCAGGTATGATAGAGGAAATGCCACATGTTTTTGTGGGAGACGAAGCATTTCCCTTGTCCGAACACATGAGACCATATCCTGGAAATCAGGTGTCTGACATTCATGAAAATAAAATTTTTATTAGTCAGTTTATTATAAAAAAATATAGTTATTATAAAAAAATAAAATCCTATCAGAAAAATTTGAGATTTTTAAAAATAAAATAAAAATGCAACCGATGTATTTTGATTCTATGGTTCTTGCATGCACATGTTTGCATAATTACATAAGAGAAAATGACGAACTCGAAAACTTAGAATTGCCAAGTAATAGTATATTACAAGACGGTCAGTCGATTATCAAACTACGACAAATGCCATGGTGATCAGAGAGAAATTCAAATCTTATTTTATATCCGAGCATGGGGCAGTACCATGGCAAAACGAAATGATCAGACGATGTTAAAGAAGTGGTCATAATGTTACGTAAATGTTACTGTGTATGCTATTTAAATGTAAAATTAATAAATATTTAGTACTTACCAGAAATTTGCATTTCACCGCTTACTTTTTGCCAGGCATTTTTCCTACAATTTTTATCACTGTAGGTTTTCGCCTTGACGTTAAACAGACATTCATATTTGTGTACCAAATAAATTAATCTTTCATCTTCGTCCATTGACGTCGTAGTTCAGCACTGTCGTCCGTCCGTCACTGCGCCCGGGTACGCGCGACGACTCGCGGACCCACCCGACTCCAGCCGAGCGCCGTAGCGCGAATGCGCGCGTCAACGCGCGTCGACGCGTGCTTCCATATTTACATAGCACAAATTTGTACTTAAATAATAGAACAATAGAGATGAATATGCTTTAGACGGAAAAATATGACGCGTCGCGTCGCTTCGACTCTGCGCCAGTGTGAGTTGAGCCTTAGTTCTACCGGCTATGTGCGATGCAGATTATTGTTTTACATATGTAAACATTGGATCATATGGAAAAAACTCGGACTCATCAATTTTCCAAGACAGTGCACTGTATAGGAGCCTAGAAAATAACACTTTAAATATACCAGGGCCTAAGCCTGGAACAAATAGTCCAGTGGAATATGTAATTGTGGGTGATGGGGCTTTTGGTATATCTAGAAAAATTATGAAGCCATATGCGCGAAGCAATATGACCCATAAGAAAAAAAATGTTAACTATAGACTGAACCGCAGTAGACGATATATAGAATCGACATTTGGTATAATGTCAAACAAATTCAGAGTGTTTCATACACCGATTAATGTGGGTACGACAGGTCAGCGCTGACCAACGTACGCGCTGATAGCTACGCGTTATTTTAAAACGCTTTCTAGAAGTTCATACATTTTGGCTGTCAGCGCTGACGGTCAGCGTGACTCTAAAACCAGCCTAAAAGCTAAAACAGTCAGTCTTAAAATTTTTATTACTTACTTAGTTATTTTATTTGAGTTATAATGACATTAACTTCAATTAAATATAATTTGTATAAGCTGGTATGTAAATCTAAGCACTTCAATGATTTGAGTACCTACTCAAAACTTAATTGATACACCAGTAGTAGTGGGTTTGAATCCCGCTAAAACAAGCTCTGTGCCCGAACCTTCATTCACTACTATACGAATAAGCTACGGCACCAGCGGCGTGGGGTTCCTATAACTTCACTCCTTTCGGCTTCACTTACCACTTACCTTTTGAAGACCCTCGTCCAAATTCCTATTTATGATACAGGTTAGAGCTTCCCTATGAAGGAGAACCAGCCTTCGCCACTGTAGGGCACGTTCAGGCCGGATCGCAACCACGGCTTCGCAGAAAACCAGCATGAATGACCTGTTATTTACAGTCAGGCGTACTAGCGGTAAGCGCGTGCGAGTACGGCTGCGCTGACGAGAACATGACGTGGGTACAGCGGCCGTTCACCACCACCACAACCACCACCGTGCTACCACCCATGTACAACAGCGTCGCAAACGCCACGGTTAGTGCTTAGTTTTTCAGTACCAAACAAATGATCCGTCAGCGTCACATATATTTACCCACCAGAAAAGAGCGTGGCTTAGGCTGGGAATATATGATCCGGATTCCGTAAGGCCGGCGAAAATTCATAGCATTGAAAATAGAGCTCTGCGCTAATTCAAATTATACAATAGAGTTGAAAATCGAACGATCGAGTGTCGAGCGGTCATATAAGGCATTAACATTTGACTCAACACTCGTGCGTTCGATTTTCAGTTCTATTGTATTAGAGCAGAGTTATATTATTACTGCTCTGAATTTTCCCCGGCCTTACGGATTCCGGGCTATAGGTATAGTCCCAGCCGTGTCATTACTGTATTTAAGTAAAATGTTGCGGCATGCCATAGAGTATAGATTTACATGAAAGTAGAAGGTATACGTACACCAAATACTTACATACCTACTGTTGCGGCTACACCGCAAGGGGGCGCGCGGCGCCTGCGCATGCGCCTTACTCGCCAGCGCACACTGCGCGGCGATAGCTTTACTTTACTTTCAACAATCTAATATTATCAACGTAGGCGACCTGACTTACACATATCCACATTACACATTACACAGTCCACTATATAAGTACCAAGTCGTTTTATTTCACATTTGGGAGCCTGCACATACTTATTTTATTTAGAATTACCATATCCTCCACCACCACCAAAAAACGAACGGTTAACATTTTTTTAAATTATTAAATCATTCGGTACTTATAATATAAAAAAGTATATTCACCAGTCGGTAATTTAATATTTTATTTTATACCTATAGCCCTCAACTGCGGCAGTGACAGACGAGCCCGAGGACGAGGACGACTTTGTCCGGAACCCACCACACCTCTGCTACAACGGGCAGTGTCTGGTCTACATGCAGCACTCGGCGCGCATGCGACTGCCGCTGTCGCTGCTGGCACCAGAGCTGCCTGATGACAACACCACGGACGAAAACAACTGGTGCACTTACCGGACAGGTATGCTATCCCGCTCTGGTCTTCTTTATCGGAAAGGGATGAAGTCACCAGCTCAGATCTACATGCAATACTAGGGGTACATAAATATGCGACTACTACTCGTCGCTAGAGGTGTAAAAGTAACGACAAATAGTGTACACGTATGCATTCGTTACTATAACAATAATTACTACTCGTTACTTTAGTATCGTTACGTTACTCGTTACTTCTGATATCTCATAACATGCTATGTTATGTTAGAGGCTAGAGCAACGAATCAAGTCTAGTAAAAAAGGTAACGGTAAGTCGTAAGTAAAAGACTTGGACGACCAATTTCCAAATTATACTTCACTTTTTAAACAAACATCGCTCTTTGTAACGTACGTTTTTAATTCACCGAATAAGCTCGCGCATGCGTAAAACATACGAGCAGCAAAATATGTTTCAATACACGCATTAACGCTACTTCTGTGAACTGAAACAGTCTAGGTAGTATACTTCGAAAAATGTGTTCATGTGTAACGTTTCGTTACTCGGTACTAGATGGCGCACTCGTTACTCAGTACCGAATATATCCGGTTTGCTACAGCTCTACTCGTCGCCTCAGTGCTTGTTTGTTCTATCTACCAATTGGTAAAATTTACAACAGAACAATTTTTTCTGTAATTAATATTAAATTAATTCATATTTCCTAGATTTAAAAGTTTTCCCTAATAAATAACTATCTTATGCAGATATATTTTTAAGTTTCGTTAATAGTGGAAATGAAAATAGTATTATTTTAGAGGTTTTTATGGAGTTAGAACAAACATGCACAAAATAAAAACGAATGTGGACTTAGAACATAATACGAATTGAGATAGGACAAAGTGACTGTACCATTTTTGATTACGTTTCTAGATGTACGAATAGGGTGGCCTATTCGTACAATTGGCATATACAGGGTATTTATTAATCATGATAATTTATTTCGAATATATTTTAACTCGGAAGGAGTAAATTTAGATTTTCTATACAGAACTGGCATTATTTAGTCGCCGGATTTGGTACTTTTTTACCGACTTCCAAAACAAGGAGGCGGTTATACGTTCGGCTGTATGTATTTTTTTTTTGTATGTTCAACGATAACTCGCCGTCAATTTCCGCCGATTTTCAAAATTCTTTTTATGTAAATTTTGATGTACTTCGAAGTTGGTCCCGTTTTCACAAAAGTGGTGACCTGATGATGGAATCTTTGAGGAATCGAGGGGAACTCCTCAAAATTTATATACACATATAATGATTTCGACTTATTCTGAAGTAACCCAAGCATAGCCACCAAAAATAAGATTTGTTCACCAAGGTATACCCTGGATCCAAAAGTACTGAACAGAACTCCTGACTCCTTATAGATACATCTCAGGGGATTTCGGCGTTGCTTAAAGAACTGCAAGCATAAGCCACTATGTCAATTAAAGTAATCATCATCATCACCACCATCATCACACCATAACTCATGACATAATGATGACATAATAGGTACTTCTCATAATATTTTACACCGACACGGATATCTTTGAACATTACTCTGCCGTTTATGGACCGATTTTTTAAATTATTTTTTTGATGTATTAGGTATAAACCGAAATAGGCCTCGTTGTTTACCAAAGCGGTGACCTGATGACGACATCCATGAGGAATCGAGGTACCTCCTCGAAATTTATATGGACATATATAGTGAAAGGTCACTAGTAACCATTTCATATGCTACCAAAAAGTAAGATTCTGCACCAAGGTATATCCAAAACCACTGAACAGAACTCCTCAGTCTTTAAAGATACGCGTTTGGAAATTTCGATCCAGATCCCATTATGTAATTTACAGTAATCATCATCATTATCTTATATACAATACCTAATGGAAGCTTGGCGTGTATTCAATTATACATTCGATCATTTATTTTAAATTTTAAAAATTTATTTGTAGTTTTTGCGTGATAGAGTAACAAACATCCATCCGTCTATCCTTCCTCACAAACTTTCACATTTCTAATATTAGTAGAATTACGAAAAAACCGAAACATAATACCGGACAAATAATAGGTCCTTACTTATAAAATTGCCCATCTGCAGTACTGGCCATTTCAAATCAAAATAATTTTTGTTTGGCTAAGAATTTTAATTTCAAATTAATTTTATTTTAAAAACTTGGAATTATTTTTCCAAAAGTAGTCATTTGTTTATTGATTAGTGTTACATTTTCATCGCATTTAAATCTTTTTCGTCATCATGGATACGTTAAAAATTCGAGTAATTATGGAATATGAGTAGTTACCGTCGTGGCAGCTACGGAGCTAACACTACAAACCGACGCACCACCTGTTATTGGTTTGCTCGCTTCCGTTCTGGAAATTTTGACCTGAAAAATAAGCCTCGCGGTCGTCCGAAAACTTTGGTCGACAATGACGAATTACAGGCGATTGTGGAAGCTGGTGATATACAATCTACGGCTGAATTAGCAGCAGCTTTCGACGTTAGCGTCAAAACAATATTGGTCCATTTGCGTCAAATTAGCAAGGTAAAAAAGCTTGACAAATGGGTGCCCCACGAACTCAATGATCGCCAGCGCGAAGTACGCGTTGAGACGTGCCTTGCACTGCTCAACAGACACACAAATGAAGGAATTTTGAACCGCATTGTTACCTGCGATGAAAAATGGATTCTGTTTGATAACCGCAAGCGCTCAGCAAGTTCGTTGGATTCTGGTTCAGCACCTAAACAATGACCTAAACGAAAACTTACCCCTAGAAAAGCGATGGTCACTGTTTGGTGGTCTAGCGCCGGTGTGATTCATCACAGCTTCTTACCAAACGGGGTGAGCGTTACTGCAGATGTGTACTGTAAAGAACTGAACACAATGATGGAGAACCTGGCACATCTCCAACCAGCATTGGTCAATCGCTCGTCTCCGCTGCTCCTGCACGACAACGCGCGACCTCATACTGCACAGCAGACGGTCTCCAAGTTGCAAGAACTGGGGTTGGAAGCTCTCCGTCATCCACCCTACTCACCAGACCTTGCGCCTACAGACTACTGCTTTTTCCAGAATTTGGATAACTTCTTGGCGGGATAAAAATTCAATACCCGAGATGCAGTACAAAATGCCTTTGAAGAATTTGTTGCCTCCCGTCCAGCTGATTTCTTTAAGAAGGGCATCAATAAACTGCCACTGCGTTGGCAAAGATGCATTGTTTGCATGGGTGATTACTTCGATTAATACAAATAAAAAATACATGAAAAAAAATCGTTTAAATTTTTTCATACAAAACGGCAATCTCATAGGTAAAGACCTAATATAACCTGTATTTCGCAGCCAGTTATAACTGTATCAAGCTCACAATTCTTATCAATTTTGTTTTGGAAAACCGTAATTATACTTAATAATAATCATATTAAAAAAAACACTCTCAAGCTTAGCTCGGAGGATGTGCATCATCAAAAAAACAGACACCTGTAGCAAATTATGAATTTGCTAAGTTGAATGAAAACTTGAAATTACTTTCCGTTCAGTTTGTGGCTGCGTCTGCACATTGTTACTTTTATAATTTATTTTGGACATAATTTTTTAGTAATTAGATTAATGAAAACCACAAAAACACTTCAAATAATACAGTTTTAGAGTAAATTTCCGGAGCAACGTAGTATCCTTTCACTGTCTCCCGCCAAAGCAACAAATCAAACAAAATGGCTGACTTGGTGCCGCGGCCTGTGATTGGTCAATTGAGTGGACTTAAAACACTCAAGCACTCAACATTTTTTACAATGTAGGAGTTGTAACAAATAATGGACATAGTACAAATTTATGCACGAATTTTTTTTTCGTGACGTCGCACTTTTAATAAATTAAATCACTTTTTTCTTATTTTGGCGACGTACTTGTGTGAGAATGCCACATACCAAAACAACTGGTCTAGTTATTATATACGACATAGGGAATTCCACCATACGTACGAGACAAGACGTAAAGTAATTTACCGTATTTTATTCTTGAATATTCACATTGTAGCAATAGGCATACAGTATTTAGAAGTGTGATTAAAGTAAATGCTCAAATATTCAAGGTTCAGGACTAAATTAAAGAACTATTAAGTAGTTCTAGATTACCGTACCAATTTTTTTCGTAGTAAGTATTAAGTTTCAAGTAAACCTAAAATCTAACAATCTTAGAAACATAATTTTATTGCTTCTTGCTACGATATGATACGGCGCAGTCCATTAAGGAAATTGCCTTTAATATTACTTTAAAAGCGGTTCGCGTGTATAAGGATTAAGGTCATCTAGGTGCGGAGTAACCTACATTTTTAAGTAAATTAATTTCACTTGATAGCTACTTAAAATCGTTTTATATTCTCAGGAGGGCCATCAAAATGTTTGGTTCCGCCGGAGAAATTGGCAGAACTTCAGCAGATGGAGGAATGCACCAAGCCGGCAGTTCGTTGTCAAGTGCTGGATCCATATGACGAGCCAGACGGCGTGTTGGCCAACGCTGAATGTAGACTGGTCATAGGAGATCCAACGTATACCTTCTGGAGTTATTTCATTATAAGGTCGGTTTCGCTTCTCAATCGTATAAAAAATAGACATCTTTTAATGTTTTGTCTTTCAGTTCGATAAATAGGCGACATAATAAGTAGGTATTATGCAAATATTATTTTGAGAACCATCAAATAACTTGATATTAAGTTATCGCTACTTTCTCGAAATAATATTATCCTAATATTAAAAAATATTCGAATTAGGATTTCATACGCTAAGTACCTGTATACCTAAATTGACCATTTTTGTTGTAGAATCTTCGCGGATATCTGGCCAACAGCCGGTCTGGCGCTGTTAGGCGCAGCCTGTGTGATCGCCACTAGAGAGACCTCGCTGGGCCGAGGGGACGTGGGGAGGCAGCTGGCCTTCGGCACCCTGGGCCTGGCAATTTTCCCCCCGCTAGCCGGCGTCGCCGCCAACAACATGCCCGATACCCCTTACCTGGTGCCTTTCCTCATGCACGCAATCTTCATGATACTTGGAGCACTCATATTGATATTCGATACGTAAGATGATTTTAAATTTCAAGTTTCAGAGGTTTGAGAGGAAATAATATTAAGCCCCAATTTCACCAACGTAATCGACGTTTAACTCTGAGTTACGGTTTAAGATCTGTATGTACCGTTCTAACATTGAATGAGAGAGAGAGAGAGAGAAAGAGAGAGATCAAATCCGAGTTTAGCGATGAGCACGTTTTAAGAAATTTGATGAAATCGGGGCTAAGTTTACTGAGTTCAATATAACAATGTGATTGTAATTCAACAACTCGTGAGGCTATGGTAGATCATAGATGTGAATGTATTCGTTTTCATAGGATTGAACAAATCTATTGAGTTACCACAATCTATTGACTTCTTTATTGCACTTCTAGAGCTTACAATTATGTTTGTTAAGTAATAAATAACATTTCACGGCAACACGCTGGCGACGAAGAGTATGACAAGAGTATGACATTTCTCATTTTGTATTATGTTGTAAGTGTAAGGACACACTCCAACATCGCATTCAATACAAGCAGCCGGGGCACAAAAAGCTCTCTCGCAATAATGTCGAGCATTTTCGAGTCAAGAAATTCACGGTTTTTTGTTGTAATTTGTATTCGAATAGCTGTTTCGAGGAAATAAGTGCTCGTTGTATGTACGTACCTACTATATGTGGGCACTTACTACCTGCACATCAATCACTTTGTAATCCCCTGAATTCAAAAATACTTTATTTAATATTGAGTAACTAACTACAACTACAATAATACTACTAACTAACTAACTAACTAAATCTAACTAACTAACTAAATCTACATAGGTAGGTACCTATTTAGGTACATTATATATATCATTTATCAAAAGTTATAAAGAAGCGAGACGTGCAATAGACAATTTAAATAAGTAAGAAATGATTTAATTTAAAGCTAGCAAAAGCAGCTAGCAAAAAAATTTACATAACTTACTTAATACCATAAGATCCCAGCGGCTTTCTGTTACAAATTACAATGAACGTTTCGTTTTCATGTAACAACTAAGTACATAATTTTATAACAGTTATAGCCAACTGGGTGTCATAAAGGTGCATAGTTTGTTCGCTTTCTGATATCCATTCATTCTAATCTACATACTTAATATGCGTTAAGGACATAATATTTTTAACAGTATCAGTACTTGAATGGGCTACCGGGTAGGCTGTTCAATGATAGATACATAATAATTAATTGCCTCAGATTATAAAACGATAGCATTTAATCTTAGATAATAGCAAATATGGTTTTGGTAAGCGGTATCTATGGGTATTGACTATTGGGTACCTACTATTACAATACTACTGAATACTAAGGACTAGGCCTCCTCGACCTATGTATGATGATCTAGAATCTTGGCCAGGCATGACCATCCTGGGGCTCGGTAGGGCCGTATGCGGCCCGCGGTCCTTCGCTATGCGGCCCCTGAGCTAGTTTAGACCTGGGAACTATCTAATCGGAATTGTTTACAAACACAATCTATCGAAAAACCGACCCTGTTTCAAGTGTGTCATGCAAGCCGCAGCTGGTAACATTTAGTTGTAGTTTATACCTAATTTTGCAATGTTCAGTCACATGCCGCTGTCGACGCCGGAGTGGTGGTGGCACACGGCGACGGGCGCGCTAGCGCTGCCGCTGAGCGCGGTGCGGCGGTTCGGCGCGGAGACCGCCGCCGTGTTCCTCGTGCTCGCGCTGCTGGGCACGCTGTGGAGCGCCATCGACTCCTACCTGCCCTGGTGAGTAACTCTATGTAGTCCGGGACAATCACGAATGTGCAAGATTTCATTGACCTACTTCTACTTTCAATTAAACAATGAACACCCATACGAATTCTCTTAGCTAAACTACTCTTAGTCTTAGCTTAACTTTACAACGCGTTATTTCACGCCGGCTTACGTAAGGCTTTGGTGATTGGTCGGTAAATGCAACATCCAAAATCCAAAATTCTGATGTTGCACTTTGTCTAATACCAGAACATTAACGAAATTCATGAAGAATAAAAAGTTATAATTTACCGACCAAATATGTCAATCCCAGACAATTTCATTTTCGAACTTCGTCGTTGTACCTAATTAAAGAAGGCATGTTGACTAAAGCACCTGGTTCATGTCCAAGAATTTATTTTATTTATTTATTTATTCAGGAAAACAAACAGTACACTATAGCTAATAAAAAATCTAAGAATATGACAAAATATCATTTTTTGTCGTTTTCGCTTATACTTAATATTGTAAAAACTTGCTTGTACAACATCTAAAAATAACAATAAATATTAAAATCAACAATAAATAATAAATAAATAAAATACAAAGCGAGATGGTTTTAAGAGAAAAACTAAGTTACAATATTTGGTACTTTAAGTTCAGTATTATAAGGTAGCTTTTTAATTAGTCAAGATGAGAATCGCTTGAAAGCCAGTGATCAGTAAATTTTTGTTTAATTTTTTGAGGTTTGTCATCAAATAAATCAATAACAAACTTATCGCACAATTTATTGACTTGGTTTGCGGATCTAACAAAGAAAGATTTGGATTTATAATTAGTTGTAGAAACAGGTACATATTTATTTTTTCTATATATTCTGTTAGACACATATATAAAGCGATTTTGGCTAATAGGGAAAATAAGTCTATATAACCTTGAGCAATTTTCGCTAGATATACAACGTCGGCTATATATCGTCTTTTCTGAAGAGGCAGAATAATGGTGTCTGACACATCTCATATTGTAGCTGCTGTCAGAAGTTTGGGTTTTATATTCTAAGAACCTGAGAAATATTTTTTGAATTGATTCTAGTCTGTTTGTGTATTAGGTCATTACATATGAAATTGGCGTTTTGTAAAGGAGGAACATAGTCGATTTTTTTTAAACATAATATATTTATTTAATTAAAGTATATACCATTGCTATCTATGCACTTTTGTGCCATTCACCATCTCATAGGTATTTAATTGATTCCTTTACTTAAAAAAACATTCGGACAGGATACAATAAAATCTTTGAAGGCGCTTTGGACTGCCCCATTGGAGTTGATTTTTTTCCCTTGCAAGAAATTATCCAAATTTCGAAAAAAATGGTAATCTGTTGGAGCAAGGTCGGGGGAGTACGGTGGATGTCTTAGACATTCCAATTGAAACTCCTCTAATTTGGTAGCCGTCTGTTGTGCAGTGTGTGGTCTAGCGTTATCCTGAAGCAGCAGTGGCCTAGAGCGAATGACCAACATCGGTTGTTTAGCAGCTAGCTTTTCCATCAAGATCTGCAGTTGCTGGCAATATACATCTGCCGTAATACTCTGGCCAGATTTAAGAAAGCTGTAGTGAATGACACCGGCACTAGTCCACCAAACGCTCACAAGTAACTTGTTTTGAGTCAATTTTCGCTTGGGTTAGGCTTTGGCTGGTTCGCCAGGGTTCAGCCATTGCGATGAGCGTTTCCGATTATCGTACAGGATCCACTTTTCATAACAACTAATGATTCGATTTAAAATCCCTTCATTATTGTGCCGGTTGAGTAATGTAACGCAGCAGTTACACGCGCGACGCGACGCGACGATGCGCGTTTGTCGGTTTGCTGCACTCAATTCATGAGACCTTTCAAGCTTTTTCACCTTCCCAATTTGCTTCAAGTGGATTAAAACAGTTTTATCACTAACACCGCAACCTGTAGCTAACTCGGACGTGGTTTGCGATGGATCCGCTTCCACAATAGCCTTCAATTCTTCATTATCAATTTTGGTCTCCGGCCGTATAGGCCTGTAATTTTTGATATCATTTATGCTGGTTATACCAAGGTGGAAAACAACAGCTAGGGTTGACTAACTTATGAGGAATATATATTTTGTCAATGAGTTCGTATAATTTTTCATAAAATTGATTAACTGCTACATCTAAGCTTGTATTGTTGGCATAGTAGGCCAGTAGTATACTTTTTCAAAATAATATTTAATTCTAAGGTTGTCCTTCAAAGTTGATTGTGGCTCATAATTAAGGATAATTTGCTAAGATTGGTGGTGGTTATTACAAGAAAAATGACATTAGGACATGAGTTGCAACTTTGCAAGTGATTGCCAATTTATCACAGAAGTTTTGAAGCTATTAAAGGTATTTCCTAAATTTTTCTTGCATAGGTATAACAAAGAAGCATGTAAATTCATATTTTTGTTGTGATTCTTTTTAATCTTAATTGTCGCCCAAATGTCGTCTGCGGATGAGCTCCACTCCGGACGATGATCAGCTGCTAGGTTTCGGCGTACAGCAAGAAGAACTCCGCCTCCACTTTTCGTGAGTATTTAGGTAGTCGCGATCACGTCTCCAGACCAAATACCTGCTGTCGAACAACTCGCTGTCGGCCACGCCGTCTAGAAGCAAGGTCTCAGTTAATGCGATGATATCAATAGAGTGCAGTAAATGGTTTCGCTTAAATATATTGGTTTTGGTGCTGTGTGCTCTGATAGAATATATTTAGATTATTATCTGACAACATTGAGACAAAGATAAAATTGTATCAACCTGGTTATATGTTTAATTCATTTTTTGAATCCTAATGGATATGAAATTATTTTGCTTTATTTTAAACAGATATTTTTCTATATTTTTATACGAACCCTTATAAAATGTTCGTATTGGCCCAATATAAATAACAATAAAATAAATAATAAAAAGTCTTTATTTCAGGCATGTACCCATAGTAATTTAAATAGTAAAATTGGTATTAATATTAACATTAACTGTCGACACTGTATAGGGGTGCCCTGCAGTCATTATCACAATGAGTCATTTCTTATTCTGGTCCATGTGGACAGAGATCCACTGCTTGAACATTGGATTATTGTAGTAGTCAACCGAGACAGCCGCGAGTATCTCGTTGCTGGAACGGCTCAGTCTATGCCAGAATGCAGCAACTCGAGATCTCATAATGACAAAGGAGTCAGGAACCCCCGCCTCCGCGAACATTCCCGATGCACTGCAGCTCCGCGGGAGCCGCATAAGAGCCCGGTATGCATTATTATACTGTACTCTTATACGACTCATCGACTTCTGCTTGAATGATATCCACAGCTGGCACGTGTACATCCTCAAACAATATGCAATTCGCAAAACGTCGAGCGAGCATGCTACCTCTGACGGCAAAGGCCCTGCGTTCGCGTTCAATGTCACTGTCATCCTGCATCCGCTCTGTCAACAGATGGCCGAGATACCTAAACTGCTTATCGACACTAATCTCACATCCATTTAAATACACCTTGGGTGTATTTACACCACCTCCGGACCTCGCCCAGACGTGAACACCATGACTTCGGTTTTGGAGACATTATACCTACTTCAGCCCATGAGCATTCGAATATTGCTCACAGACGGAAATCAGTCTCCTCAACCCCTTGACACAGGGGCTGAGGACCACCATATCGTCGGCATAGCTGAGGTTATTTACACAAACGTTCCCTATGTGGCAGCCGATTCTGGTGCTTTAGGAGCACCAGAATCGGAGCTCCTCAATCAAGCCGTTCACATACACATTAAAGAGGTCCGGAGAAGTGACTCCCCCCTGGAGAACTCCACACTCTAGTCTATATACACTAGATGTCGCGTCACCCCATTTAACAAAGTTGGTTTGGCGTTCATACCAGAATCCAGATTTTTTTTGGCCATATTTGGGACACCTTAATATCCATTGTATAAAAGTGTTCCTTTAATAATAATGATTATATAATGATATGATAAAATTGATTTGATTTGAATTTGAAACACATTTCACCAGTGCACTACCTTTTAACATTATCTGTATTCTGTATACTTCAACCTCAGGACAGTAACGGAGCTGAACGGCACGGCACTGGAAGTGGGACTGACTCTGTCGGCGGGCGCACTGCCGGCGGTGCCTGCGCTGTGGTGGGCCGAGGCACTCGTCGACTTCATAGGTCACTCCAACCTGTTCATCACGGCATTCACCTTCTACTGTTTACGATATACCGGTGAGTATTTGGTACCTAAGGGCCGCACTTAGAGACATTTGAAGCCTATTTCTGGAGTTACTAAGTACAGAATTTGAAATAAAATCTTTTGCCTCTTAGATAAAAAAAAATAAAAAATCGAAATGTGACAAACGTCAACGTGTAATAAAATCGTATCTATCATTTATCAAACACACGGTAGTGTGTTATTAATCTGAATTCTGGGGTAGTGTGTGTCTGTATGTTATTGTTATTTTTATTCATTTATGTATTTCTAAGCATTAAGTATTGGAACGAAGTTCCTTATGGCGCGTTGCGAATGGGGGCTAGACGGAAAAAATAGGCACGACACTTTTTGCCACTCGAAACTACAATGTAATAACGACTATTAAGAATGATACAAAAACGACCTTATCACCTTGACAATAATGTAGAATTTAGCAATTACACATTGTGACTGTTATCGGCATTCCTTCGACGTGCTTTCGGCCATCTTTGACTATACTTAGTTAAACTATTTGTTTTGTATAATATAATATATTATATCTATACAGATAAACAAAATTGAAGTGTATTAATTTCAAATTAACAGCTTTTATTTTCACTTAATGCATTTAAAAGTTTGATCGGTACTTACAATGAAATATAAATTGTCAACATTTTTCTGTCCGTCTGTCAGTCTGTGTGTTTGTTCCGGCTAATCTCTGAAACGGCTAGACCGATTTTCACGGGACTTTCACTGGCATATATAGCTGATATTATAAGGTGTAGCATATATATATATATATATATATATATATATATATATATATATATATATATATATATATATATATATATATATATATATCTTCCAAAATAGGCTTCAATTCTTTTACTGACCAAATTTCATACTCCTCCTGTTGCCCAATTATCATAAAACTATACTGAATGTTTTTGCTTTTCGTATTTAGTACCTGTAGTAACAAATAAACCTAAACAGTACCTATTAGACGTCTTTATGATCGTACTTGATTGTAGTTCTCTATGACTTCTCTCAATTTTCATCACATCGCTTTGTCGGGTATCTTTGTGATTAGACTATATATGTGACCAGTGACTGTAATTAACCCTCGTGGCTGATTTTCAAGTGATCTGACAGCTAGGCACATCAAAGAGGCCAATATTTTAGTATCATAAAAGTCATACAATCAAATTATTAGGTGAGATAGACGTCTCGCCTACTCTCAACTATTTCCGTAAGCCGATTGCCGAGTGTTGAACGTTATTGGGTTAACTGAATAATTTGAACCACTAGGTACTTACGTAAATTGCGAATTTAACCAATCGTATTTCGCAATGGGTAACGATGTCGTATTTTATTTATACTCATATTACAATGCAATTTAAATAGATCTAAAATATAGAGATTATGATAAGCGATTATGGTCGTCTATGGATATGCGCAACACCAGGGGTGTTTTCCCGTTGGTTTTCACTTTTCTGTGAGACCGTAGTATACCTTAGCTTCGGGAAAACGGCCCAAGCATGGCTCTCCAACGAAAAAAAATTCAGAATCTTTATATTTCGTAAAACAACTCAACTTTTACTTCTTTCAGCCTTAGCGTACTGCACATCATACGGTTGGATAGCGGTGTGTGAGCTGCTGGAGGTGTTCACTCTGAGCCTTGTGTGGGTGACCGCGGTGCTGTATTTCCGCCACCTCGTGCCCAAGAAGTACACCACAACTGGACAAGCTCTGCCTGTGATCGCGCACTTCTGTATCGGTACCTAAGTGATATATTAACGTGCCTAATAATTATCTTGAATCTATAGTACGATCTAGAATCGTAATTAAGATTTTTCAAGTAGAAAAACATAAACTGGACACTATTTTGAGAAACATCAATAAACAAGAGTATAATGTGAACGTCCACTGATCTGCATTCGCCGCAACGACGTTTCGTAAAGTACATAAGAAGTGACAGGGTTGGAAAAAATCGTATTTTTTTTTATAAAGGGAATAATGTACGTTTTTTTATTTTTTATTATTAAATTTAACTATATTTTTGCGCAAAACGGAACGCGCCCTCATGGGACTGCGCGGACACAGCGGGAATTTTAGATGGAGAGCTACTAGGAAATTTCTAAGTGTTTGAGGCAATCTGAAACCTTGTCCTATACTTCTCGACAGTTGTCTCCCGCAGTCTCCTATTGTGCCCCAACACGAGACTGCGGGACTGACTGATCAGAAGCGGGGCTAAATCAATATACAAATTTTTGAAAAGTTATTTTTTTTATCCCAAATAATATGTTTGAGGCAATTTGAAAATTTCATATAGTGTTCGTTTAATGTTTAAGAAGTTGGGGAAAAATAAAGCCAGAACATAAACCCCGACAGTTTTAACTTTTACATTCCAGTGTAAAAGTAAATTGGAAATATGCCGTCTATCAATCCATGCTTTTCTGACATCTATCGGTCTTTTAATGAACTACGATCTTCTTATTATTATCAACGTATAGTAGAGACTCGATCGTAGTTGATAGCCAGCATTTTTCCATTTTTTTTATTCAAATATTATAATAATGATATTGATTTCTCATATTTAAACGTATATTTCGTAGTTTGTAACTTAATTATAATTTCTAAATCTGTTTTTATGTTGATTTCTGTAAAAGAAAGTAAAATGAAACATTTTTGATTAAATCATTTATTTTTATTTAAAATATCATTTAATTAAAATCGTGATTTAAATCAAAATGATTTATTCATGCCAACACTGAAAACAAGCCCTCAGCCTTGTATTGGCCAGGCGCACGGCAACTATGAGCCCTCAACATCACGTGTGCACAGGTCGGTGTGTCGGCGCCATAATCAGCGGTCTCGTGTCCATGGAGTTGCCGGACGAGAGCGCGCGCTCACTGTGGAAAGTGCTCGCGGGCGTGGCGCTGATCACCGCAGCGGTGTACCTCACGCTTTATCACATGTTGCTGGCGCCGCGCTGCGCCTCGCCCAGCCATCCGCCGCCGAGCCATCTGCTGCAAGGTACGACTAAAGAAAACAGGTGTAGGTATAGCGACGCTTTAGGGGAGAATGTAACCAAAACGGCAACGCGCATGTCACTCTGGTGTAGGGCATCGGTAAACGCTTATCATCGAAGCATCCCTCTGAACTCTGATCATTTGCCGATCTTTAAAGTCAAAAACATTTTTTTTATATAATACGAGGGCGGACTGAAAATTTCGGGAATCAAGGAAGCGACACAACATTACTATTTAAAAATGTATTTATTGCTTTTCGAAGTATTCTTCGCGAAATTTGCTACATTTTTCCATACGATGGAACCAATCATTGAAGCAACCGGAATGGTTGTTCAATGGTTGTTGAATGGTCCATTCGGAAGTTGGGGTCTCCAAAATGGCCGTTTTGTAGGCGTCCACAGTTTCTTCAGGTGATGAAAATCTCTGACCACGCAATTTATTCTTTATTTTAGAGAAAGTATAGAAATCATTAGGGCTTAGGTCGGGGTTGTACGGCGGATGGTCTAATAATTCTATGATTTCTTGCTCTAAAAACTCTTTTGTTCTGTGAGCGGTGTGAGAACTCGCATTGTCGTGATGGAGGATGATGCGGCGGTTGCAGTTTTTTACTCTTTACGGAGTTCAGAAACGACCTGTGGCAAACAAATGTTAGCATACCATTCTGTATTAACCGTTCTTTGTCCCTCAAGAGGAATAGTCGCAACATGGCCGGTTTTGGAGACAAACGTGGCCACCATTTTTTTTGCAACACTCTGTGAACGAACAATTTTTGTTGGCTTTAACTCATTTTCGAACACCCAAACTCGTGACTAGTTTTTTGTTTCGTGTTCGTACGCGTATATCCAGGATTCGTCACCTGATACGATGTTGTATACAGCATTTGAGGATCCTGCGTGGAATCTTTCGAGAGTTCTGACGCACCAAATAACGCGAGCCGCTTTTTGCTCTTCACAGAGAAAATGCGGTATCCATCGGGAAAACAACTTTTTTACACCTAATTGTTCATGCAAGATTATTTGTATTTGACTCATGCCAATGTCTAAAGTTGCCTGAATTTCGCGGTATGTCACATGTCGTTCTTCCTCAATCAGCTTACGCACAGCATCAAAGTTTTCTTGGGTGACTGCAGTTTTTGGACGACCTTGACGGGGATCATCACTGAGCTTGACACGTCCACGTTGAAATTCAGCAAAGCAGCGATAAATTGTGGTTTTGGATGGGGCTTCATCACCAAATGCAGAAATCATCCGGTCAACACACTGTTTTTGTGTTAAACCACTTCGAAAGTCATAATAAATCATCGCTCTAGAATTTTCTCGAGTCAATTCCATTTTCTCAACGACTAAACAAGTTTGACAAGACCTTGTGACAAGACCGAGAATCTTTTTTTAAATAAATAAACGGTATTCGATTTTTAAAACCAAGGAGTTTTAAATTAAAAAGATTTTAATATGACAGGAACAGTGGAAATATTCCATTCCCGATACTTTTAGTGCAGCCCTCGTATAATATGAACAGTGTGTCGGGGAACCTTGACATGGTTGGCGTTGGTATGTGTAATGTGCAGACACAAGGCATATCTATTGCGTAAGAAGTATTGATAAGCGATTAATATCTCCAACCATAAGTGAGGTACCGACCTTATCAACGCCAATTCCCTTGGACCTCTCGCCTGGCCGTGGCATCCACTGCAGACGATCCGGTCCATTCATATCATTATACCTTATTATGTAGATTTTGATGTGCAAATAACGTTTACAATACATTATTTTTATAAAGCTTCCACCATCGAAGGACAGCTTAATGGTAAAGTTATACTTTTCTCTTATTGTAGGGATAAGTCACTTTTTCCCAATAAACATAGCACAAAATGAGGACAATTTGAGGACGAGGGCCCCTTATTTGCTATGCCTATTTTCTCTTGGTGTAGGTTAATGAGCCTATAAAAAACCATTTCTACGGATAAACCAATGTCTAAAACTAGATAACAAGGAAATCGACCATGTAGGATTTCATTTAATTTAATGCTCCCATATCTGTATTTTTCTACAGATTTCTTTAGATTTATGTAAAGTTCTCATTTACTCAAATAAGTTCTAACCCAATTGAGATGTTTTTTTTCTGTTTTTAGTTTCTTTATTTCTTCTTTAAATGTATGTTTCAGGTTCGAACGCGAATGGCGGTTCCAACGGGAACTACTCGCCGATGCGCGTTTACCACGAGGAGCGGTCGAGGAAAGGACATTTCCGCTATTGAGCCCCATAGACGTAACTATTTTGATTAAACTTTTTGATAAGTTGTACACTGTTGTGACTTGTGATACCTAATCTACACCGTAATCTGATTCAATCAGTTTTATTTATAAACTTGGTAAAATGCTTTTTTTTCTTTTTAATTTAACTAATCAGTGGGTTGAATGTGATGTATTGTAGGTATTGATTTTTTAAATTTAATAAAACTATGAAATACATTCGTTTTTTTAATTCAGAAGGTCGATTCTGCTAACTAAATATTTAAATAATACAGTTTCAGCGCAGTATCGATATGTTAAAACTTAAACTGCAAAATGATATTCCCTTACCTATACGTCAAACGAAGAAATCTACCGCGATGAGGATATTAAAAGATCGAAATTTAACTTTAGGTTTGTGGCGGACCAATTAGCGCCACAATCCTGAACCGCGCTATCGAAGTTTTCTAAGATCGGCACTATATATTATACGACATCTGAAATTACTACAAGTGGGCTTCGGCCTGACCGAGAATAGCACCTCGCTCGGTCGGAGATCTCCCTTTGGGGCATCCACTCATCCCACATTGGTGACCCTCGACAGAACACGCCTCCTTCTAGACATCATCATCATCACCCCACACCTCCGCACCACGCCAGCCAGCTTCAGCCTCATCAGATACCTCGACCACCAGCCTCAACGTACCGCGGCCTGGTCGAACCCTCATCGGCTTCAACGGGCACTCTGACTACAACGACCGGTCAGCAAGCAGGAGCACATATCTCCTGGTCAGCACGTAGCATCGGCCCCGCACGGCAGCACTCCGACTCACTGGAGCCCGTGCAGCAGCAGCACAGTTCCGACTCACTGGGACTCTCTGGCACTGGCGACTAAAGCAAAACGACTCAAGATTCGACCTCAGGTCTTCGGGGGGGAGTGATGTGGCGGACAAATTAGCGCCACAATCCTGAAACGCGCTATCGAAGTTATCTAAGATCGGCACTATATATATACGACATCTGAAATTCATACAAGTGGGCTTCGCCCTGACCGAGCATAGCACCTCACTCGGTCGTAGATCTCCCTTTGGGGCATCCACTCTTCCCACAGGTTGATCCAGACAGTTACTAACACAAACCAACAACACCGTATTCTATACCGTATATTTAGATTCTCACTTTGTTATTTAGGCTAATGGATCCGGAATCTCTCCGGCTGGAAAAATGTTCCAGACGCAACTACGTTGGTTGTCTCCGGGCACCCGGTCCATTTTTTTTCGGGACAAAGAACCCCGCCATGATCGAAGCGACGCAAAATAGAGTTTTCCACAAAACATGATTGTTCAACTATACGGTTATGTTTTGCGGAAAAGTTAACTCTATGTTTCGCTCAGGTAATCGGAATGCAAATGGTGGAAGGAGGCAATTTTGTGAACAGTGTGCGCACTGCTAAACTTGGTCTGAAAGACGAAACCCTTTCCTAATGGGAAAAGGGTTTCTTGAGTACTATGGAACCCTAAAAAGTATTATTGATATGTAATTTCATAAGTAATTATTTTAAACAAGTGATCCTTTAATTCTTAGTGATATAAGTTATAACATTTTAACAGTTGTTTAAAGAACTGTATTTTCGGTACTGATAATAACATATACATGTCAGAATATCAGCTTGATGTATGGAACGGCCGCTTTTTTGTGCCAATCTTAACTCGGTCGGGTTGCTAAAAATTTACGTGTATATAATTATACTAACGCTCTAATTATTGGTAAGTACCTATTACCTAGAAATCGGAAACACATACCTATTTTATAGGGTTTCGCTGGTATTGTGCACTTTCTGAATTAGATAACTAACTACTGGATCTTGATGAAATTTTACGATCAATTGAAGATCGATGTAGAGTTGTAGACTAGTCTAAATCGACCTTCAATTGATTTGAATTAGTTCTCTAGACCTATTAAAAGAAGTGCCAGAACATGTTAAGTAGGTAAGTAAGTACCTAGTTTTAGTACAAAATCAAAAAACTTTAAAATGGTGTTAATATTATTTATTTTCTATTGCCGAGCCAATTTGTGAGAAGCAGTGTGCCAAAAATTGTAGATCTCGAAGACTGTAGGGTGCACCCTACAGTCTTCGAGATTTAAGAAATCACCAAACGTTCCCCCAGCAGGATTTTGAATACTTATCGTATTATAACGAATCAAGGTACAAATAAAATTTTTGTACGATCGATTACACCAGTGGTTCCCAGACTCTTTTGTTTCATAGACAACTTTCAAAATTTTGCTGGATCCGGTGGACCCCCTGCATCTACATTATACATTACTACCAATTTCTAAATCTCGAAAAAAAAGTGAAGATTAGATCTATCTATGGAAACTTGCGTTGTGGCTGAGTTTCAACGACGAATTAACAGTTTTCGAAAAAAAAATTTGAATTGATTGCTCGATAGGGTTAATTATTTGATAATCAAGTAGGTAGACTAAACAAATTTTCAATTAAATTTTAATTCATTGTGTTGTGAGTGGATGTCAAAAAAGCAAAGTTGGCCAATCGAAAAAGTGACTCCATCCAACTTAACTTTTTTGAAATCTACAGTGACTCAGCACAAGGACCAATCAATTCTCACAAATTTTATTTAGAAAACGTCCCATTCGGAGTGATAAAAAGAAATATAGTATATTTTCTTGTGTTGTAGGTATATATATATATATTATATATTCAAATATATAAATTATTACACTAATAATTATTATTGTTTTAACAGTCGTAATATAATCAAAATTAAACACTTATTTATAACGTAATGTAACTTCTACAACAGTAATTACAAAAAAAAATAACTTTAATGAGATGGATGTACTTGATAGATTGACAGCAAATTATCCATATTTGGCTTGAGTTTTGTAAGAAATAACCGCAAATCTCCCCGTTCTGTGATATTCAATCTGTTCCTTTTTTTTGTTAATAAGTTTGTAACGGCACTAAAACTTTTTCGACGAGATATGACGAGGGAAACGCTATCAGAAGCTTTTGCGCAATTCCTCACAGTCCAGGATATTTTTCAGGTATTTCTGCCTGAAACCAAAATTTTTACCCTCTTTTAAATGTCACTTTCAGCTCATTAGTGCTAAGCTCGAGTAGCTCCTCTTGTAATATTACATTCTCCACTTCCGTTTCATCAATTGGATTTATGATCCATGGTGGTATTTCCATCGACAGAATGTCTTCAAATCTGATTTTAAAATTATCATGCAGGGCAATCAAATGATGAACGTATGTCTGAATATCTTCATCAAGGCATTCTACCTGCGATGAGTTTGAAAACTGAAAATTCGCGCGGACCAATATTTTCCTTCATAAATTTCAATTTACCAATAAAAGCTGAAATTACACTCTTTGTTTATATTAAATTAATGTTGTCCCCTTGTAATTGTAAGTTGATGTCATTAAATTTTTTGAACAAATCTGTCAAATATGCGATGTCTGCTTTAAAATTAATTAGGTTTTCTTTTTAAATGAGGATCTTTACTTTCCAGAAATTTTAAAACTGAGTCAAAAAGTGAATAAAATCTTGATAAACATGCACCTTTCGACAACCAGCGTACTTCAGTATGTAACAGCAATCGTTGGAAGTTTTCATCATTTTCATCGCACAATTGTGCAAATAAGCGCATGTTCAATGCATTGCTTCTAATTTTGTTAACTTCATTAATCACAAATTGAAGCGATTGGTGCAATCTATCACTCAAGTTTTCGCTACTAGATGTTGTCGGTGGATAACACAGTGAATTAATATACACATAATAATAATATAACACAGTTACCTCTGGTATAATTCTTTTAAGATGGCCTATAAGCCCACGATACCGCCCGACTATGGCAGGAGCTCCATCTGTTGCCACCGAAATAACGTTTGTAAATGGAATCAATTTTTCTTTAAAAAAATCACTCAGGACATTAAATATTGATTCACCTTTAGTGTCCGTCTTCAAAATTTTCGCGAATAGTAGCTCTTCATGAATTTATGCCAATTATAATGCTTGATTGCCAGGTAAAGTTGACTCGTCCAGTTGAATAGAAAAATGAGTTGTTTGCAGATAACCACAGAAGAAACTTTCAACATCAGAGCTCATTTTATCAATACGTCTTTGTACACTGTAGTGTTTTTACTCAAAGGAATTCTTTTGAGTATGTCAAATGAAGATTTGTGCAGAACAGTTTTTAAAACTTCTTCAACAGCAGGTAAAATTAACTGTTCTCCAATGGTGTGCGGTTTTCCAGATTTTGCTATAAGAAATGAGATATTGAAAGATGCCCGTAAGCCATCATCATTGCTTTTGAGACGTTGAAGCGAACATACTGTGCACGGTGGGTCTCTTTTCATATTTTTCCTTTAATGTTTGAAAATATTTTAAATATTTACCTATTTTATCAGGATGACACCTTCTTAGGTGGTCTTCCAGCTTTGATGGTTTCATAGAGTCATTGCTCAAAACTTTGTTGCATAAAAGGCATGTGGGCAATCGTTTATCTGCCTGTGATGGAAGAAAACCAAATTTTAAATATTCAACACTGTACTGACGACACTTCTTAGATTCGGTCATGTTTCGTATCAATTACCTACCGGTAAATAATAAATAAAAAACTTTTACCATTAGGCACGCGATATTATATTATATAGGCAGGTAGGTAGGTATACAAATAGGCAGGTACTTACTTTTCCGACACTGGTAATCACTAATATCGATTCACTTTTCTTTATGAAATTTCGGAAACAAATGAGTAACGTTTATCCTTGACATTCGTATTTATATTGGTGAAGAATTAAACACGTTCATACAAGATTGCAAGTACATACACCACAAGTCGTATTCATTTGCACGTTTGAACACGCATTGCGGACGGGACGACGGCGTCGCGGCGGCCGGCGTGGCAACAAGTCTCGACGCGTTGTACTGAATATGGAATATGCAAGTGTAAACGACGGATACTTAATAAACTCAAAGACACACTTTACAGATATTTATTCAAATTATGGAATACAACAAATTTATTATAAATCTAAAGGAACTAATTTAAAATACTTATTTAGCAATTATCACTTATAGATTTAGCTACTATTATATTAATTAGCTATTAATCGCGAACGACCAGCGGCGACCTCGGGTTGTTCTCCTATAAACTTTATTACCAAGCATTTCGTATTTATTAAAAATGTCCTTATTATCATCGGCTTGTCCTGACTCTAATACTTCTTTAATTTTTACTAATTCTGGGTCCTGTAAGTTGTAACTGCACTTACAATAACTAATCGCCTTCTGTGATTGATAAAACTACTTCCGATTCGTATTTTTCCCCGGATGGCACAGGGTTTCGACTTAATGCGTCCACGTGCTGCATATGCGAACCCTCTCTGTGATGTATTTCGAAAGCAAATTCCTATGTTAACAATACCCATAGTGCGATTCGGGAAATTATTTCTTTTTTTGTCAGCGCATTGTTACGGGGGAAATTAAAATAAAAACGAGGTTTCCCGTGCCAATAAGTTTATTAACGAAATAGGGGTCGTGGGCAGAAGGCCGTACGGTCTGGTCTAGCCTCTTGGTGTCTGAAGGGTATCGTAGGGGGTCTAAACCACGTGGGGACTTAGCTCAGGGATCCAGGTCTTGAGTCCAGGGGTCTGGCACGTGGCAAGAAGGCAAGAAGTTGGCGGTGCTCGAGCCCGTATCAAAGTGGACGGTGCTTGTGGCCGCAACGTAGTTATCAGTGCTGGAGGCCGTAACAAAGCTGGCGGTGCTCGTGCCCGTAACAAAGCTGTCAGTGCTTGGGCCCGTAACAAAGTTCCTTGGAAACATTCATACCAGCGTGTGAAGAGTGTGGACCACAGCAGCCATGGTTCTAGCCCCTAACGATCCAACCATGGGCTGTGTGTCCATCACAAAATAAGGGATAAGCAAAAAAAGATAAAAGATAAAATGATATAAAGGACAATTAATTTGATACAAACATCCTAATAATATCTAACAATGCAAAATCGGAAAAATGAAACTACAAATTGAGCACGTGGCCAATCAAAAGGTTTGCCAACAAATTCTACAATGGTGCTAATTCACAGGAAAAAATAATGTGTTTTAATTACAAGCGTGATTTAGCAAACATTCACAACACAGATATTTCAAATTACTCACCCTGAACACGGGGTTAAAATATTATAATTATTATAAACGACTACATCTTGAAGAAGTTGAACAACCAATATTCGGCAGGGAAAAAGGGCGTTGTCCTGTCGCGACAACCCTTTTATACCTCTACTGACATTTGTTTTTTTTTAACCGACAATTATCGGTAATGCGTAATACAAATGCCACAATAAAGAAATATTAGAGATGAAGCTCTAGTTAGAAGCATTTGCCAATAGATGGCGTTGTCTAGCACAAATTAGCTATTATTAATATCGACAACTGCTAATAGATGACGCTATACGCATCGTTATTAGTTATAACGATACGTTAAAAAATGTAGCTATGCTACAGCATACTTAACAGCATTACAGTCAGTTATAATTTTGAACGGAGAGTCTAATAAGTAAAGTCTAAATTTTTGTAATGACGAAATAATTGCAAGTAATTCAAGTTCAAAGGAATGAAAACGTTTTTCATCCTCTGTAGTTTGTCTGCTATAATAATGAATAGGTTTTTCGCCTTCATCGGTTACTTGCATAAGAATGCCTGCTACACCTTCTCGACTAGCATCCGTGTAAAGAACGTTTTCTTTCAAAGGATCAAACATGGATAACACGTTACAGGAAACTAATTTTTCTTTTAGAATCAAAAATGCTTTTTCATGATTGTCTTCCCACACCCAAACAATCTTTTTTTAATAGCTTTTTAATAGATAGATCAATGGCGCCGAAAGGATTGCACAGTTTTTTATAAATTTTCGGAAATAGCTTATTAATCCCAAAAATTTACGAAGTTGATGAATATTCTTGGGTGTCGGAAAACATTTCACAGCTTCTAATTTAGAGTCATTTGGTATTACTACGTTCGGCTTTATTTTATAGCCCAGAAATTCAATTTGAGTTTTGAAAAAGTGACATTTTTTTAAATTAAGCGTTAGTCCATTTATTCGAAAAATGTCTAGAACCTGCTCGAGTAATTTAAGATTCTTCTCAATAGATTTAGTAACTAAATATACATCATCCAAATATACTATCACGTTGCCAAACCTTAAATTTCCTAACACCTTATTCATCATTCCCTGAAAGCATGACGGACCGTTAACTAACCCGAACGGTAGCCTTAAAAATTTGTAATGCCCGTCTTCCGTTCCCCCTACCGTAAGCAGGGACAATTTTTTGCTGTATTTTTTGGTTGCAGTGTATGTTTTATTTCTAATTACACTTTTTTGTTTATTACATTTCCATTTCTATTTTTGTCATATTCTACATTCCTCTTTTTTCTTATTACATTTCTATTTCTATTTTTACGTTTATATCTTTTAACATCCTATTAACTATCTACTTTACATTGACATTCACATTTTTACATTTTCTTAAATTCTTTCCCTTTATTACATTTCTTGCTTACTTATACAACTCTATTTCTTGCTTACATTTATACATTTCCTTTTCATTTCCTCTACATTTGTCACTACATTAACATTTACTTACACTACTTTTGCAGCATATATTTTCTTAACTAATTACAGTTTTGATTCCACTTTCACAATCTATTGACACTTCTCTTTTTATCATAATTTACATTTATTTTGATACTTATTTCTCATTCATTTGCCCAGACATCATATTTACATTTCTCTTTTATACTTATTTACTTTACATTATTTTCTATCTATAGATTTATATCTTTAGCATTTTACATTTCTTATTTATTTCTATTTTTAAATTACATTTCTCTTTCTATCATATTTTACATTTTCTTTTATACTTATTAACAGTATTTCGATTACATTTACATATTAATTTCTATTTTTGCATTACTTCACACTACGTTCATTATTAACTTTTCAGTTTTTATCTTCCCTTCTTATTTCTATCCAGGTCGAGGTGTCCGCCCCGCCAGCTTGCATGCTCAAAATTTATATGCCATATAAATCTTTTGCATGTTTTCGAGACTCCATGGCGCTCCCCTCCGCCAATAGTTCCAGTTGTTCCAGTTACATTTGGTCTTAAGTTGTATCACTATAGCTATATATGCTGTCTTATGTCACCATAATCATACATATGCTAAGTTTCACAATAATGTCGGGCTGTTTACTTGTCTACTTCGTGCATTGGTGTTTTTAAATACAGTTTAAAAATATAACCAATTACTTTTCGACAGCACTGGAACTATTGGTCTTCAGGGCTATACGCAATTGTTGCGCGCGCCATGGCGTCCCACTTCTGCCGGACCGGGCACTCCGCACTGAACGCGTTGTGCTCTACTTCTTTGTTTCCCACCCTATCACAGTTTACGCATCGCGGTTTACTGCCGGCCATACGGTCCTCGCACCGAGACTGGTGATGCGCCCCGGAGCAATGGCCGCACCTCTCCTCGGCGGTAGTGCAGAATCGCCGCCCATGTCCGTACCCTAGACAGCTCGAGCACTGTATTAGGGGGGACTGGTCGGCGACCCGCACACGCTGCATATCTATATATAGATAGCCCGCCTTGGTGAAGCACGTCCACATCTCCGGCGACACGGTCATCACCACGTGCTCGGTGTTACCGTCTTTTCCCCGCCTCCTATATCTAACCTTCATCCTATCCTTTCCCCCGACCAGGATGTGCTCCATGAGGTGCTCATTTTGCGTTCTTACGGCTTCGTAGATGTCTTCATCCGTGTTTGACTTGAGCACCCCATACAGCACTACCTGCGGATCCTTATTCTCTATACTCTGCACTTCTAGTTTTCCTCCACTTTTCTCTATTCTTTCTTTGACCTTTTCTCTGTCCTTCTTATTACTTACTCCTATGATGACTTTCCTATCTTTACCTTTTCTAATCCTATCTATTTTTATTCCTTCTTTCTTTGCCTCTATAATTGCTCCTACTTCTGTCACTATCTCTGTACTCGTCATAACATTATCCCTGTCTGTCACTACTAGAGAGTGGAGGGTCACGTGCTTCGGCTTCAGTGGCAAGGTTTGGGTTTCCCCACTGCCACTGACCACACTCGCGTATGTCACGGGTTGTGGTTCTGCCGGAGCCCTGGCCCCCCACTCTTCAATTGCCCTATTAAAATTTTCCCTATTTTCCTGATTTCCGTTTATCACTTCTTCGTGGTTTAATCTTATTTCTTTTGTTATTGTTTCTACTGTTTTTTCATTCACTTCCTTTACATACTCTTTTATACTTTCTTCCTTTTCAATTATCAATTCTTTCAATCTTCTATATATCTCGAGAATTATTTCCTTACACTCATTTTCTTTCAGACATTTCTGCACCTGTTCATCATACTCATCATTTTCATCCCTTTCACACTGTACTTCCACTTACCTAGTTTCCCTAATTTCTCTTTCGCTATCCATTTCCGTCATTTTCCTACTCAATATAGCGACTTTCCCTGACTGGTTCGAACTTCTCGTGAGGTTATTTGCTAAACCGGACCTTAAGTCTCCCCTCATGTTTCTGGTCTGGTTTAGCAAATATACACTATTTTGTACAGTTTTTGATTGTTCAGCCAGGAGGGCGCCGAGAGAGTCGACAGTGTACTGGACACGATCATCGACCACCGGACTACCTCGGCGGCTACTACCTCCACCACTGCTACTGCCAGTCATCAGTCCGTCCATGGACAGACGGTGTGGGTTTTTAGGGCCTTTATTAAGCGGGGTGTGCACCGTAGCCATTTAATGGAGTATGTGTTTATTTTATCTATTGTATTTTGTTTAGGGGGAAGGCGTAGTGTAGATTGTATATATATGTAATATGTAATTTTAATTTTTTGATTTTATTGTTATTTATTATTAATTTTAAATAATTCTAATTTGTAAAATATGTGTATACTTGTATGTTTACGATAGTTGTATTGTGTTGTGGAATTGCAAAATTGTAAATTATTCGGGGGAACGCGTCAGTTATAAACTTGGATAATAAAATTTTTAAATATAATTATAAGATATAAATGATAAGATTGTTTTTATGTGTCTAAAAGTTGGGTCTAGAGTATTTTTTGTATAAGGCTCCAATATACGTTTTTATAACAATATTTTTGTCCTAGGTTTCTTATTCCGCCTGATGTTACTTAATAGCGAAAAAGCGTTTTTGTCTGTTCTTATTGCTATTTATTTTATTCAGGAGCTTTATCTTGTCCGCAACTATTTACCTACCGTCTTCCGTTATAAAAGCCGTTTTTGGTATAGATGAATTACTCATGCGTATTTGATAATATCCACTTTTTAAATCGAGAGACTAAAGTAAGGCCAACCAGACGAGATAAAGAATGTAAACAAATTTTCAGGGGTTCAAAACATTTTTATTTGAATAAATTATTATAAAGTTTTAATCGCTGTCGTCTGTACTAGACAAAAATTATTCATCGGAAGAGTCCGAGTCAGCTGTGTTTATGATAAAACTATCTATTGTATTATCAATCATGTTGTCAATATTGCTATAAAAATTGTCCTCGAGTTTTATTACATGATCCACACAATTTCGCCATTTATCAGCAGATACACGTTGGATCCCCTCTTGTAGCAGCTCTCACAATAGCACTCACAATAACAGCAAAAATCAAAAATAAAACTAACCGAAACGGAATAATAACAACAAAAAACCAAGTAAATACGGAGACGAAAAAATATGTATCACTTCGAACGCAATCCAAACAGGAATGAACTTGTTCACAATTGTTTGGCGGACCAAATGTTGACTACTGCGGCACTGGCCGCTTTCCTGTACCACGAAAAACGCTACGACAGCTGTCGTCGACCAACTGACGTTATTATTGCATACGAGTGATAAGGACAGATATAATATTAACTCACTTTCATAATGCAACTCAGTAGCGGTCCGTTTATTTACGTTTTTTATCTCGTCTCGTTGGCCTTACTTTAGTAAAGCACTCATTACCTTGTAACCTATCCACTAAATCCTCGATTCGCGGCATAGGATATTTATTTTTAACTGTTATTTTGTTCAAAGCACGATAATCGATGCAAAATCTTTTCTCGCCATTTTTTTTGCTAACTAAAAGCGCAGGACTTGCATATGGGGAGTCACTATGACGTACTATAGCTGTATATGCTATACTATATCATTAGCTAATAACTCATCGACCATTTCGCGAATAATTTTTCTATCTGCCTAAGATGATCTAAAAGGTCTACAGTAAATTGGCCGCGAATCTGTTAGGATTTATCACCATTTCATGATTCTTAACTTTACTTAATTCTTTGACACTCCTCGCTACACAATCGCTATATTTCTGAAACAATGTCAATAATTCATCGTAATTACAATCAGTGTTCATAACATATTCTTCACCAATACTCTTACAAAATTCCTTCGAAGCTTTCGCATAATTAAACTTTAAAATTTCATCTATTCGAGTATACATCAAATTAGGCCGTTCCGTTACGTTTCGTCCAATCAAAATATCGCATCCATCTAAACCATTCATTACGTAAAAATCTACACATCCACAAAATCCACAGAATCGAATTTTAAATTCACTTTTAACACAGTAATGACAGTTTTTGCGGAATGATTTTTAAATCCATGTAACGTTACCGGAGAAGGTAATATAGATGGTTGCAAACCATGTTTCGTCACTAGCAACTACGATATAATCGAAAAGCTACTTCCCATATCGATGAACGCATCATGAACCACAACATTATTTAAAACTACCTTCTTTATAAATTTATCTCGCGATATTGATGACGACACAAACTAACTTCAGGTTTATCAAACTTTTGTTCAACTTTAAGATTGTTTTTCTTACGGTTACAAGTCGATTCAGTATAACCCCTGATTCCGCAAAATTCACACTTTATGTCACATTGCATACGTTTATGATTGCCACCGCACAAATAACACTTTATTGTTTTTCGTGTTTGTGAACCGATTTCATTGATACCGGACGAACTCGATGACACTACTCGATTATTAGACGTAATTACACTAGCATTACCCGTATTCGATTGAATATGATTTGTTTTCGAATGTGGAATATTAATTTGTTTCTTAGTTTTGTACGTACGACTATGCAAGTAACTGGCGAACTGATCACATGAATTAAACGAATTAGCTTCTATATTTCCATCACTAATATTTCCAAGAATAATTGAAATTATTCTATTATTATATTAATCCATCAATTCTACATTTTTGGTCAAAATAAAATTCATATAAAGATTGATTTTCCACGGGTTTCCGTTCTATTATTTCTTTTAAAAATTCAAACATGTTCCTTTGAATTTGAAAACTAACAGATAACTTAAACTCGGAATTACAATTCGATTCCACATTTGACATTAGCTACTGTCATTTTGTAAAATAATGATACCATGTAATAGTGTAGTGATGACCACAAAAATCGATAAACAATTGCGATTTATGTTTATGTAATTATAATATTGGTGTGCCAATTAAATACTAAATTATTGATTTTTATTTAAATAAATACATAATTATTCATAATAATTATTTATTAATTAGTAACCACTGCTTTATTTTATAAAAAGTTAATATTTTTGTTTTTTATATTAAAAACAAAATTTATCATAAAAGAGCCTAGATAGATAGTTTTCTGTATTGGCAACCCGTGCGCGCTCGTGCAGCTATCGCCATTTTGTTTATCTTGTCATTCGGCTTCATTCTCCCAGTCTGACTGCACGAATATCTTGTGTCATTGCGAATCGATATTTTGTTATTTTGTTGGGTTTTTGTTAAAGTTTTGTTACATTGTATTTGTTGTTACGTTTATAGTTTTTTGTGAACTTTGAGTGAATCTATTTGTTTTGGTTTTCCATCAAAATGGATCCTCAGCCAAGTACATCACAAAAAGATGTGGATATTTTCTTGTCCCCAAGAAAAAAACGTCCACGGAAAGCTTTTACTGTTACTGAAAAAGTAATGATCCGCAACGCCTACAAGTACGTGAAAAATGAAACTTCTGCGCAATTGGAGGAGGCCTTTGAAGTTGTGGAAGAAAATAAATGTATGAGCAAAGTTGCTGACATATTGGGAATAACCTCACGCTCTGTTTGTAACGTTTTGAAGGAAGTAAATAAAGGTGCGCCGCCAACGCCTCGTAAAAAAACTGGACCAAAGCGAAGTTTCAAAGATAAAATTGATGAATTTACATTCTCCGCAATACGAAGAATTGTTCATCAGTTCTTTTACCGAAATGAACCTCCAACCATTGCAAAGGTTAGTCAATCAGTCAGACAGTATTATTTTATACCTACATCTTTTATATGTAATGATTCCAAACTATTATACAATTTACTATTTTAGATTTTACAAATGATGAACGATGATCCAGAAATGCCCAAAGATTTCCAAAGACACACTCAGAAAAATTTTGAAGCATCTTAATTTTAAATTTGTTGCACGGTCACGCAAGAGCACACTTATTGATCGAAATGATATAATAACATGGCGCCAGCGTTACTTGCGATTTATATGTCAGTTTCGACGAGAAGGGAGACATATATATTATCAAGATGAAACTTGGGTTAACGCAGGTAAGGCTAACATTTTGAATTTATAGACATTTTACATTTTTAATAGTAATATTGAATGTTCATGTACTATATTTATTTTTAGGTCATACTGTAAAAAAACTTGGATGGACAAGAAAGTCACATCATCTCGGCAAGCGTTTTTGGAGGGACTGACCACTGGATTAAAAAATCCATCTGGAAAGGCAAACGTCTCATAATTAGCCATATAGGTAGTGAAGAAGGCTTCCTGGAAGAGGGGCTCATGATTTTTGAAGCAAAGAAAAATTGTGAAGATTACCATGATGAGATGAATGCAGTTTGTTTTGAGGAGTGGTTCGCTGGAGTCTTACCACAATTAAGACCAAACTCAATTGTGGTGATGGATAATGCACCTTACCACTCCCGAAAATTGGAAACGGCACCAAAAATGAGCTGGAAAAAAGCTGCCATTCACGACTGGCTTTTAAATAAAAATATTCATTACGAACCAGATATGGTTAAAGCTACGCTTTTAGAACCGATTCCACATAACGAGTCTTAATAAGTACGCTGTAGACGAAATGGCAGCACAACATGGGATCACGGTTTTAAGACTGCCCCCTTACCATTGCGAGCTGAACCCTATCGAATTGATATGGGCGCAGGTAAAGGGGCATGTAGCTCAAAATAATAAAACCTTCAGATTGCCAGACGTGAGAAATTTGAGGAAAGCATTCAAAAAATTACGGCTACCGAATGGTCTAAATGCGTATCCCATGTTGTCAAGAAGAGGAAAAAATGAGTAGGCTAGATATGTTAATTGACAACATCACAGACACATACAATTATTAATGAAAACTCTCAGATCCCTAGTAAAATTAATCGTCACAACTAAATCCGTTCAGAAATATTTAATTTCCTGATATACTTAGTTTCTATTAAAGTAGTAGTTGTTTAGATATACTACTATAAACGAGAGGAATCGATCCGGAAATATTCCATTTCCGTATCGAATAATTTCGCAACGTCACTATTTAGTACTTGTCATAACGTTGCAACACTGAAATTGTCAAATCTGGAATCGAATTAAAATTCCGATGATGATCAGTGCGTAACAATGAATCGTACCACAATTTAGCTGAACCTTTAAGCTTATTTAACGCTTGATAACGAGTTACTTCGTCCGACCAGGAGAACGTATTTGCGTGAGATTGGATGATTTTTAACCATGCATTAATGTTGTCTTTAAAAGGGTCAAATTCCGGTATAATATTATTCAAAGTAAATGAATTATTGTAACTCACCGTATCAGTTCCATATGAACGTGTAGGCTTACTTGACCGATCTCCGTCCTCTGCTTGCGTTTTGGCGGGCGAGGTGACGGGGTTCGAGCACTGACAGAACTTACCACGCTGCTAGAACTACTAGATGATCGAGCACGTTTGCGACTTTTCTTCTTATGCTTCCCCATGACACGTGGATAAACACTTCTGATGTAAACGACGGATACTTAATAAACTCGAAGACACACTTTACAGATACCTATTTATTCAAATTATGGAATACAACAAATTTATTATAAATCTAAAGGAACTAATTTAAAATACTTATTTAGCAATTATTACTTATAGATTTAGCTACTATTATATTAATTAGCTATTCATCGCGAACGATGCTCTCTTGTCGAGAGTCAACCCCGCAAAACCAACCCCCTTGCCGCCAAGCACGTCCGCTTTATACAGCGCAGTGGCGACCTCAGGCGGCAGCAAATACGCGCCAATTCACCACCGGAAGTCATACGCAATGGCTAGTTCTTGGTGTTGCCAACACAAGTTTTTACAAGTAACAGTCGCTGAGCTTCTTAAAATATTATCTGCCTATATTGATAGGAGATAATTGTCTTATTGAGAAGGTTTAATTTAGGTTTCATATTGTTTGTGTTGTTGTATTACCGTATGATGGACGGTGTGGCTCAATAAGTTATAAATGAAATTGAAAAAGGAAAGTGGCATAGGGCCAGATAGCTCAACTGGTAGAGCACTCGTCGCGATACCGACATGGTCTGGGTTCAACTCCCAGTCCCACTATCCATTTTTTTCTCAATTTATTTATAAATTGTCTTATTGAGGTTTAATTTAGGTATCATATTATTTAAAATAACAAGCCAACATTTTAGTTCTTCACCATCGAAACCAAATTAGTTTTCATGCACCCCTGCTTACCATTGTATTTCGTCACGTCTAACGTAGACCTCCGTCGAGTCTCCGTGGACCCCTGGGGGTCCACCTGGACCACTTTGGAAATTACTGGATTACACCCTGCAACACTTATTATCCACGTACTATTTTCCTCAAAATATCCTTTAGAAAAAAAAGTCTGGCTGAAGTAACGTTTTCAAACGTTGACGCAGCCTTATCAGTTTTTCGAGTTTTTCAAGAACACTACTGTTAGCAAAACTGATAATTTATATACTAAAGAGCTTTTAATATAAGTTTGAGAGCTTAATGAACCAACAAAACTATAATTATAACTGTTTATTACAATCAACAATTTAACAAGAATATCAAGTTCCCTATTCAGTGTCCAAAAGGCCAAAGAGACCCCTCCCGTCGTGGCCAGCCGTTTTATATCATCAGTGGCTGACAAGTGTCATCCTTGCTGATGACAGTTCGTTCTTCGCGCCTCGACGGAGAGTTGTCAACTTGAAGGGTTGCCAACACGGCCATACTGCACGGTGCCTGCCCCAGGCACCACAGGAGTCTGGATAGGATACTGAAACACAAAGAAACTATATTAGGATGCGGTCAGGTTCGTTTTACATGTTGACACATCCACAGGAGCATTGCACATTTTCCACAAATGCCTTGCAATGCTTCTTCCTGCACCTAGAGGAACTTTGCCACACTTAGGAGTACCAGGTTATTACAGTCAAAGGTCACTTGCACCTGAAGAGCGTTTCACACACTCAAGCGTACCAAGTTGATCTTTACTTATCAAGGCAAAGCAAAACATTAATAGCAATAATATATTTATGTACAATACTACAATTAATGTAGTTTATTTTGTACGTGGTATCCTATCTAGATTCATGAGATAAAATACTATTTCTCAAATATTATGTAAATATAAAATAATCCTTCAATAAGGTAACTTAAATTCGTGGACAAAGCATAAAATAAGTCCGATATTTTTTTTATTATTTCATTAGAAAGGTACTATAATTAAATAAAATGTATATCAGTAAAACGAAAATAAATAGTAAATAAATACCTTAGACAGACAAATACTTTGCCAACACGAGTTTTGTTATTTACTCTCCATATATTATTATTCCAAGGTCCAATTATCAATATTAATCCACGGCTTCATATTTTCCCCCACGGCCACTCCATTATAAATTTTTGAACTTCTTTGACTCCCTCTTAAATTCATCTCGTATCTATCGTTTTCCAAGATTTTTTTTAATTTGAAACGGGCCTTTAAATGCAGGTAAGTTTCCGACTTTGACCATCATTGCTTTGACTTTACACTCAGTCGCCTTCCTTATACCGTGTGGCTTGGATTCGAGTTTTATCGAATCTTTTTTTGTTCCTTTGCACTGGCTTTAATGTTAAAATCCACTTTTTCGCGCAACTTTGGGGCGCAACTATAAAAGGCCCAAGTGGTCGAGATGTAGAGTATGAAAAGGTGTTGCATATAAAGGGTATAAATGTCCTTCCTTTGGGCCTCCTTTATTTTTAAAATAAATACAATTTAGGCAATTTTGTATATATTTTTAACAGTATTTCGCATTCGAGGAAACCAATATAATATACGTATACGCTCAACACATTTATCAACTGCAAAGTGACCCAAATCATTGTGGTTGCACCTTATGATCTGCCAAACACATTTCTTTGGAACTACCTATCTACGCCCCTGGCTAGTTCTCTTATAAACCTTACCACCTAATAATTCAAAATTATTAAAAATGTCTTTGTTTTCTTCTTTGCCTCTCCTGATAACAAAATATCTCTAATTTTAACTATCAAGGGGTCCTGAACCTGTACTGTCAACAACCAATCAGCTTCTGTAATCGACATAATAATCTCAGATTCAGATTTTCCACCGGATAGCACAGGATTACGACTTAGAGCATCCACGTGCTGCATCAGAGACCCTTCCCTATGAATAATATCAAAAGAAAACACTTGAGTCGATAAAACCCAACAACCTAACCCAACCCAACAAGGCTATTCGCGGAATAATATCTTTTTTCTTTAAAGCGTACCTAACTGCACTACAATCAGT
This sequence comes from Phengaris alcon alcon, assembly GCA_037179445.1. Lineage (NCBI taxonomy): Eukaryota > Metazoa > Arthropoda > Insecta > Lepidoptera > Lycaenidae > Phengaris > Phengaris alcon. Next base: position 1,436,707 of record JAYRCH010000004.1, on the reverse strand, counting down.
AATTATTTTAAAAGGTTTATCTAACAAATATAATCGAAATTTTTGAAGAAATTTTTTGCGAGTAGCCCTAATTCAAATGAATGAAATTTCTTTTCATCTTCCTTAGTTTGCTTTACTATAGTAATGCACGACCTTCTCGATGCCGTCATCGATCTGTACAAGTATACCAGCAATGCCATCTCTACTCGCGTCCGTATATAAAATCTTATCCTTGTTTGGATCGAAAATTGCGAGAACGCTATCTGAAGTTAATTTGTATCTTAGAATATGAAAAGCTTTATCTTGAATATCATCCCATACCCAAACGGCATCTTTTTTAAGTAGTTTTATCAGGGGTGCCGATAAGAACGCGCAATTTCGTATAAATATTCGAAAATAGCTAATTAATCCTAAGAATTGTCTGAGCTGATGGACTGTCTTGGTCTTTAGAAAATTTCTAACGGCGTCTAGCTTTGTATCATTTGGCATAACATATCCTGGTTTTATTTTATAACCCAAAAACTCTAGCTCCTGTCTAAAAAAAATGACACTTTTTAAGATTTAATGTTTCCGTTACTAAATAAACGTCATCTAGATAAATGATAACATTGCCAAATCGCAAATTACCGAGTGTTTTGTACATCATTTGTTGAAAACAAGATGGAGCATTAGCTAATCCGAACGGCAGCCTCAAAAACTCATAATGTCCATCTTCGGTAATGAACGCAGTCTTCTCTATGAATTCTATGAATCTTTATGTAAACAAATCTGATAATAACCGCTTTTTAAAATCTAATGACGTGAAACACAACGTGCATAATGTCACTCGACAATTATCGTTTTTCTATGAAAATAGATTATCTACCTATTGTGTTATATTGATGATGGTGTGCAGAAAGCGATTATTTATAAAAATAAAACTTAGAAATACATAAAATTAATGAAAAACAACATCACAAGTTAATAATATTTGAGATAGGTTGTGCTTCACAACCTATCATAAATATTATTAATATACATTACTGCGTTTGATAAGGATAGATCATATTATAGATACAATTTTGCTACACGTTGACGTTTGTCGATCATCAGATGATTTATGGATTCCTTAAAGACGTTAAGTCCTTGAATCCTGTCTAATAAATCTTCAATCCCCGGGCATAGGATATTTTTCCTTTATAGTGATTTTGTTTAACGCCCTATAGTAGTCAACACAAAGCCTTTTTTCTCCGTTTTTCTTATCCACTAGAAGGACTGGGCTAGCATAGGGAGAATTACTATCGCGTATTATTTTGTTTTCAAGTAATTCGTTTACCATGTCCCTAATTATTTGTCGATCCAAGTAAGATGTATTAAAAGGTCTGCATTGCACAGGCTGTAAGCTCGATAAATTTATAATCATCTCATAATTTTTAACAACGCCCAGTTCTTTTATATTAGAGGCAACGCAATCACCGTAATGGTTAAATAAAGTCAATAATTCGGTTTGATGTGTACTAGCATCTAAATCTATAGCGGTGTATCCGCTATAGATTTATTACAAAATTCTGCGAGTTCATTTGCGCACTGAAATTTAAGTTCGACGGCCTATACGAGAATATACTAAATTAGATCGTTCGGTTACATTTCTTCCGATTAAAATATCACACCCAACCAAATCATCTAAAATGTACATATCGATATCACTCGAAACAAATTGAATCTAAAGAAATATTAACCGTTACCTTTTTATCGACGTATTTATAAACTTGCGTAGAAAACCCCTGTAAAGCAACAAGTGAGTGTGATATACGGTAAATAAATTTTATTTGCTAAAGACTCAGATATTAATGAGCAACTGCTTCCCGTATCGTTAAATTCCTCACAACTATGATTAATTACGTTAATATTTTTAACAAACTTACTACGCGGATTTGTACATAGAAATTTAATTTCCTGCTCAGGTTTCACTAAAGATTTATTAGTCGAGTTTTTCTTATGATAACAAACTGATTGTGTGTCCTCTTTTGCCACAATATTCGCATTTGTTTGCATCACACTGATTTATTTTATGGTTACCGCCACAATTGTAACATTTTATTATTTTACTAGGCTAAGAATAGACTCTTCTCGAAGGACATTTGGAGGAGATTGATATGTTGTGACGGGATTTGTGGATATCGGTGTTCGATTTGTGCCTACAGATTGACTTAATATTGTCGATTTAGTAGAATGTGACTCACGTGAACTACCCTCATGTTTAATATTTTTCTTGTAAATACGACTGTGTAAGTAACTGGCCAAATCGTCAGTGGTTTTAAAATTACTAGCTTCTATGGATGCGCCAATATTATTATCACCTATATTTCCTACAATTACTGAAATAATGTCTTGCTCAGAGAAATTTAAATTTATTCTGATCAATTTTGCACTTTTGTTCAAAATAAAATTCATACAATGATTGATTATCAACAGGTTTTTTGTCTATAATCTCTTTAAAAAGGTCGAACATATTTCTACGTATTTGAAAACTACTGGACAATTTTACGCGCCACTGCTCCCAGTTCCACGTGGGCCACTGTCTTTCCGTACGCAATAACGAATAATACACTTTAGCCGACCCCTTTAATTTATTTAAAGCTTGATAGCGAATCATTTTATCGGACCCTCAGAGCAAATAAAAAACTTTTTATTTGGTATGAGATCGGACCATGAAAAAGTACTCGCATAGGATCGAATACTAAGCCACGTGTCAATGTCGTCTTTTATCGGATCAAAATATGGTATAAAATAATTGTTCAATGTAATAGAACTTGTACTACTCACAGATTCACTAGTCACGAGATACCTTATGCTTCCGCCTCGGCGACGGCGTCCTGGCGCTGGAGCTTGAGCTAGAACTTGAAGTGGAGGGTGCACGCTTCCGTTTAAAGTGCCTACTTTTACCATAGCGCTTTCTCTTAACCATGGCGTGGAATTTACTTGTCACTTCTGATGTTAGCAAAACTGATAATTTATATACTAATAGCTTCTAATAGAAGTTTGATAGCTTAATGAACCAACAAAACTATAATTATAACTGTTTATTACAATCAACAATTTAACGAGAATATCAAGTTCCTTATTCAGTGTCCAAAAGGCCAAAGAGACCCCTCCCGTCGTGGCCAGCCATTTTATATCATCAGTGGCTCACAAGTGTCATCCTTGCTGATGACAGTTCGTCCTTCGCGCCTCGACGGAGTGTTGTCAACTTGAAGGGTTGCCAATACTACTAAGGGGAAAATTACGAATATGTAACGCTCAATTACAGAAGACAACGCTCTCATTGTACATAGGAAAAAAATTAACAAAATCCACAACATGTGCTGGCACACGATTTGGAACCAACTACCTTGCAATAAGCACAAAATTCGAAGATACAAATATGCTGTTGGCCAGTGATTGATAACTTTGATTGTACGAGAAATACGAGTAATAGGGTTCAGTTAACGTAAATGTACTTACAATTAGGTATGTAGGTACTTATATCCCGTAAAACTATCGCCAATTTGGAAGTAGAATTAAACGAACTAAAATTTACAAATACCATGTATTTCCCTATATCATGTAACAAAATTCTAAAATAATGGACCAAGAGCCATAGAATGATCGTCGAATATGGTTCGCAGACAATGGGCTTTAACCAAAATTAAGAAAAAAATATTTTTTCATATGTTTAATATTTATAGGTACAAATTATAACTTATTTTTATAAGCAAGCATACAAATATTCTATCAAATACCTACTATTTAGGTAAATAGAAATTCACAAAGTTATTTAGGTATTTAATATGCAAATGCATTAAAAAATAAGAATAAATTGTTACAGTATGTCATATAACTAGGTACAGTTAAACCACGTTGCTAATGGCCTTCGGCAATAGCAGTTTTTTCTATGGAAATAACAGATGATGTAGAAAAAACGACGATTGCCGAAATACATTCGAGGTTTTGGTGGTACTGTATACTATATCATCATGTCCATGTGACAACCTTGCCTGCAATACATTTTATTAGGTTACATCTTAAAAACTATCGATACTTAACTAAAGTAATGCAATAAAAGATTATCTTTTACGTGTCTAAAACACAAGTTAAGCTACATACATATTAAACACTGTTTTATTCTTTAGAAACTTATTTATTCATCTTAATTTTTTAAGGCTTCATTTCTTGGTCTAGGTAAAAGAAATGTGTAATGCTTCCTTTAGATGTGTTGTGAAGATGTTCCATATTATACCAATTATTTTTATGATTACAATACATGTGTAGCAGTAACAAGCAGCAAGATTGAACTAGACCCAATAACATAGACATTGTAGTAGACCTATTAAAACAATTTCCTATAAATGATAAATTGTACAATCTATATTATTCTTAACATATAGAATTACCAATCTTTTTGTACAAAATACTTGATATATAGGCAAGTTCTCACCTTTATTTTATATTAAATCCAAATTATTCGGTAACAAATACAGGCTACATATTGGTTACTAAATAATACATATATTTAACCACAGTATAAAAGATGAATAAAATTTGTTTTCCATTATTTCTAGTTGCCTTTAATGAAATCATCTTGCTCAAACAAATATTATAAAAATACATGCTTAATGGCAATTAGCAAAGATTACTTTACTGTGAATTGAAATACAAAATTATTTTAGCATATTGTGTAACAAAATTGAACATACTTACTTTATACTTACATAACAAAATGAAAATTGCAAAAAAAAAATGAAACAAACTCAAACAACAATCACGAGACCATAATTAATGCTCTCGTGATTGAACATTAACAGCGATTAATACTATTAAGTATTATTCGCTGTTAATGTTGCTTCCAATTAATAAAATATCCAATTGTAAGAACAAAATAACACTCATCACATTTCAGATCACAATAAACATAATATATAATATATTGTATTAAATGTTTACACAGGAGCAAAGAATGTATTATTGGTAATATCTGTGGTCAGATGCCATTTTTTTCATGACTACAGTGTGGGCTTTGGCATAACAAAAGGAGTAATTTTCAAAACATTCACCCATTTTTTCTTTAAACATAATATTATTACTGCGTCCCATTCGATGCTAAAACGTTTTTGTTATTTTCGTCGACATTACGTTCCTTTAGCACCACTTTTAGCCACTTTGATCATTTTCATCATTGTTCCATTCGCAATAAGAAATTTTAAAAAAATGTTAAAAACACCTAGATCACGCCATTTTGCAAATTTTTACCCAGCTCTACTTTACCTCTGGAGTGTCGGAACGACAAATTGAATAAAGCGTCGAGTGTCGTATCGTTACGTGTAAGTTTTTTTTCAAGATTATGTTGAAAAATTGATACTAAAACCTTTGCATGTTATAGAATAAATGACCTATATGATGATGTAATTGGAACCTAAAAATAACTAAATAAATAAAAGCAATCTCTATATGAACACAAAATAATTGTATTTTTTTTACCAATTTTTAGTTTAAAACCTCTACTAAAGCCTTTTTTGTTTTTATATACTTAAAGTTGCATTAGTTACATACTGTGGATACATTATTCATATTATTTAATAACAAAACAGGCCAATGTCAACTGTAATGTAGTAAAAAAATCTAATAAACTACGGCACGTGTTGGGATTCGGGCTATTTCGCAAAAGGTCTCCGCGGAAGGCATCCGCGCTTGATTTTTCAATTTTTATTGTTATGCCATCATCGTTTTTCTATCGAAGTGACAGATGATGAATGAAAAACGAGTAACGGAAGATATTAAGAACGTGGTTGTACTGTACGGTACATATTTCATAATTCATTTATTTGAAATTGCTTCTATCGAAATTAGATACGATAAATGTCAACTTTTAACACCTGTAGTTGTTACACTTGCGTTAAAATTGCTTAAAAATGATCTGATCGAAAATTTGAAAATTTCGTTATTTCGCGAAAGAAACAACGTTTTGTGGTAAAAATGAACATAGCGTTTTGGGTGAAATTAACATCGAATGGAACAGCCCCTGTATGAATTAAGGGGCGACATGCTGCCAGTTGCCACTATCTGTCTAAAACCATGGTAAGTTTTATACAAGTTATAATTATTGTTATAATATTATTTCAGGTAGAGAATTTGTGCACAATTCCAATCAAACTGTTATCAGTATTACAAAAAAAAACAGACATTTGTTTTTAAATATTTACAAAACTACACACCCCTCATAGGCATAGGTATCGGTCAAAAATATCCTACCTTGTTAACCACATTTTCAATCAATATTTGTATGTTATCAAAATATTATTATCAATATTCTTAACTTTCAATCATTTTTTCGTTACTTATTTCAACGGAATGGTTATTGACACTGCCATCTATGCTTTCGTTGTCATCTTTTAAAAGTTCCTCAATAGCTTTTTCACTCATTTCATTGTCATCCATTATTTTATCATTATTTTCCATCGCTGCCTCATTCATTTCAATGTCATCTAAATCATTGTCTTGAATTTCAATGTCATTTGTAACCTTCTTAGATATATGAATGTCATCATCGACTCTTTTACAATTATTATCATTTTCAACCCTTTCAGGTTTTTCAAGATCTGTTATTTCCTTGTCCTTTATTTGAATGTCTACTTTATCAGTAACATTATCTTCTGATGTACTTTCATTAGGATCATTACCTCCATTTTCCTTTATAGATATATCCTTACCATCAGTTTTATTATGAGTGCTATCACTACTCTCACTTATTTCATTTACATTACTATCGACAATCATTTCTATGTTACTTACACTTTCGTTATTATCAATTTCTGGTTTTTCACGATTTTGACCATTTTCCAATGTACCACTGTTATGAATATCATTTGAAGGATTTTTTTCTCCATCTCTAATTTCTTCATCTTTATCGTCAACCATCAATGGATCCCTTACAAGTTCCCTTTCATTTTTCTCTGTATCTTTTGTATAGTCCCCTGTTTTATCAATATGTAATTGTACACAATCGTCATTTATTACAGTTTTGTCGAAGGACTTGCCACTGCTGTCGTGTTCGCTGCTGGCTTGTGCAGTCAGATCTACCTCCCGGTTACTAATCTGAGAATCTTCTGAATTTTCATCAATGAAGATGGGATCATCATTGGTATCTGGCAAAATTTCAACGTCATCATCATCGTCTTCGTCATCACTGACGACGTTATTCTGTTTTTTATCTACGTATTTCTTAAATTCATTATTTAAGTTATCTTTTATTTCAAGGAACCTATTTGCGGAAGTAGCTAAAGCTCGATCAAGTGTTTTATGTAAATTGCGCATCTCATTAACAGTTCTAGTACGTAAAAACATTGTAGTCGCTTGTGTCTTTAGTTGGTTGAGTCTGGAAAGCGAATAATCTAAAGCATCAACGGCATCAATTAAATTGAATCTATACCATTCAACAGGTACGTTTAGATCACAAGGTCTAGATGAGCGCTTTTCTGTTGTCTTTGTCGGTTTAGAAGGTTGCGGTGTACTAGTAGCTTTAGTAGAATTAGAAACATTTTTTCTAGGATTCTTACGAGCAACGCGAGAGTTCGTCTTAGGTGACTGCGTAGAAGATGTCGATGGCGCGGTTATAACGGCACTTAACTTAGCGGCATACGTGGCTCCTCTTGGGGGCACTTTAGGGGTAGAAACATTGTCGGTTACGGCGACTATCGTTGCTGAATAACCACCGGGCATACTCGGATTGGCATTAATTGCAAATATACGCCCATCCGGCAATCGGTACATCTTATTGGACGACAGAGTTTGCGGGTCAACTCGGAATTTTAGCCCACCAGTTGCGGCATTGACTGTGACGTCATTTTCTGTCATTTGTATAATATTTCCCGGTGACAGGTCGGGTAAGTTGTTGACGCTGCGCGACAACAGGGGGGGCGGACACCTGGGCGCAGAAGCGACTGGTGGTGCCGGAGTGATGCACTGCACATCGTCATCGCCCGTGTCTTCGGTCACCTATATAATTAGAAAATTATTTGCATTCCATACATGAAATTCGCTATTAATGTTAACAACAGTTTATACAATGTATAATCATCATGTAATAATAGCAGTTTAAGAACTATTTCTTTTTGGGTTGTGAACTGCTTACTAAAGTTTTTTTTCATACAAGAACCAAGTTCTAAGGGCCGTTACTTCGGATTTTGCGGTGGCGGCGGCGCGGTGACAGCAGCGGCGAAGCATGCAAGCGGGCGCTATAGTCACCGCTTGACAGGAGTTCATTTCTGTCAAGCTGCTGGCGCATGTCACCGCTGCTGTCACCGCGCTGCTTACCACGAAGTTCGAGGCAGCGGCCTTATAGTGTCATAATAAAAAGTTAAATTATAGTGTACATACTTCACATAAAGGTTCCATTGGAAAATCGGGTGTGCATACTACATCATCGTTATCTAGCATATTGCCCGACATAGAAGCTACCGCTGTCATATCCAGACCCTAGGAAGCAAAATAATTTTTAGTAGTAACCGATAATATTATAATTTAATTCTAAATAAATATGTATGGATTTAAAGAAGTAACAAGAGTTAGTACATTTTTGCGCCTATTCATAAATTAAAACCAATGTTGAATATTACCTGGGTCAAACTTTCTAATGATAAATTTATATTATCATTTGTTATGGTGTAGGCATTGTTAAAACCATTGTATATAATGGGAGCTTTCATCCTCGGCTGTCGTGGTGTGTATGTTTGAATTGGCTTCTTCTCCATTGTTATTCGAATTGGTGAAGATATCTGGAAAATAATTATAAAACTTATTAATAATATTAAATACATATTTATTAGTTTTATTAATTAAAACTTCATGTAGTTAATATAACAAACTATTTAATTTTCTAAGTCACTTTTTCAGAATTCTTTGCTATAACATTCTAAACATACCTTAATTTTTTTATTATAAGCTGTCGCATTGGGTGGTTTCTGTGCAATAGGTATAGGGTTTTTTACACTATAAGTTTTTGGAGGGCCTCTCGGGCTTGCTGGTCGCTTTTGTGCCTTCTTTTCTTTAACATTATCTTCTGCATTGATTGAAGCAAATTTTTTAACCTAAGATAATAAAAAAATGTATTAATTAATAATTTCATCATGAGATACTGTTTAATGATACTTACATACATACTTTTCCAGTCATTATCAGATTTTGTTAAGCTACAGGTTTTGTACATACCTGTATAGTTGGAGTTATTTTTGATATAAGGGGCTCTTTAATTTGTGCTCTACTTGTTTCTCTCTTGATACCCCCTGTATATTCTTTAACTTTACTCTTCCTTTTACAACATTCAGAAAAGTCTTGAGTGCAGGATAATTGATATTTTTCTTTGAGTTCCGGATCTTCTGTCTTGTAGGTAATTCTAAAATATAAATAGAATGATATTATACTTCACATACATTTTGCATGAGATTATGAGATTACTAAAATAAATTTACTATTATATCTTACTACTATTATAAATGTGAAAGTTTGTGAGGATGGATGGATGGATGGATGGATGGATAGATGTATGTTTATGTCTCTTACACGTAAAAACTACTGAACGGATTTTTATAAAATTTGATATGGTATTGTAGACGTTTAGTCTCTGGATCAAACATAGGATACATTTTGTCCCGAAAAAGTTCAGTGTTCCTGTGGGATACTGTATATACGCGGGCAGAGCCACGGTCAAAATGTAGTCTGTGATATTTATTAATCTGTAACATAAATCCAAAGGCCAAAAAATAATTAACATTACACTTTTATAAAATGAACCAAGCAAGTAAATCTTAATTAGAAATAATGAATGGCATATTTTGTATCACTTACTGATTTTTTAGATCACAGAAACGTAAAAGTGCCCAACAAGTAGCACGTAAATCCCAAATACATTTTGAATTACACTTGAAACACTTCCAGTCATCCAATTCTTCAATTTCCTTAATTTTTTTACTGCCTAAATTCCTTTTCACGCATTTCTACAAAGCAAAAATTATTTTATAGTTTTGAATATAAAATAAAGTTCAAAATATGTATCTTAAACATTACATTTCAATATTTGTGCAATAAACGGAATATTTAAATCTATATTACGTGGTGGACAAAACAATGATTTGGCTATATTAAATTTCAGAATTTCGCTTAGCTGCGCTTCAAGTCTGCACTAGTATGAATTGACCATTAAAATTTCTCCTTCCATAACCGCCTGAAAAATTTATCTTGTAGGCGATTTTATAGTTATAGTAGTCTAGTATAGTTCTTATATCAGATCACAGTATAAGAACAGTAGAACGTCTTCATAGAAAGCAGTTGGGGGAGGCTTTACCAAGAGGGAAAGGCAGACAGTTACAGAGACCGCTCTACCATAGTTTTCTTAAAATTTTAAATCAAGTTAAATTTAGAAATTTAAAAATTGAAATGTAGGCTGTAGGCTGTAAATAAATAGGATAAAAAAGAATATTTTAAAAACAAAACATGCAATTGTGTAGCCATACACATAAACACAAAATAATTATTGTATGATAATGATAACAACTGATGATTGAATGAAATGAAAAGAAATGTTTTTCGTTTTTTTGTTTATGAAAATTTATGGTTTGGTAAAAATAATCTTAAATACTTATTTTAATAGTTTTATTAATTTAAGGGAAAAAAATTTATTAGCATAATGATGTTTCAGAAAACTTTAAGCCCTTTTTTTTATCAATATATTTGTTGAGGCTTGTGGTGCACTAGGCATTTATGTCAGCCTTAGTTTTATTCAAATGAATAAAGACAATAATGTATTCAAGTGCAACCCTTCACAGATAAAATATAAAATTTAATAAAAAACCGGGCATCCCGTGAGCGAGGCACTGCCAAAATAATATTAGTTTGTTCCCCGAACAAATTCTTCGGGAACATCTGTCAGTCCCCTTATAAATAAAAATACTTAGACCATTGATTTGCTAAAAAATTTCTAAGCCCAATTTTATGTTTTAAAATAAAGTCATATTATTTACCGCACAAAATACATGAGGGCAATCAGCGCAGCAGTACACTTGACCACCCTGTCCACACCAGCGACAGTATAATTCAGAGCCATCTTCTCCTTTATCAAACTCTCCGCTGTTATAAAATGTTAGACATGTTTGACAAACCAATGTTCTGAGCATTGGATGTACTCTCATACGATTCTCATTTCTTGCCGAGCAACCCAAGTGACGGTCGCAAGCAGTACAGTGTAATTTCATAGTCTTTATTATATTCAAGTCTGAAATTTAAAACATAGTCACTTCATATTTCCTTTTGATCGTCAACAATCATTAATATTTCAAAAGTTGGATGTTAATAAAGTATTTATTTTTATTCAACATAATTCGACATCATTAGGTGATCCTTATGACCCTTGATATAATATACCCTTATGAGAGTGATCTCTCATAGAAACTCCAGAATAAAAAAAAATTAACAGACCATAAAAATTGTAAAAATCGCAAATTTAATAGGAACAGAACACCTTGGTCAATACAAACTGTGAATATGAGCTGATAAGTGCAAATAAATATAATGTTTAGACAGATACAAACCAGAAAATTTGGTTTTATAATACTCTCTTTCTTCACTTGCTATATCCTCCTCAAAATCATCTTGAGTTGGTTCTGAGAAGAAAGTACAAAAATAAGTAAAGAAACTTACTATTGAACAAAATTAGAGACTACCAAGACGAAAGAAAATAATTACCTATTAGATAATAAATTCGCTATGTTTTACCAAGACTCTTTCTTTTACAAGAAAAATAAACATCAACGCTCTGACTAAAGTATTAAAAAGTATCAAATAACTATGAAGGAGAGTTGAAAAAAGTATTACCTGGAAACGGCGGGAACACAACATCAGCATCTCCTTGAGCCGGCTTCTCATTGCCTTCGGCTATCTCGTTAGCATTCGAAGTGTCTCCCATAGTGATATAGATGTTAAAAAAACCAATTAAACAAGACTAAAGCGTTCAACTAACATCGCCCATTACTTTATAAAAAAGCACAAACGTATATGATTTAGCCAAAACAGAAAACTTCAACAAATTGGATAAGTTCCACATTCACAAAGCCTGATCCGCCATTTTAATTTTGACTATAGTGTAGCTACTACTTACTAGTGATGAGCTTTGACGAATGAGATAAAATATTATTTCGTTACTATCGATAAGACAATTACACGATGGGGTAAAATGAAAAAATATTTTTATCCCTAGAGCCAACCCCAAAAATATAATATTATTATTATTTTAAGATGCCAAAATCGAGAACCAGTAGTAATACATAAATCTATCTCAGTAGTAATACTTAACATCTATGCCGAGAACTATACACATTAGGTGTCCATTATTTGGCCACATTTTTTTTTTGGGAAATTTCAAACGTTTTTTATAAATGATAAAAAAATCTAAATATGAATTTTTATCCTTTTAAGATGATTGCAACCCGTGCCAACTTAGCCACAAAGCTTACAAAAAATCTCGTTCTGTACTGATATTTTGCTCTGCTACAAAACAATATAAGTGCAAAAATTAGGTAGGGTCAAATGTTCAACAATGAACCAGTAGTACACAGTTAAACACCGCTATATTTTTAAATTTAAACGTTATTCGAACGCGCTCACTGGTCACACTGAACGCCGAGCGACACCCCTCTGTCCCGCACCAGTCTGAGGCGAGCTCACGCGCAAGGCGGCCGCGTGACGAGCAATAATTTCTCAACTTTTTCCACTAGTTTATGACGAATTATTCGTCATAAACTAGTGGCAAAGGTTGAAAAAAAAAGTGAGTATTATTTAGTTTTACATATTTCTGTTACATATTGCAAAATTATTAATAAATTAGCTATATAGCTATGTTCATTAGCTTATTTTTGATAATAAAAGTGATCTCGTAGTGATATTTTTTCAAAACGTTTTCATAAAATAAATATTGACGGGTGTTCTACAGTTAACCATGTTCATATGTTCAACAATGAACCACGGTTCATTGTGTACTAGCTATTGGCTCATTGTGTACATACATGATTGGAGTAGCTGACATCAAATTTTATTTGTTTTAGATGGGTCGACTTAAAGTAATTTCACGAAAAAAGGGAGGACATGGTGAAGAATCGATGAGGAAAGCCATAGACTTAGTTAAGGCAGGTATGAGCATTAGCAATGCAAGTAAAGAATGCCACCTCAGATACCCAACATACGAAGGTATGTTGCTATGAGCAAATTAAACCCAGAAATATAGCGACTAACTCCAAATTACGAGGATAATGTAATTTTTACACGAGAAGAAGAAGGCTATTTAAAAGAATACATTGATTATTGTGCTTAAATATTTTATGGCCTCTCTTCAAAAGACTGTCGTCGTGTCGCATATCAAATGGCTAAAATAAAAAAAAAACATACCTCCATCATGGACTGCTGCAGAAATGGCAGGAGTTGAATGGCTTCGGTCATTAAAAAAAAAGACATCCGGAGTTATCTTTGAGAAAACCAGAAGCCTGTAGCATTGCTAGAGCTACTGCTTTTAATAAACACACCGTAGGAAATTTTTTTAGAAATTTAAAATCTGTATTGCAGAAACATCCTAGCTTTTCTGATGGCACTAGACTATATAATTTAGACGAAACGTCAACCACAACTGTACAAAGGCCAGGAAAAGTTTTGGCACGTAAAGGCATGAACGTCGGAAAAGTTACTAGTGGTGAAAGGGGAACTTTAGTTACAACATGCCTTATTGTAAGCGCGACGGGACAATCTACCCCAGCAATGGTTTTCCCACGAAAGAAATTCCAGCCGCATATGTTATCTGGTGCACCATCGGGCACGTTGGGTTTGGCTGCACCTTCAGGGTGGATGAATACTGAACTGTTTTTGGATGTCATGAAACATTTTATTAAACATACATCAGCATCTAAAGATAATCCAGCCCTTTAATTATAGACAACCACGAAAGTCATCTTTCAATTGAGGCTCTTGATATGACAAAATCTTCTGGTGTCACGATCCTAACTCTTCATCCACACACAACTGCAAAGCTTCAGCCTCTTGATGTTGGTTTGAATGGCCCATTTAAGACCTACTACAATGCAGCTGCACTGGATTCGTGGTTATTGAGAAATCCAGGGCGCCCTTTAACCATCTACAATATTGCCGAGTGTGTTGGTTCTTCTTATTTAAAAGCAATGACTCCTGTGAACATTGTAAACGCTTTTAAAAAATGTGGCATTTTTCCATTTGATGAAAATATTTTTACTGATGAGGATTTTTTGTCCAGTAGCGTAACCGATAGACCACAAATTCCTCTAGTACAGGAAGGTGAGATTTCTCGCATGGACTTAGTGACTGACAATGTAACTGAAGAAAAACCCTACATCGCCTTCGATACTTACAGAACCGGCACTCGAGGATATGTCAGCTCAGGCGGTTGAGTTGAATAATATAACACCCCCATTTGTGACATCTACTTCACGTTCGATCTACTTCATCTTCGTTTATATAAAAAAGGTAAAGAAAAATGTATTTACAGAAAAAAAATCCCTCGAAAAGAGTAAAAAGAAAGTTTATATTATCATGGAAGAAGATGAAACATCATACGATGAAGAATTTGTGCCCAGTGGGTCATCGTCTGGAGGTGAAGAATATTTGTATGACGATGAAAATGATATTATTACCTTAAATGATAACTTTAAAAAGAGACCCGAAAGTAGGAGAATTTGTCATAATATTGTTTTCATTTAAAAAAGGCACTGTTTATTATGTTGCTAAAATATTAGAAATTATAGACGACAATGATGAGGATACAGATTTTTTCGTAAGTTTCTTAAGACTTAAAAATAGGCTACGACAAACTTTCTGGGAACCTATTATACCTGATATGTCATGAATCCAAATAAAAGACATTAAATACATTTTGCCAAAACCTAAAGTAATTGGAAGCAGCCGTTGACAAGCTACATTTTCTTTTGATGTAGATATGTCACAATTAACATTGCGTTAAATTTTTCTTGTTTTATTATTTTTATGTTGCTTATTTAAATCATGATAAGACTGATTAACGTGCCAACACTAAAAAACTTTTAAGTAACACCAATCGATCTCTTATAATAATAATTTAGAATTAAGATATTATGTTTTGTGACCATTAAGAATAAGGTTTTGTTATGTTTTTATTCAGAAATCTAAAAGTTATTGAAACTTTACTCTTTTTGTTTTCATTACAAAGTTTAAAATGTTATTATACTCTACTTTGATAATAAACAATTTCCTAAGAAAATAAAGACTGATTGTTTAACGTTTTGTTTTAATATATCCTTTTTAATAATAGTAAATTACTATATGGTTCAACTGGCAAATTGTTTTAAGATAAGCCGACGCCATATACAAAATAAAAATAAAATGTCAGCCATATTCTTATAACCGTACTTTAAATGTCAAAACGGCTTCAAAAACTCCCAAAGTGGGTCTCCACTTTGGGAGTTTTTGGAGCCATTTTGTGAGGCAAAAACTGTCCAATTTAAGTGGACAGTTTTTGCCTCAACATGCCTCGTCTATAATATATACGTCTACGACTAGAATATAAAAAAAAAGAGAAAAAGCTGTACTAGCTTGTCAAAAATGAGTAGGCTATAGATTCTGAGTAGAAACGGAACTACTTTTTCAGGAGCAACATTCTTACGAAGGTTACATTTCATGTACACAACTAGCAGCGTCACCTTAGCGTCACTCACGGTCCAGCCGTGGTCCAGCTGGTCCAGCCTGCAAATCTAAAATCTAAATGTCAAATTGGTGGAATAAATCATTTGAGATTGACCATGGATGTTAGAGGAAAGGAGACCGATCGCTACGTGCTAAAGCATAGGCATGTTGCCTAAAATTTTTTTTCGTCTATTCGATTTTAGACAACATGTTAATAGACAATCTAGAACCCATTTTCGTATATCTTAAAAAAAAAACGAAGATACAAACAATTTAAATTTTTAATATAAAAGAGAGCGATTTATCGGCCTGTGACGTCAGGAGTTGCACCTACCATACATATTTTGTCATTACAAAATGTATGGCGGATGCAACTTGTGACGTAAAAAATAGTTTTGCAAGAAAGAGATGGGCAATATTTTTTATTTGCTTATAATTTTTAGTCGTGTCAATCTAAATATCTATTTCTTTTAGATTTATGTATCTTTGATCAACAATTTTAAAATTTAATTTATAAAAATGTGTTATTCCACACTCGACAACATCCCTATTGACGGCCTGTCCATGAAAATATGTAGAATTTATAATTCGTTTTTCAGCCTCCAGCCGTGCTGCCGTCGGTAAGTAGTATAATTTTCGTCGCGGCATTGGTGGCCCGCTTTTATTGAGACAACTTAGGGATCGCAACGCCTCACTATTTTTTCCATATTTCTGGTAGTTTTCCAATTACAGAGCATAGTGCGACTCAGTGGCGCACAATGCCGAATTATGCTGAAGCTTAATTGGAACGTGAATTAGTTTTCAAATGCACCGATAGAGTGCGCTAAGTTCAGTGTTGAAAAAAAAATCATAGCGTTAGCAATAACCTCATTAATGTGTAAATAAAGTGGTATAAATATAATATTAATATTACTAAAGATAATATATAAATAAAATTTCGATCAATGCCAACTTAAAGAAAAAACACTTGTTAATTTTCTGCCACTGAGTTGGTATCGATTGCACAATCATATCGAAAGCAGTACTTTGGAGAGTGCTCGATTGTGCGAAGCGTTGCTGTAGTTGAAACATTCAACGTTGAGCATTATGCCGCATAATGCGCTTTCGTGCTGCAATTGGGAAACTACCTCTGTGACACTATTTTCTACAGCGATCGGTCTCCTTTCCTCTAACCTCCATGGCTGCAGGGCTATTACATAAAGGGCCATACTGACCATCCAGCCTGCAAGCCTAAGGCCGCGGACTTGAAGCAAAAATTATAAATGACTCATAAATTATTGACACTATTGAAACTTATGACAGCTATTAGTGCCGGTGCTGGATTTGCTGGATGGGCCGTGAGTATGGCGCTTATCTTCGTTGGAATACATGTAAATGCTTGTATAAATTCTGCCAGCCAATTGATGTCGGGGTATTACGCAACTATGAAACAAAACTATTCCCTATGAATAGTTTCATTCATGTTGGCCATGAAGAGTGAACTATTGTATTGAAATTTTCGTTTTGTTGTGTGTATTAGCACCATGCAATCTATTAAAATTTTAGGCTATTAATTAATTATAAAACTAACTAAAACTTAAAAAGAGCATTTCGAATAAATTGTGTACTTTAAAACTACGCCGATGTTTTAATTTCGTATTTAAAACTATTTATATAATTTTCGAAAATTCATCATGTGTAATATCGAAACAAAATATTGTCACTTTACTTCAAAATTGGAAATCATGCCAAACAATAACTTAACCTAAACTCACTAATACTACAATATGATATACATTTTATCAGTTATGATAACAAAATCAATTGTACCATAAAAGTAGGTAAGTGTAACCATAAGTATAACCTAAACTATGTTATACATTTTCGCATTTAAAAATAAGTTTAATCAATTTAGATTTTTAAAGAAAAGAAGTAAGTTTTGATATCTATGATTGAATTCTTTTGTAAACTCACAGGCCACAACATTTATTACGACTGAAAAGAAAAAATAAATTATGAGACAAGAATATTTGCGATCGAAGTGGCTCACAGAGTAGGTACCTTTCATTTAAGCATGTAACGTAGTTACATTTCCTCTCCGTAAAATCAATTATTTCGGTGTTACTCGCGTTATCTATGATTTGTATACTTAATTATTTAGTCATTTAGAGGCTTAAAGTACCATCTATCGGCGCACGTCCTTACTAAAACGGCGTTAGCCTTGCTTTAATATTTGATTTATAGAACGATTTTACTTCAGTCTTAAATCTTAAAAAATAATTATTTAGTTTTGAATAATGATTAAAATACAGTAGAATTGCATTATTATATTACAATATAATATATTGATTATTCATATAATATATTTTATTTTGATTTGTGGACTTTTTCTCTTTACGCTTTAGTTTTTTAGTTGTCAAAAGTTTAAAAAAAAAGACAACCTTGAAGGGTATTTAAAATGCACTTCGTCGAATGACGTTTCCTTTTAGAATAAAAATTTCTATAGACTCAAGATGTAGTCGTTATATTTCTTAATCCCGTTTTCACGGTGAGTTTTTTTTTATATATCTGTGTTGTGAAGTTTTAATTTGGTAAATCACGCTTGTATTAAAGCACATTATTTTTTCACGTAAATTATCACCTTGTAAATTAGTTGTCAAAATTTGATTGGCCAAACCACGTGCTCATTCTTTCCGTTTTGCATAGATATAATATTAGGATATTTGTATCCATGCTTTAATTATTCTAGTATATCATTTTATTTTGCTTACCCTCTTTTTATTTTGTGATGGTCACACAGCCCGTGATTTTGATCGTTTGGGGTTAAGATCATGTTGGCTGTAAAAAGACTCCATCAAGACATAGATCCCTGGAAAATACATAAAATGTGTCCACACATTTTATGTATTTTCCAGGGATCTATATTCCGGAATTAAGCCACCGTTTTTTTATGGACTTGGTTGCTGGTTTTCACACATCCGGATTCCTGAGTGCCGCTAAATATTCCGGACTGATCTGACTGGTTTTGGAATCAGTCTGCACCGCCCTTGGACGATCTACGTCGCGGTAAACGGAGAGATGCTATTGGAAGTTGGAGCCCAATTCCCTCTCGCCACGTGCTACACTCCTGGACCCAGCTAAGTGCCCACGTGGTTAAAGCCCCCCGATTCCCACAGACACCAAGAGGCTAAACCAGATCGTTCGGCCTTCTGCCTACGACCCCTATCTGTTTTTAAAATATTTGTCACGGTAATACCTCGTTTGATTGACTATTACCCGCGACAAGCACAGATTATTAATTACCTAGTAATATGAAGTCCAAATAGGATAACCGCCTCCTTATTTGGAAGTCGGTTAAAAATGTCGAAGCCGGGTGCACAATAGATCCCTGCTTCGTTTGACAGTTCTCATTTCATGGAATATGTCAAAATGCCCTACGTCACACGATTTGATTGGTCTAAAGGGCGTTTCATTCGTTCTCTGAAGGGCCAAATGGCGGACTATTTAGTTGGATATGCCCGTAGGCTTGCGCAATATTTTTTGACATTTTAACTTTTTGAATTGTGTTATTAAAAATTTGTAATGTCAAAATGATGACCATGACCAACGAACAATTGACAGGTACGTAAACGTAACGTTATCGATTGCCAAAAATGGGCGCTGTAATAAATTTATACAATTTTTTTTCGATAACGTTACATACGTTTAGGCACCTGTCAATTGTTCTTGCCATCGTGCCGCCATCTCATGGATTCTCAAAACTAAAAAAAAAAGCGATCAACACCGACTGCTTATAATATACTGAAGCAACCCATTGCTTGTAGCCCGGGGAGTGAGGGTTGCGACTTCCAAATGGGGTGTTTTGTCGATAAAATGAAACCTACTACTGTGCAACCCTAAGTAATAAAGAAAACCCTTTGAGTAAAGGATTCAGCATCCAGCTCCATTTATTAAAAAAAGTAAAAGAAATTTCTTTCTGTATTTGGCAACTTGAAAGAAATCTCTTGTCTGGGAGTTTTACCGGGTCACCAATTGATGACGTTGTGGTTTTTGTATTTTTTTCTTAAATTTGTGTTATTTCGGTTCTTAATGTGTAATATTGGTATAATATTAATCATTAAATATTCGTTAACGTGCACAAGTGTGGGCAAATGATACAACTTCAAAAAACTTGCTATTTTGTGTTCCCTCCAAAACTCCCTAGGAACTTTCAATAAAGCTTCTACCACTTTACTGAATTGACTGTCTTGACTCATTGACTGCAATGAGTATTTATTTGGACTTTGAATAGACCTTAGACTTGACGAATTGGGAATACGGTGTTGAAAATTGAAACGAAAATTCTATTTTCCGCCTTTTAAACTTGACACTGGCAAATGGTTTTAAGCCGACGCCATATATTAAAAAAAAAGGGATGACCTCTCCTTCTTCTGTGGTGTTGACACCGTGGAGAATAGAGGTAAGGAGGACAATCTCTCTAAGGCAGAAAAGCTAAAAAGTGTCCGACATAAGTAATTAAATACATAATAGTTCCAAAACTAACCATAATGGCGCCAGAGTGGCAAGGGTGTGTGATATGAAGTTAGCAATAAGAGATGAAGTAAAGTAAGTTGAGTTTAGTTATTTAAAATTTTTAACGACTTTAGTAGATTAAAAGTAGTTAATTCAGTAAATCATGAAAATTCTAATTACTCGTATGGTCGAAAATATTTATAAATATAAAACCAAAGAAGATTTAATTATCCGTTTAAATTTTGCCGCTTTATACCCTTGCGTCTGTAGCGCCCCCTATTTAACGCTATTTTACGGATACTTTTCATGTATGGAGATGGTACTCTTTACTCTATTCTCCATGGTTGACACTACAATTTCATGTCAAACTTGTTGTCAAAACTCAAATGTCAGTTTTCAATCTATTTAGTTGTGGGTTGTTCGTGTTTCATTAACTTGATAATTTTTTTCCCATTATGAAATAAAAAAAATGAAACATGATAAATTAAAAAAATTTAAAATATAATAAAATGTAATTAAATTTAACAGAAGAGTGCAAATTATTTAATTAAAATAGGGCTAATATATATTAAAAATAATCCAAATCGCCGGTGGATTACTTACTAAAATTATAATAAAAATAATAATACAAGTTAAATGTGATGGTAGTTAATATGTTAAGTAATATATGTATAAGTTAAAATGACTGTTACTTATACAGGAGAAGTTGCAACTTGTCGTGGATTTGGAACTTTTTTAAGAGTATTGTACAAGTGAGTATTTTTTAAAGTCTGATTTCTTGAATATTGTTATATTTGTTAAATTGGCGACTATGTAGTTGTAGATGTCTAAGTAGTAGATGTCTAACTTAACTTGTCCTGTACTAAGAAATTCAATATCGACCCCACGGTTGCCGCACATTTTGTTAGGTTAATCAGCCTTAAAGATTATGATGTAAAAACTGAACAGACCATCCTGGACGAATGCTCACAAGTCACATGTTACATACTCGTAAGTTACTAAGTTACACAAAATCACAAACTTCTTTTTATAAATTGGTATTATCATTCAGAGAGACATTCACATCTATACTTCTATACTAATATTATAAACAGGCTTTTTTTAAATTTTTATATTTTTGTGTGTTTGTTCCCGAATCATACCAAAACTACTGGTTGATTTCAATAAAATATTCCCTATTAGTTCTACATTATTCCCATTGCATACAGGCTATATTTATTACTAGAAAATAGGAATACCTGCTAAAACTTCAATAATGTGACCCAAGGTGTAAAAAAAATGCCATAAAATATCATTCAGAATTACAATGCTTGCAATGTAGATGTTTCTAAAAATGTAAAAAATTAAATTGTAATCTACAGATAGCAATTTCATTTTATAAATTTTTATGAAACATCTACTATACTACATAATAATATAATTTAACCATAAAAGTAGGTAAGTACTAAAAAAATAATAACTACTCCAAAACTTAAAATGCTACAAAAAAAAGAAATCTCCCAGGTCATCCCCACCAGGCAGAGTACCTAGAAGGCTCAAAGAGTTTCCTCGCTGGATTGCGATACTTATTCTCTGGGCCAGGTAGGTGCCGGCTCTGGGGTCTCGGAGTGAGTGTTTTGGAGATTTCTCCGAAAAGTTTGTGCGCACCCAGACCCCATGTACCTAAGGTTTCAACCCCAAACGGTTCAAATATGAGATCCCCACTAAGGTTCTCATATTTGCGTCGCTTGAGGTTTTCCGCCTGATTAGCGGCCGCACCTGCAGAACTCGAGGTGCCCTGGACATGGGACGGAGCAAGTGTATCGACGCAAGTAGCGTCCCATACAAGAGCCCGTCCCACTCTCCAAGGGACCAGGGTCATACCGTCTGGTCTCCTGCCATCGTCGCGCGCCAAACCAGAGGGTTCCAGCACAGCTGGCACTCCGGCGGTGACAAGAGCCCGACGGATGAGATCGTTCAGACAGTGATGTCGGGAGATGCGGCCGGCGCTTCGTTGACAGGACAGCCCGTGGTGTCCGAGGCTGTCCACATTTGCACCACAAACACAGCGATGGGGGACGACGTGGGGGGTGCCAAGACGCAGGGAAGTAGCTAACCGGAAAGCTTTTCGATCCAGCAATGTGCCCGTATTGGGTGACGGTAATGCTTGTAGCCAAAGGCCCGACTCCCACTTCTCCGCAGCTAAGAGGCGAGCCTGCTCCACAGGACTGGAGGACGTATTAAGAAGATTATTCCGTACCAGTCTGCAGAGTGGCTCGTCCCAGAGCCTTTGGGAAAAAGTATTGTCAGGCAATTCGCTACAAGCACTAGTTACACTCCAGGCGTCCTTGGCCTCGTCCAGAAAGGTAACAGAAAGGTATTGGAGTAGGATGGGTGATGTAGTATTTTGGAGATAAGACTATGGTTCGCGTGGACTGAGGACAAGAAGGCCGGAAGCGATATGTCAGAGGGCTTTCGAACACCCAGGCCACCGAACCTAACTGGAAGCGTTGCCTGAGTCCATGCGCGGTCATCGAAATTTGTATTCAAAATAGTGGAGAGCGTTTGTCTTATGGTATCATCCAACTGTTTGAGAAGTTGAGGGAACTTCCACAGTTGACAACACCGTAAGACATATGTCAATTTAGGTACGAAAATGCAAAAACGGATTAGGGTAAAGGCCATGTGACAGTTAATTTGGAGGAGGCGGTCTAAAGTTTCATTAAAATTTTGTAATTTGTTATCTAAGAAGTCCGGGAGAGATTCGTCTAAAATAGGTGAGCCCAAAAGGAAGAGCGAATCCTTGTCAATGACAGACAGTTGTGGAGCTATTTCTTTAAAGCTGGATATAATCGCGTTTCTATCCCCACAACTGTCTGGCACAAAAAGTTCGCACTTACCTAGGTTCAGCTGCAGACCTATTTTTTGGAACTCGCGGATCATAGTGCGGAAGTCTGATAGTACAGTGGGTGCATCGCTTCCAAGGGTCCCATCATCCAAATACCAAACATTAAATTTTGAATCTAGAAGCTCGATGACCGGGTGTATAGCAAGGCTGAAGATTGCTGGACCTAGAGGGTCGCCCTGTTGGCAGCCCACTTCGGATGAGATGAGGTGGTCTTTGTAAATGAGTTTGGTGGGGTCGTTGTAACACTGGAGCATAAATGGTAAAATGGCAGGTGCTTTAGATTTAATTTGGGCCAACAAGGCGCCTCGGTCAACTGAGTTGAAAGCGTTTTTGATATCGACCTTCAGAAACACATCATCGCCTTGATTGTGGATAGCTGTCCTGAAAGAGTGAACGGCGGCCTCACAACCTCCTTTGCAGGCAAAACCGAGCTGTTTTGGCTGGAAGTATGACGCGAGGGAAGTTACCGATTTGCAAGCTAGTTTGGCTGTAAGGCGCCGGTATGTGGAGCCGACAGCAATCGGACGAATGCCACCATCTCTCTTCCTCAAGGCGCAGAGGTTAGCTCCATACAGAATGTCTACGATATCTGATGCGACCCCTCCACGTAGCATCAGGTTGCACAGATTCGTAAGTTCATGCAGGAGCTTCCCGCCGGCCTCCCCGCAGCAACCGCTGGTGAGGTCCTTCAGATGCTGAGGGGTGAGACCGTCGAGGCCGCCAGCTGAACCCGGAAGAAAGGACATGATGGCTCCGCGTACTTTGTCTGTCGACGTTTGTAGTGGTGGTAATGCGTCATCGGAAACTGTGAAAGGATTGGATTGTGATGGATGTTTGTTTTCCAGGGCGATGAGGGTTTCTGGGCAGTCGGGGGCGACCGTGTCATTGGAAAACAGGAGCCGCGCTGCACCCTTAATGTCTCCCTCACTTATTTTATTTTCCACAGTTTTCACGATGTTATGTTTGACCGTGGAATGTGAAGAAAAATTTGGGTTGAGGTTAATATCCGAAACACAATTCTTTTTGATTCTTGAAGTGAGGGAGGCATTGTTGAGCGGATCTCTAGTGATATGCAGAAAACGGTAGGGAAAGGTGAGTAGATTTTCCCAGGCTTGCCTCGAGTTCTCCAGCACTGTGTGGCGTATCGTCTCGGCAAGCTTCTGGGCTACAGTCACTCTGGCACCCCTAGGGATCCGTCTTAGAACTGGTATAAAACGTTTAAATTTGGATATTTCTTGCCAGAAATTTGTTTCATAAATTGGGTTCGGAAGTGAATTGGTTATTGGGGGAATGAGTGTTAGAAGCTGTTTGTGGCATTTGCCTACGTGGATGTTCAAACCCCGCTGGCTTTTAAAATATCGGGAACAGTGGGAGCATTGCAACAGATTTCCAAAGGACACGGTCGAAATATTAGAGGTCCCTGCATCCTGGCTGCTTGACATAGGTTGGTAAAGATAAACTATAAAAGATAACTTATATAATAGAATAAACTATAGACAAAAAATTAAAAAACTGCTTAACTAATATTTAAAAAAACCTTGAACTATATTATGGTCATTTTCTGGGGGAATGTAGGCTTGAGCGTGGGACAGTTGGCTCACTTTTCGCAAAAAAATTAGCATACGGCTTCTCGGAGTTGCCTCGTTCCTTCCTCTGTTGCGGGCCTTGTTCCTTCCTCCGTCGCGGGCCTTGTCAGTTGTATGGGAGAATTGCTTGGGATATCTTCTCACAGTTTGGCCCACTTGGGGCGCTATAAATTATATTTGGTTCTACTGCAAATACTACTTACATACATCATAGGTCACAATGATGAATTTGTAATTAATTATTTGGGCATGGTGGATATTTGGAGATGTATCTGTTCTTCTCTCATATGGCATCCACCTCTACTGACCAACCTGAATCCTTTTATAGCTTGTCTGGTATTGAAGAGCTTTTCTATACTAATATTATAAAGAGGTAAATATAATAATTATTAATATTTAAAGAGGTTGTTTGAGTCTTTCATATTTGTGACTTTCTGATGTTGTAAGGGATAATCTCTGTATCTACCGAATCTATTTTTAAATTATTTTACCAATAGATAGCCACATTATTTGTGGGTGTCATAAGGCTATGTATTAAACCCAACAAATTAAAAGACTTTTCTGCGGTAGTCAGCTTTGCAAAATAAATTGTTAAAAACAGTTAAATTTTTTATAAAACAGTTTTGACGAACGCTATGCTGTATGATTAAGTTAGCTATATAGTAAGGTCACAAATAGTTGGTTTTTTTATTAAAAAATAGTTAAAATAGTTCAGTCTCAACTCTCAAATATATAAAAAAATAGGCAGATAGAATGCACGGAACGAAAAGAGTGGCACGGCGCAGCTCCACCTTTTAAACATGTGTTCGTAAGTGTGCATCTAAGGTTGGGACTATATGATCCAGAAGGCCGTAGACAATTCTTAGCATTGAAAATAGCACTCTGCACTAATACAGTTGAGTTGAAAATTTAACACATGAGTGTCGAGTCAAATGTCAATGTCATATATCAGCTGACACTTTCATTTTCAACTCTTTTGTAATAACGCAGAGTTCCATTTACAACACTCAGAATTTTTACCGGTGTTCTAGATTCCAGAGCATTTAGTCCCAGCCTCTATTTAATATAATACATCTATGGTCCCAGCCTTATGATACCAGAAACAGAAAAAAAAGCCATGTGGTGTCGTGGGACACCGGATAGGAACGAAGTTCCTTATTATAAAAATATTAATTTTAAGTTCTATTCGAGGTATAAAGAAAATAATAAAGACTATACATAAAAATCTTACCTTACGGACGTTTTTTCCCGGCTAGGGTACCCCTCCACATCGCCCCATAAGGAACTTCGTTCAAAAAAACATTCTCTGTATCTTTTTACGTATAACTTGTTTAGTAATCTGCAATAATTGTATAGCAGTCTGCAATAATAGCGAAAAATATCTGAAGCTTTATATTGGCTGTCTAAGTTCTATAGAACTGTACCTTGCTGACCAATCTGAATACAGGTGCTGTTAACTCTTTGCAACAACCAATCATTACTTAAGTTTCCCATATTCCTAGTATGGTGGGCAAAAATCCTGAAAATTGTTAGGAAGATGGCGAAATTTTATCTCAGGATCAAATAATCCGGCTCTTTGCAATAATCCTAAGTTTTTCGCAAAGATATTTGGCTTCGTCGTAGTCGGGTAAAAACGAAAAGTGCCGATAGACATTTAAAGAAGTTTTACTCTACATAAATATAGGAGGTACAACTTCGTTTTAATGTCTCTCGGCAATCATCGTTTTTATATCGAAGTTACAGACAATGAGTCAAAAACGAGTCCCGAAGAACATTTGAAATAAAAATAGAATACAATAAAGCTACGTTCTTAATGTCTTTCGAAAATCATCGTTTTTCATACATCGTCTGTCACTTGCATAGAAAAATGAAGATTGCCGATAGACATTAGGAAGTCTGTTGTACAGAAGTATAGTAAGTACAATTACGTTTTCATGTCCCTCGTCAATCATCGTTTTTCTACGGAAGTTGTACCATTATGTATTCTGTGACGAAAGTGACTGATGATGAATGAAAAACGAGTCCCGAATAACATTAAGGACAAAGTAGCATTTAACACCGCAAGCTTTTGCCGCCATAAAAAAAAAACGCGCGCATCTCCCGCGTTTATTTTTTCTAGGATTATATTGCGATTGTTCTAATGTAAATAAAACCTATGCAGCATGTTATATATATATATATATATATATATATATATATATATATATATATATATATATATATATATATTAAAAAATAGAATTAATTCCCTGAGTGATGATGTAATTGAAATTTAGAAAAATACTAATTTAAAACACGTGTTTTGTTTTATACTTCTTTATTGTTCAAACCTCAACTACAGCCAAATTTATCGTTCTATATAGTGAAATTGACTTTATGACTTATATGACTTTATTTACGTTGGTGGATACATTATACATAAAATATAAATACAAAAACAGCTTGTACAAGTAAAAGAATTGGACCATAGAGATCTCCTCAAATGCCAGGAAATGGCGTCTGACTAGGGAATATTATTCGAATATTCGTCAATTTTATGACTGGACGCAATATTCGAATAAAACGAATATTTTTATTTATTTTTTCAAAAATATGTTTATAATAGTAAAAAAACTTCCATAAAGCGGAAAATTTACGTTATTTAATACATTATTATTATTATGGAGAGCTACCCCTAAAATATATAAAATTATTAATTATTTATGATATCATAACCGAGATCTAGTTACAATATAATATAACTATACCAAATTTCATTATATCATATTTTATCACATATAATTACAGAAGCTAGAAGAGCGGTTATATAGAAAGACGGACGGACAGAGCGAAACTATAAAGGTTTCTTGAGTATTACAGATTCCTAAAAACTGAATGTTAAAAAAAGTTAATTACACAAATATTAAAATACCCAAATATTAAAACAATTAATATATACCTAGTTCAGTTGATTATTACAATAGAGTACGGGTATTACACTGGTCTGCAAAACTAAGTACAAATCTTATGATAGAGGATAGAAGAAACACAAACTTTTCTTAACTATTTATTATAACAAGTTTTAGCAGCTTTCTTTAAAACTAGTAAATTATATAATTTCCTAGTTTCAAAGAAAGCTGATAAAGCTTGTTATAACAGTTTAGAAAAGTTTGAAATTTTAGAAGATTTATATCAGTATATTATTTTTATCTTTAAATAAAAAATAAACATTTTAATCTTAAAATTTACATATTTTATAAGTACTTTTACATATAATTGCGGTTTTTAATAACTCCTCGGGGTTTAACAACAGCTTGAAGTGGGTTTGTTATACTAAAAACGAGGTTTCGTAGCCAATTAATGTAATATTCTCCCATTCTTCTATCAGGGCGTGTTTTAGTGCTCTGATTGTAATAGGTGACAGTCTGCGGCTTCTGACTATCCTTCCAAGCTCATCTCAGGGTATGCTTAATCGGGTTGAGATCTGGACATTAAAATGCATTTGTATCGATTCATCACCCATATTTGTTAAATACGGCCTTGCATACTATTTGAGGATCTCTTGAGCATACCTTTCTCCAGTTAGAGCGCCAATTGTCATGGCCACATACTCTTTGCGGCTTCCTGGAGGTATGCTAGCCCATTTTACATGTACACTGCCCAAACATACTAAACTCTTTTTGAAAAGTAGGCTTGAAGATATCTCCTACCAGGTCACTTGTACTTAGCCTCCTTTCAAAAGTTCACTTCAACTTCTGAAGTTAAAGTGAGTAAATCGACTCATCTCAGAACAAAATCCTTGACCATTCTCGTTCATCCCACTGCATGTGGTCATGGCGTATCAGTGTTGCTACTCGATACTAGGGCTCTCGAGTCTGAAGAAGCTGTTGCAGAAGTTAACTGCGTTTTATATATTACTATTATATTAGAACAGAGTACTATTTACAGTGCATTCCGATTTTTGTGCAGTGTTCAAACTCTCAAAAATATTTCTACCCACACTTACATAAACTAATAAATAAATAATAAAAAAATATGTTCTGTAATATTATTGTCCTTGGCCATTAAAATATACTTCCAAAAGTTTATTTTCTACAGGTTGACTTTTCAAATCGCTTGTCGATGTTATATCGATCAATAGATTAATTTAATTAAATATTTAAAGCAAGAAAACACAAACCTCTAAAAATAACCCTAAAAAATCTTCTCCCCTAGAGGATTTTTTTCCATAATTTTAGGGAGAAAACCTAAGTTGGCAACCAAATCCGTGGTCTGCTCCGGACCAAATCCGTGTGTGTTAATACTTTTAAAAAGTTATTGCAATTTTGATTTTTTAAGTTAATTTTGCGGGCCAGTACATTTATCTTAAGATATGTTAAAAGAGTTTTGTTTAAAAATACGTTGCTTTTTGTGAGTTAATTGTGAAACACTTATCATATAAATACATTAAAATACTTTTATTTATAGTTTATTACCAATATTCGTATTATTCGAATATATTCGAATAATTTTTAGCCACTATTCAAATTATTCGAATAGTAAAATTTGTCGAATAATAATATACCCTACATCTGACAGATGAGGGGATAACCTCAAGCGTCGCTTGCCGCCTGGCGGGTAGGCTCATATAAATTAATTTCTAATTTAGAAGTGTTTAGTTTGTACAACATCATATTAAAATTTATCTAAATAATATTAAGTTTTTTGTGCGTATCAAACTTCGAAAAATAGAACGAAAAAAAATTACTTTCTTATTTTATTGTTACTTTATTAATATTTTTTTCATAGTAAAATGCAAGTCGAATTGAACATTTTATAAACAGAAACAGTATTAATTGTAGAGTCAAGGAAAGGATTAATCACAAAAATTGCTAAAAACAAAATTTTATATAATTTCGTTATTTCGCTAAAGAAATACCATTTTGTGGGAAAAATTATCGTAGAGTTTTGGGCAAAAATAGCGTTTACTGGAAACACGCCATTATTAGATGACACTATGTACAATTGACGGCAGATCCGCTCTACCGCTTTTGAACATTATTGCGGAAATATAAGGTCGAAAAGTTACAAGTACACCGGATGTGTCTTCGACTACACATTGGACAAAGAGCTTTGATAGATGTTATATCACCATTAGCGCAAGCGCAAAGTTCTATTTCCAACGCTGGTTAGTGTTCTATCTAAACGTGTTTTAATTCGCGATTGCTCATGTGAACGAAAGCTAAAGCTCTTGAAATTCCGTCTATACGACAGTATCCAACACAAAAAGAAGTTATAAAAACGACCCAACAGTTTCAATGTCCGTTCTTCTTGGATTCTCAAGAGGATGCAAGTAGAATCAGTACTTGGAAGAAATATTTTACACTTCCAGGTAATTAATAGTGTTTCGATTTCTATTTCAAATTCTGTAACGCTGTAGTCGCTTTGCAATACTCAAGCGCTTATAACGTGTATTTTCAAATTGCATTGAAATTGTGGTTTATGGAGGTTTCCAGGCAAGGGATATTTATTATTCACTATGCACCTACAATTTGTTGAATCCTTCGTTCAGAGTTCAGTGCACTTTATTTTATTAACGTTACTTTTTATATAAGTTTTTATTTAAGTGTTCTTATAAATGTTATACCGATATTTATTATTCACATTGTCATAAGTTGTATATAATATAATATATATAATAAGTTTGACGTGTATGTCTGTCTGTTTATCCGTGGTATCGTAGCTCCTAAACGAAAGCTGACGTGATCGAGATGTTTCTTAGCCATCAGGATCCAAGAAAATGTTCTCAGCTGTTTGAAAACCATCAGCTATTTTACAGTTAACGAAAGGTTGTAAGCAACTTCCACTGGTCTGATAGGTTCAATATTTCGTATCCTAACTTTGTAACAATATTGCCTACACTTAGTAACGTTGAGCTAATGCTGCAGCATCACCTGGGATCTGTAGGATACCCAGCTCCTCACAAACTCATAGTGTTTCACACTCACAACTGTTTGGGCTCATTTTGGGACATAGATAAATAGTGATCATTTGCACCTGATGATGCAGCATTACTTGTAATCTGTAGAAAGCCCAGCTTTTTACTAACGTACAGCAAACGTATCGTGTTCGGGCTCAATGATAATTGAAAAGGCTTACTACAATTTACATTAAAAAAATTAAGTATGCAAATTTTATAAGTGGTGGCAAAATATACGTATCTACAGTTGTCGTATCTCCTATATAGTCCTAGGAGCCATCTACTGATGGTCAATTAGTCAATGGTAGCAAGGGAATAAATTATTCCCTTGCTACCATTGATTATTATTACATTTAATATTCTGATTATTCAGTAATCAGAATATTAAATGGAATGGACTTCGCAGAGACCAGTTAGAAGATGTCGAGCTACTTAAGTTACTTTGGTAATGTTTTTTTATATAAAAATAGTATATATAATAATTAATAAATTTGCCCCGGCAAACGAGCAAACGGATCGCCTGATGGAAAGCCATAACCGTTGCCCATTGACACTTGCAACACCGGAGGAGTCGCAAGTACGTTGCCGGCGTTTCAAAGAGAAAAGCGCTCTTCTTGAAGGTTTGAAGGTCGCAGTGGTCCGGAAATACCGCTGGCGACAGACAGTTCGTTCCAAAGTTTTATAGTGCGCGGTAATATTTGTAGTCTGCAGCATTAAGAACTAATAATATTAAATATCGGATAGCTAAATAATACGACCTAAGTTTTGGAAATTAATGCAACTACCTAACATACCACGATTAGTTTAAATTAAAAAAAAAACAAAATTAAAAATGACCTTGTAGTTTGTGTTTTTAATTTACCTACGTTTAACTAATAAAAAATACATAATACCCGTTTAAAATATTTTATACATACTATACATAGATTAAAAAGGTATAGCTATTTAAAATATTTATTGCGAAAAATTTCATGTTCTATTTGTTATAGCTAAAAGAAACATGTTCACACCGCGGTCCCCCGACTCGGCGACGCTCATATTATAGTAAAAAATTATTTATTTACTTTAAAATTTTCTTACGTCGGGTGGTACTTAATTCAATAACTGAGTGACACAGTCTACCGTTTTATTTACTAAAGCAGAAAGCTAGCCCTAAACATGGTATGGTAATTGGTACATACTACATGGTCATCCCGTCGCTTGCACGACAGTAACTCGTACGGTGGTCACTGGTCATCTATATAAAATTTGTAGAAATCTAATTCTTGCAATACCTAACACTTAGCAGTATAATAGTAAACAATGAAATTTTGAATTTTCCGATTCTAGCTAGATATCTTTATTACGTATCAAATAATATAATTTTGTATAGTGGGAACGGTTACGGCGAAAAATCTTTGTATAGTAATATTTTTTCTTGGTAACGTGTTAACGTCTAATTTAACAGTTCGGTACATTTAGTAGCTGTCGTGATAGAATTCCTTATGGGTTTTAATTACCTTTGGTTTAATTAAGTTTAGTATTATTTAGAATAATGTATCAAAACAAAAAGGGCATTGTCAAAGGACTAATCATCATTACTAAATATTAGAAAATAATTGCATATTAAAATCCTTGCTAGTATTATAAACCCGAAATTTTGTATGTTTGGATGTTCGCCTTTCATGCAATAAGTAACTACTTAACGGATTATGATGAAATTTGGCACGGTAGTAGTTTAGGCTCTGGATTAACGTATTATAGTCTACTTTTTATCGCAGCAATATATATTTTTTGCGCGTACAAAGTCGCGGGCAACATCTAGTTGATAGAATATTATACACATTATACATATCATAGTACCTAACGAAGTAGCATGATTTCAGATGAGAAAATGTAGGTACTGCATGAACGTATTTGCATGTTTCACAGTTCATTGAAGTTCATTCTACGTTCCTGTTATAACTATTTTATTATAGGAACGATCGCTCGGTAATAGAACAATGTAAATAATGTACATTATTTATAATGTGGTAATAGGTATTAGGTATGTCATGAATGACTAATTTAAGAACAATTAATAATATTATGATGTCTTTATCGTAAGAAAGATCAATGATAGGTGTAGATACGTCAGCCTTAATCTAAAATATCGTTGATAATAAATGATAAGTGTTCAAACATTTTTCTTAAGAAGGGTATTTTCTTTAAAGTACCTTATCATATTTTGACGGATTAGTCGCACGCTTCTACTTCATTTGATGGTTTTGGCTTAGATCTGAACAGCAAAATTTATTTATAATTAATAAATAATATAATTGAAATATGTTATATGGCTTACACCATTAACTTTTCTGAGACGAGCTCAAAGTAAGTTTAAGTTAATTGTGAATATTGTGATGTGAACGCTTAATCATTGAAAAAATCCTGCATGACTTATTTATGCACATACTTGGGTAAGTTAAATGTTTAGGAAATTAATTTCCTAAACAATTGAATAAATATTCTAAGTCTACCCTTTTGTAAGGGTTCCGTAATAATAAAGGAACCATTATAGTTTCACTCTGTCCGTCCGTCTGTCTGTCTGTTCGTCTGTCTGTCTGTCTGTCCGCGCTTCTAGCTTCTGCACTTATGAATATAAATTAATGAAATTTGGTTAAGTTAAAGATTGTGTATAGATCTCGGTTCCGACATTATAAAACAATAATAATTTTACATTTTAGGGGTTTTTTCTCCATACATGTGAAGTGGGGATAAAAAAAATTTTCTTCTACCCCATCGTTGAATAGGTCATCGTTAAACAAGGTTTCAGAAATAATTTATTTACAAAGTCAAGCATTTCGGCCTCCTTGGACTTGACGCTCAAGGACACTGGCGTTATATAGAGGCTTAAATCTTACAATAATTATACAGTTTCGATACCGTCTCGATCTCATCTAATAGCAAAATGGTATTCTCATAAACGTGAATCGAACGTCAAACGCTGAAGTCTACCGCGATGCCAACATTATTGCATCGAAGCCTTCTTATCCATACTATTGTAAATTAATAAATATAGTATTTGTATATGTAATATTTGTGTGTGTAATCTTTATTCATTTTCCATTTCTTAACTAACTATGTTGCTACCATGACAATTGTGTCCTAGTCTCACAGATAATATATATATATAGGAATAGCGGAGAACTGATATATACAGAGTGTGGCGTAATTAATGGATAATCCTTCACCTGCAGCTGGAGAATATCATAACGGATCAGAAAAATACAATTCATGTTTAGTAAAAGTATCATGGTTTTTTAGTTATAGGCCATTTTTAAAAAATTAAAAATGACACCCTTGCTCACTAATTTTGTTGTCTCAGTCGCAAAAACATGAATTATCGCTATCAGATTTTTATTTATTATACTTGAATAGTTGTTTTATCAAATGTATCATGTCACTTTTGTGCCTAATTTTTTTTTACAAATGCAACCGAAAATATTTTTTTTCTTTCAAATCATTTTTTCTTCTTGTTTGATCGCTCATATCGTAAGAAAAATGTATGGGGACTTGACTGACCAACTTACAAATAATTAGCCTATTCAATTGAGATTGTAAAAAGGTATAACAGATGGTATTTGATCCTTCGGTTTCAAAGAATTTTCATAATTTATAAAAAAAGAGCCCATTTATTGTCTTAATGACAGGTTTCATTAAAATTTTATTTTAAAATTATTTTATTCATTTATGAATTAAATTTAAAGGAGTTGAAAGAAAAGAAGGTATCTTTGCACAGTTTATTATTCACTTTTATAACAAGTGTTCAAAATGACCACCCCGAGCTCTAATGCAGGCCCTGCACCTTCTAATAAACGATTGTTTTATTCGTTGCGCGTGGCCTGCCTCCTTAATTTCTCGAGCAGCGGCAAATATTCTTTCGCGTAATTCTTCCACTGATGTGACTGGTTTTTTGTACACCTTCTCCTTTATACAACCCCAATAAAAAAATCCAGAGGGTTAAGGTCTGGTGATCTTGGAGGCCAAAGAAAATATCACGAAACGGCCAATCCATCTTTGGGGGAATGTCGCGTCTAAATATTCGCGAACGTTACGGGCATAATGTGCAGGACAGCCATCGTGCTGCAGCCACATGTCCCTTCTATTCTCCAAGGTCACGTCCTCCAAAAGTCCAGGGAGATCATTTTGTAAAAAAATTAGAGATCTCTCGGCGGTTAACGTGTCTGGCAGCTCGAACGGGCCGATGACTTCACCATTAAGGATACCAGACCACAGATGTATTTTAAATTGGTACTGGGATCTATCTTCTCTAACTAAATGTGGGTTAGTCAGCTGCCAACTGTGCAAATTATGCATATTAAAATAGCCGTCTTTTTTACAAGAAGATTCGTCACTCCATAGTATTTTGTCAAAAAAATTTGGTTCGTTTCTTATTTTTCGTAACATTCTTTGACAAAATGCTAATCTTAAAGGGTAGTCCCTTGGCAGAAGACTTTGTACACGTTTATAATGAAAGGGATGAAGCTTCTCGCGTTTTAAAATCCTGTTTACAGTTCTTGTTGATATGCCTATACGGCTTGATATTGTTCCCACGGAGGTGGTTGGATCAGCTTCAACCTCAGCAAGGACTATGTCGTCATCATGTTGGCGTGACCTCCCGCCGCTAGTACCACCAACACCAGTTCCAGGAATTCTGCCTTCCTTGTACGCATTATGCACTCTTGGAAATACCCGGTAATCAGGATGACGGGCATTAGGAAACCTTGCTCGATAGAGTTCTGCGGCTTGACTTGCATTACCACCACACTGACCGTAAATAAAATGCATTTCTGCATATTCCGCGGGTGTGTATACAAATCGAGGCATTGCACTCGATGCGCGGTATGTCCAGGTTAAAAGTCCAAATCACTAGCAATAAACAAGTCCGGGGTTAGAGCACAAGATCAATATTTGTATCACGGGATTACCAAGTCCATGTCACGGAGCAAAATCAAGTCCGAGGTCACAGCACTTTATCAATAATAATAAATTCTTTCTTACTAACAAAACGTAGTAGTAGTCTTGGAAGTAGTATGGTAGCACACTGACTCTAGCAACCCTCTAAAACTAGTATCACTACGACAAACAATTATGTTAGTCTTCTGTGTGTCTCTTTCACCCATTGCATGAAAGAGTGGGACAACTTTTTCGTCTTTTGTTTTTCGTCGTCGGAGCAGGTAATAAAGCAGGTACAAAAAGTTGGGTCTGGGTCTTTCGGTGGGAATTTTTCTACGAGTTGAATAGCTTTGCTTTGTCCTTATTATAAAATGTATAATGTGATAGTGAAAAAGATATTATAAACATAAAAAAAAGAAATAATTAAAATATTT
Source organism: Phengaris alcon alcon (assembly GCA_037179445.1). Lineage (NCBI taxonomy): Eukaryota > Metazoa > Arthropoda > Insecta > Lepidoptera > Lycaenidae > Phengaris > Phengaris alcon. The sequence continues at coordinate 1,400,740 of JAYRCH010000004.1, read as the reverse complement.
TCTGATACGTATGTTTTTAGGAAAATAGGCCTTCATCAAAGTCATTAGGTAATCACTTTCAAATCTAAGGGTTAAATACCATGTGTTATACCTTTTTACAATCTCAATTAAATATTCTAATTATTTGTAAGCTGTTCAGTCAAGTCCCCATACATTTTTTTTATGATATGTGCGATCAAACACAAAGAAAAAAAGATTTGAAAGAAAAAAACTTATTTTCGGTAGCATTTGTAAAAATAAAATAGGCAACAGCACAAAAATAACATGATACATTTGATAATACAACTATTCAAGTATAATAAATAAAAACCTGATAGAGATAATTCATGTTTTTGCGACTGTGACAACAAAATTAGTGAGCAAGGGTAAAATTTTCATAATGTTAAAAAAATGGCCGATAACTAAAAAACCATGATACTTTTACTAAACATGAATTGTATTTTTCTGATCCGTTATGATATTCTCCAGCTGCAGGTGAAGTATTATCCATTAATTACGCCACACCCTGTATATATATATATATATATATATATATATAAGTTCTCCGCTGCTATTCCAACTGAACGCCTGGAGCAGGTAGGAGCTGCTCTAAGTGCCGAGGGCAGACTGCACCAGCATCTGTTCGTACTTCGTAGGCAGACTGCGTCAGCGTCTGTTCGTATTTCGAAATGTAGACGTCGCAGGTGGCGCGCAATAGTTCTAGTTAAGTGTATTGTTTAGTGTATGTCGCAACAACTCTCTTTTTACCAAATGTAACTACCTCTCATAACCTTGAAAGTATGCTGTGTGGCAATTAAATTCTTTGACTCGTGTTTCTATTCGCTTCTTCTTTTTTTCTTTCCACTTGTGTTTATATTTTTGCGAATTATTTTCGTTTTCCTATTTAAGAGTTAAATGTTTACTAATGTGAATTTTTCGTCTTTTTCGTCTTGACCGTAGACTGCGTCATTATCTCTTTGCACTTCGTACCTAATGTAGCAGGCGACGTGCAATAGTCCTAGTTCATGAAGCCGCCTTCCTCTCCCTTTTCTCTACATATATTTTGCTTTCTCCTTTTACTTCATGTATGATGTAACTATCTCTCCTAACCTTCTAAAGTATGCGATACGGTAAATAAATTCTACGACTAGTGTTTCTATTAGCTTCTTTTTTTTTCTATCCACTTGTGTTTATATTTTTGCAAATTATATTCGTAGTGTATATCAGCAGTACATATTTACATTTTAACTCTCTGTCTCTAGTATCTGTAAAATCGTGTTGTATGTCTATTCATATTTTCTCTCTTTAAAGCTTCTGGTATCTGTCTTTAGTAATCGTAACTTTCTATAGCTGTTTTTTTCCAAGTATTATGTGTATTTCTATCTTCTCTAAATGTATTGTGCACGTTGTTAATCGAATGGCGTTAGTTTGCACCTGTGCTCATTATTTCTCCTGGTGGAATCCAATCTATTACTGTGTTCTGTTTTAAAGGTGTAGATGTAGATGACCCGTATACAATGCCACTAATTGTATTATTCTCAGTAAAATGTGTTAGTGCTTCTTTAATATTTTTTGTGGACTGTATATTCGATTCATTTTTCATCATTCAGTCTCACAGATAATATATATTTCACAAAATAATATTCTATTAATATTTGACTCTGAACTATTGTAGCAAAAAATCTTACTATTTTAGTTACCGACTACTGTTTTAGTAGTCCTTGAGTCTTGTATAGTTTTAGTTTTTAGTTTTTAGGGAAATTACTTAGCAAGGAATATTTTATCATAACCTTTTTTAATTTAATGGAAAAGTTTAGAAACCACCCTGCGCTCATAGATAAAAGATTATATCAAATCGCTGGCGCTCGACTAGATGACGCACTACTTAACAACAACAGCTTCGTAAATGCGGCAAATCATTATTGTAATGTGTAAAGTGATAATTGACTTACATGTGACAAATTCTGGTGTGCGTGAAAAATTGTGATGCTAGCTACTCAACGTTTGCCCGTTTTAGTGGGAAAAGTATCTGTGCTGTGGTCTATTAGTTAAGCCCCCTGGCTTAACTAATAGACCACAGCACAGATACTTTTCCCGTAATCGAATTTTTTTTGAATGAAAAGCATCGTCCTCTTACTGAATTACAAAACAACGCATGGCTGTGGAAGTTAGCATTCTATATTGATTTGACAAAACATGTGAACGAACTGAATTTGAGATTGCAAGGAGAAAACCAGCATCTTCCTGATTTATACACTAATATGCTAATTGAAACCCTAGCCCCGGAACTTCAAATGGAAATGATTGATCTACAGTGCAGTGATATAATTAAGAACAAATATCAAAACTCATCTTTGTTGGAATTTTATAAGGCTCTTCCATTGACACAATTTGATAATTTGCATAAATTTGCTCGTGGGCTGTTTTCTGTTTTTGGTACTACTTATTTGTGTGAGAAGACCTTCTCCAAAATGAAGTACACAAAAAATGTTAACAGATCTAAATTAACTGATGAGCATCTTAAATCTCTTTTAATAATTGGTACAAGTAAAATTAGTCCACAACTACAAACTATTGTCAGTGGAAAATCTCAATTACATAAATCTCATTAGTATTTTATATGTCATTATGCTTGTTATAAGTTATGTTTTTATTTAAAATGTATAAAATGTTAGTTGGATTCATTTCAATAATTTGTTAGTTATTATATACTGAAGTTAAATTTTCTGCATATTATACATGTCTTTACTCATTACAATTCTCTGTTTCTTTATCCAACTTATCACAAAAACAATACTAGTAAGCCTACAACAATGTTATGAGTAGTTAGCCCATGACCATATCAATGTAGATGTCATATTAATAATTATTCAACATAAAATTAGAATACTTCAGTAAACTAAATTTAATTTGCTATAAAAAAAATGTTCTCTAAAAGGAGTTTTCAAGTATGCTAGCTCTCCGCGGGCCGGACAAAATCTGTCCGCGGGCCGGATGTGGCCCTCGGGCCGTAGTTTGGAGACCCCTGAGTTAAGCTATTGGTTATAAATGTAGCTAAGAAAATACTTAAAACTAGCTTTTGCCCGCGGTGCCGCCCGCGTAAATACAGTATCCCACAGGAACATTGTACTTTTAACTTTCACTTTTATAATTTCGCGCTTCTTCTTCAGAAAAATGGTAAGAAGGTAACAACGTGTGTCGTTGCAGCTATGTGAGGCAGGTAGTACGGTGATAATATTACACATAATATAATGTCTAACTGTAACGTTTTCATATTTTTTTATCGTACTAACGAAATGGCCAAACCACACATTTTGTCTTAGATGTAGAGTTTGTGAAGTTAGGCCTTGTTAGAGTTAGGGCGTGTAGAGCCAGAAGCTGGGCTCTAGATGAGATCTGATAACACTTTTTGAAAGTGCGAGTCTTGGCATTATTTTACATGAAAATATTTTTTGTTGGATTTCACTTCTTTTTGTTAGTTGCTTATAACAATATTTTTTATCTATACTAATATTATAAAGAGGAAAAGTCTGTTTGTTCGTTTGTTTGCATTGAATAGGCTCCGGAACTACTGGACCGATTTTGATGAAATTTAGCACAGATTTTAAGTAGACCACGGGGAAGGACATAGGATCCCGGGATAATGTAGCGGTTCCCGTGGGATTTTCTGGAGTATGAAGTCGCGTGAAACATTTATTATTTATAAGAAGTTAAGTTTCAGACCTATAGCATCAAAATTTACGGAAGTCTCCTACAAACTTCCAAGTTTTACAATATTTATGTTGTTTGTGTACTAATACATTACATACCAAATTTCAGCTTTCTGGACATTCGGAAGTACCCTATTATCTATAGGTTTTGATGATCATCAGTGAGCCAGTAACGGAATCGGACGGATCTTTGGTTATCAATAAAATCTAAAATATAAGAGCTGTGCAATCAAAACTTTATCCGCCTTACTAATAAAAAGATTTACACTACGGATAACTTAAACAAAGTTGCGGTCTTTGTCTGATGTGTTGGAAAAGTCACTTGACAGAAAAAGACAGCAACCTTTAAGTTGTCCGTTGTGTAAATATTTTTATTAGTAAGGGGGTTAATGTTTAATAAGTACGCTATTGGGAACATACTCCGAAAATGATCATCTGTTATAATCCAAACCCAAGTTATGAGGATTCAAAAAATCGTCTTAGCGGAAACGTTCCCCTCTTTCTCAAAAATTATATAGAATTTACACTCATCATTTTCTAACTCTCACACCTGACCAGATGACAGGCTATTTGTGTGTGCGATTAAGCACGACTATAATATTATTATTATCACAACTTTTCAGACTATCGCCTGACTATAACATTATTTTATTTTTGTCCATTTCAGATGGAGAGGAAGTATATACAAACTAGTATGGCTAGATTTACTAGCTTTTTTACTTATTTATTATATATTAAATCTTACTTACCGCCTGCTTTTAAATGAGGAATCAAAAAGGTCAGTATCTGTTTATTTCATTTCTGCATGCCGTTATTAACTCTTTCCTATTGTGCACACAAATAATCGCATTTTATAATTCCCAGATTGTTCGAAGGAGTTGTAAATTATTGTAGTTTTCACGGAAATGTGATTCCATTGTCTTTTGTGCTTGGTTTTTATGTTACTGTTGTGATGAATCGTTGGTGGAATCAATATACTACCATACCCTGGCCCGATTCCATAGCTGTGTTCGTATCTGCTACTATACATGGTCAGGTAAGTCTATTAAATACACTTTTTTTCGTTAATTAATTGTCATGTCTTTATCTTGGAAGTGGGCTCCACTTCCAAGATAAAGACATGACAATTAATTTATCTTATGTTTGTTGACGAATTCAGGAGACTGCTATATTTTTATTACCAGCCTATATTAGTAGGTAGCCACAATAAAATTATCTGTGGGCTTAGCATGAACATTTGACAGCGGCGTAAACGTAACGTTAACGAATGAGAGTTGTATGGAAATTTGTCAAAATCATGATAGCGCCCATACAAATTTCATTCGATAACGTTACATTTACGCCGCTTTCAAATGTTCCTGCTAGGGGCCTAGCATATTTTTCAAAAACGTAATTTTTCCCTAGATCTGATTTAGCCAATAGATCAGGATAACATTATAGAGATACCAACTTTTATTTTAAGAATGGAGCTTCAAACTTTTTAGTACAGTGCTTAATTATATAATTTGACGACGTCTGTGGCTCAGTGGTTGTGCGTGTTGGTGCTCATGCCGGGGGTCGCGGGTTCGAATCCCCCCGACGGAACAAAAATTTTTTCCGTGTTCCTGGGTCATGGATGTGTCTTAAATGTGTGTATAATATAATTAAAATCTTAAATATGTGTATAATATAAAAGTATTAAATATATTTCCGTTGTCTGGTACCTGTAACACAAGCTCTTCGAGAACTTACTACGGGACCAGATTGTCGTGGTGTGAAGCGTCCATAGATATTATTATTATTGTTTGCATTTCGTATAAAAAGTTCTGTGGCAAACACAAAATCAATGCAAGCAGCATTGCTGCTTAGAATCGTTCGAGGTCAAGTTTACATTATCCTCCTTCATTGAACAGTGAACATTCAACATAGTACTATTATAAGAAAATGATACCTACTAGGTGTGTTCAGATTTCTGGTCATTGGAAATATAATAAGTAAGATGTATCTGAATTCTGAAATCACAAAATTTTAATTCTAATGAAACTACAAATTCAGTAGAATTTTTATAATTATACCACTAGTAAATTCAATATTAACCTTTCTTCATTATAGGCGTATCGCAAGATAAGATAGTGTCGTGACTAGAGGCACCCTTCAAAAATTAACACATATATGCTTACTAACGTTATCAGTCTTCAAGATAACAATTGCCTTTTATTCATGCTCAAATATCGTCATCGGTAACGAGGTACAAAGTAGATGACATTGCAAAGGTAGGTTTCTCACCCTCACTCTCGCAGAACTTAATAACGTGTAAACGGTCCGTTTATGTCCTTAATATAGTTAACAGCCTCCGTGGTCCAGTGGCTTAGAGCTTGGCTCTCGACTCGGAGGTCGTGGATTCGTTTTCCGTGTTGTTTCCAAGTTTGGTTAGGACAATGCAGGCTAATCACCTGATTGTCTAACTAGAAAGATGATCCAGGCGTAGAATGGGCATGCAAAAAGTCGGACCTGCGCCTGATCTCTCGCCAGTCGTGTCGGTAATCCGTCCCACTGGGTTATGACAGTAAAGGAAGAGAGAGTGCTTTTGTGCACTGCGCACACACTTGGGTACTATAAAATAACTCCTGCGTAGCTGGCCTGGTTACAATGAAACCGGCCACCGTCACCGAAATCGGTGTGGGGAGCTATTATTATAGTTTACGCATAACCATATAATGGCGATTGCGTAATATAACAATAGAACTTCGAAGTAGTATTAATTAATTTTAGTCGTAAAATAGTAGTAAAGTTGTTATGTGTGTACGTCGCTTCAGTAAAATTTCCATTAAATTAATTTTAAGTAGTTAGTGTTTTTGCGACAAGATTTGCATGACGATACTTAATTATAATGATTTTTCTATTCATCGTCTACATTACTTCTTTAGCGTAAAATGTCACGTGTAGGCTGATAGGCTGATACTATCCCACCTATCTAATGAGTAATGACTAATAATAAAAATGGAATGCAAAAGAAATATAAATACGCGAGTAGGTACTTAATGAGTATGAAACCGGTAAGAAATATGAGCAAGACACAATATAGATAAAAATTTTGTATTGTTTGTATAGTAAAACAATTATGTATTAGGGAATGCACATTTAGTTCCATTTTCTTTAGTATAAGATACATAAGATGCTGACCCGATCCGAGCTTCCGCTAAAAGCACGACTGCCGTCAGTGTTGCCGCTAACAATCATTATATCAAGTGTTACCATTTTACAAAACTTAATTAACACAAAACATATTAATTATTTAATATGTTACAATTTTAATGAGACGAACTTGGCTTATGAGTACTCACCCCCGGTATCTGAAAGGCTAATCAACGCCAAAATTAACTAATCAATGGTCAAATCTCTTGTCAGGTGTAAATTGAGTTGCAAAAAGCTTGATCAGTCGTTTGATTTGATCAACGTGTTAGTTGACAAAACTTATGTCAAACCCATGGTCAAACCACATGTCAAACGCTGTTTTCGGTTTCTGGAAAGCTATTTTAGGCGTAAATGTGTCATGTCAAGATGTTCAATGATTAGTAAATTTTTCACTAATTAGCGTTTCAGAAACGTAAATTGATTTAACCTGCCTGTTAACTCAACAACGTGTTAGTTCATCAACTATTTGATTAGCCTTTCAGAAACCGGGTGTCAGAATCATAGGACGTTTTGCTAATCACCCCTTGCAAGGGCGTCGATTATTACACTGCACTGAACACCGGCCCCCTTTCTTTTCTTAATTTATTTTCTTAATTTCAAACAATACTTGTAATTAAGAGAAACGCTCTCCAATATGCGTATACTCAGTGCTCTGGAACCAGAGGATTTTAAAAATTATTTAGGAATGGGAGGGGAGGAATTTGAATACTTATTATACTAAATTTAGTAGCTCCGTATACAAAAAAGAAGACTCAATTTACAACCAGAGTGTAAGTGCTAGACAAAGACTGGTTGTCACATTAAGATTTCTAGCTACAGGAAGCTCCCTAACTGCCCTAAGTGTTATTACACTACTCGATCGTAAGCGCGATTAGGGAGCAAGGCTTGCCGGGACCGTCCGGTCGCCCTAATTAGGCCCTTACTCCAGGAATTCTATTACACTGTCCTAGGGAATAATAATAAGGGTAAGGGTCGCTGAATACCGTGTAGTGTAATAGACCTTTAAGGTTACCTTTAAGGGCACAGAGTAAAAATATAGACTTACGAACAGCGGGCTTAGCATGGCGATCCGAAGAAATAATATTAAAGAAGAAATATTCTATCCAAAACAGTTCGTTGCAAAATAGATCTTAATCCCCAAGGATTAAGATCTATTTTGCAACGAACTGTTGTTACCAATAACAAGGTCGTCAATAGAAGTCAACATTTCAACAAATGCTCAACAATAGCCATATTTTGAAAATGGCTGCTGGGAAATCTTCTGTCAAAAATGATCAAATTTTCAAGTAAATGACTGAACGTAAAGAAACTATTTGTCTTGAACCGCCATGACGTGGAGTAGTTGACATTATTGTAAGACTATTTGACATTGAAATAAGAAAACGTTTCTACTTAAGCTGTCAAAAGAGGCCATTTTGTGAGCTCATGCTCGGGAAGAAAAGAAATATTGTTTCTCATAACGACGATGCATAGACCCTGCTGCCTTACAATTAATTTGCTCCGAATGGTATTAATGTTTCTTTAATCTGTCATTTTGTCGATTCTTCGATGTTTCAGGGTGCGCATGCTAAGCCTGCAGAGGAACACCTTTCATATAATGATGGAAATTTTGTCAGGGTTGTCACAGAAGATATAGGTAAATTAAACTCAGTCTAGCGTCAGTATTGGACACAAATTTATATTCAAAAATTGTAATAAATTATATTCATTTGTCGTCACGAAAAGCAACAATACAACATCGCAATTTTCAATCTCACATGGCATAAAAACTCAAACACGAAATTTGAAAATTTTGACGTCCCTTTGACGGCGCACAATCTTGACGGATTTTTGACACGATAGGAGAATTATGCACACATCGTATGCTAGTAGTTCAATCTCATCGACAGTTCAATATGTAGATGTTTATCTGGTCCTAAGTCTTTAATCTGTGGTATTAGTGTCCATGAAGCAAACCAATATATAAATTCGAATGCTTTTCTAACATTTTCTGAGTTCACTTCTATACAATATCAATAGATAGGTATTTATGTTGTTAAAATATTCCATAAAAACAATCCTCGACTTTTCGGGTTATTCCAATATGTTACCTCCAAGATTCACACTATGGTGAATTCTGGGGAACCTACGTCTGATAATTATATATATTATGGTATGCTATACCTTAGCTTGATATGACGTTTCCTAGAATTCTCTTCAGGGGCAACAATTCGGAATAACCTGAATTTTCTGTAACTGTTCAATGTTAATTTAGTCAGTAGTGCTCGTGAGAAGTACCTATCTCTATTTGCATTTTGCATGGCTCTTGGTTGACATGACTCAATGTGATTTGGTGTACGATCAAAACTGCCGCTTAATGTAAAGTCTATATAAAGGTATTCCAGCTGATTAATGTTGATAAGTGCGACATTCTTTTGTATCTAATCTTAATCCGAATCTTAAAGAATATATACTTTTTGGTGATATCTAGTATTTACCTATTCTATAATAAAATCTATTAAATTGATAGTGATCAATGAAGTTATAGCAGATCTCTTACAAATCCAAATAGAGCAGGAATATGTACATTTCAGTTTTTTCTTGTAACGTGTTACATATTATAAACTTATTTACCTTTAACATCCAAAAGAAAAATTATAGTGCCTACGTAATACAATGAATGCCCAGATATTTAATATTCCACATTAAATAAAGAAGAAAAAAACCAAGTCTTTTCTTCGCACAAAGTATTAAGATATCGTAGAAACCGAGTAGGTACAATTCAAGATGGATGGCGGCCCATCTTAAGTAGTTCCTCATTAAAATTTTGTGACTGTTTGTGGGTGATTTATTTTTTATAATTTATTATTTTATAGTGACTTGGAAATGAGCACTTTCATAAATAAGTCTAATAATATTATGCTTATATAGTGGCTGAAAGGCAGTGCAAAAATTGTAGTTTTTGTATTATTTGTGTAGATTGTATTAACGAATTTTCAAATTAGAAAAACTTAACTAAACCTATGAAAAGTTATGAAATTGTACGGTCATCTCGAAAAGTCGAAGACCATTTTAGTAAAAATATGTGGCTACTGGCTAGACCATTTCGCTACGTACCGTGATAACGTTAGATGATTTTTTTGTTTTAACTGTTCATTACGTCATTACGTGTCTGTTATAGTACTGCTCAATGCGCGTTCGCCGTTTCCTTACTACATGTAAGGAAACTGCCAAGCCACATATTTTGACTAAGATGTAGAGTTTGTGAAGTTAGGCCTTGTAGAGCTAGGGCGTGTAGAGTCAGAAGCTTGGCTCTAGATGAGATCTGACAACTTTTTGACAGCACGTGTCATAACTCGTGTTGAAAGTAAAAAGTTGTCAGATCTGATCTCGTCTTGGCATAATTTTACATGAAAATTATTTTGTATAATCCAAACCTAAGTTATGAGGGTTCAAAAAATCGACGAAGAACTCCGAAAAATGGTGGTTATGTAGCGCCCTTGCGTTTCATTTGGCTCGTCTTGGCGGAAATATCATCCATTTCCTATTACACAACCGTCCAAGTGATGCAATGACTTTTTGATAAAATTGTAATCAATTTTAATATTACAAAATAATATAATTAATCTACACAGATATATGGATTTACGCCGCGCGCCGATATAGTATTATCATTTCCGTGTTCGCCATTTTAATGTTCTTAAGAGCACTAGGTATTACAAATCTTCATTCTGCGAGATTAGGTATTTAAAACTTTCCCGACATTTCGCATATTCTATTAATTTTGCAGTTGTATTTATCGTTTTTATTGAAATAGGTTAATAAATTCATGCTTTAAAATTATTTAAAAAAAAATTTACAAAAATTTACAAAAAGCGAGGCCGCTATAAACTAGGCCAATAGCTATTCTGCACTATTCAATATGTCAAAATTGTTAATGTATCTTTGTTTCTGAGATCAAGAACGCCATAATTGTCCCATTTTACGCAAAAATCACAGTCGAGATGTAATATGCCTCTTAAGGTCCTAATAATTACTTTACTTTGTTTAGTACAGTTTAGTCGTAATATTTTGTCGTACGTGTATTAAAATAATATTTATTATCTACTAATAATCTAATTTACTAGAAAATTAGAGCATTAGTTTTTGACGTGCTAAGGCTGGGACTTAACACGTCAAGTGTCAACAGTCAACTTCCAGCCTTACGTCTATAAAAATCGATGAACGCCGGCTGTATGCACGAAAAATTGCCACGTTCCGCCTAATGAGTAATGGGCTACTTGACTCATACTAAATTTCATACATTGAATGAGTATTTCCTTTATTACTTGGCTTAGGAATAAGTAATATAGCGAAATCATGAAATAAAAATAACACGATGTTTAAATAAATTTAATTTGAAAAAAAAAAATTATATATACTTATATTTTTTAATTTGAACTGACGAAAAAAAAGTCAGAGCACAGATTATCTATCGACAAACGTGGCGGGAGGCGTTTTCGGCTGTTCATAAAAAGCATTTTTTTAATTTAGTTTTGTGAGTTTTTATATTTTAAAAATACCTATTCAACGATACCCCACACGATGGGATAAAATGAAAAAAATATTTTTCATCCTCACTTCACATGTATGGAGAGTCACCCCTTAAATATAAAATTAAGTATTATTATTTTATGATGCCAAAACCAAGATACAGTTTTAACTATACCAAATTTCATCCATTTATATTCATAATGACAAAAGCTAGAAGCGCGGACAGACATACAGACGGACGGACAGAGCGAAACTATAAGGGTTCCTGAGTATTAGTGAACCCCAAAAAGGGTAAAGTTGCCTGTTGTCACGTTCCGCCTGAGACGAGCGTGCAAGCGAGAGCGCGTAACAAGTATATAGAGAGGCACGACCGGCCTAAGCGTTCGGCTTGTGATGGCATGATCACGTAAGTGTCGTCCGTAAACCGACTTAACAGACAACCATATTTTTAAAATATTTTTCTTATTACCTAACTGGTTTTCTTCTGAAAAAGTTTATACATTTAATTGTTGATGAATTCTTATTAATCGGCTATTGTATGTAGATTACAATTGCTATGACCCACTTGTTTCATAATTTATTTAAATAGTATGTTTAAATATTGTTTGTGGGTTAATAATTTAGATGTTGGTCACAAATTAATAACAATTTGTATACAAGATTAACAGAATCTTGTATCGACATTAATCGGCCACATACTACATAGCAATTAGTCTAAAATCCGAATCAAATAATCAAAAATCCAGCAGTACTTGTTTGTGAGGCGTGCGATGATTTACAAATCGGATGGGTGTGATTCATGCTTTACAGCGGATGTGCCGACGATTGTTTGTAACGTGTTGTATTGTTTGCAGGACGAACGAGGGCGGCTGATGAGGCGAACTATTCTGCGATACGTGTGCTTATGTCTAACAATGGTGCTAACTATGATCTCACCGCGAGTAAAGAAACGATTTCCTACATTAGATAATCTAGTGGAAGCTGGCCTTTTACTAGAAAATGAAAAGGTTATACTTGATAACCTTAATGCAAAATTTCCGAAGCCATCCAAACATTGGTATGTAAAAAAGTAACAATCGACTTTCTATCTAGTTCTAAGGCTGAGACTCTTATGATCCGTAATCCGTAAGGCCGGGGAAAATTCAGAGTACTGAAAATACAACTCTGCGCATAGATAATAGAGCTGAAAATCGAACACACAGTGTCGAGTCAAATGTCAATGTCATGTATGACAGCTCTACACTCGACACTTCGATTTTCAACTGTATTGTATTAGCGCCGAGTTCTATTTTCAGTGCTCTGAATTTTCCGGGGCCCGCCGGATTCCGGATCATATAGTCCCGTCCTAAGACCCTATCTGATGTTCATATTATATCATTTTATCTAAAAAGTTTCGAAATAAGACACAGATAGAGTAGCTGTGGTAACTTATTATGTGACATGACAGCGAAGGTCGGTCAATTGGATTTTTTTGGTCAGTTTTAGTCTTTATTTTAAGTCCTTATTCCAATGCAACGATGAAGACCGATCGATCGTCTAACGGCTAAAGACGGTTCCATGAATATTAATCATACTATTATCATTGATCTTATTACCTACACCTATTGCATAATAAATAGGAACTTGTATATACTTATCAGTAAATAGCATCTTACAAGTAGAGTATAAATAACTTGTTAGAAGGAGAAAATCCAAAGCAAAGAAATACAAACGAACTTGCTCGCATCAAAAACTATTTAAACGACTTTTAAATTGTTTTTAAATTTTTAGGTTACCAATAGTATGGGCTACGAGTATAGTGACGAGAGCCCGGAAAGAGGGCAGGATAAGAGACGACTTTGCGGTCAAAACAATAATAGACGAACTGAACAAGTTCAGGGGGCAGGCTGGATTGCTGCTTAGCTACGATACCATAAGCGTACCACTGGTATACACACAGGTCAGTTTAGCTAGCATTATGAATTTGGAATTTTCGTCATGTTCGGAAACCGCTATTGATCCTTGCTACCCAGTAGTTGCTATTGTGGGGTTAGCTAGACACGATTAACGTTTTACTCTATTTAGATCCCGTTTAGTCTAACGTAAACAAAAAGATAAATTGAACCTAATTAGTGACGTGCCATTGTATTTCTTTATTGCACGGTTAAAACTCGTAAGTGACATTAAGATTAGTTATTGCTTTGTTTAAATTGAGATTAAATTGAATATGTAGGGAATATAGCTTGTGGGGTTAGCAGTGACAATTGATAACTACGTATCCGTGACGTCATCGAAAAAGAATTGTATGAAAATTATGACAGCGACCATACAATTTTTTTTTTTCAACAACAAAAGACTCGATAACATTACGAAGTTGTCAATTGTTTCTGCTTTGGCTACAGGTCTACAATTTGCAATACCTACAAAATTATTAAGACTTGCTTCAAAACTTGCCTCGTATTCTGTCTCGGTTTCAGTACAAGTTGTATGTCTGAGTGATTTGATTGCATCTGTGTTAAACCACTCGGATAATAAAACATCTGAATCATATCATACATTAAATATTAATTTGTAAGCCATCTTAATAGTACAAAGTCTAAAGGCAATTGGAAGTTAGAACCTAAGCATTGTGATCGCGTGATAAAACTCATTAAAATGTTTCCACGAACACACAAGCAATGCGCTCAACGCTTCCCGACAAAGAATGCAAGGTTTTCCGCAAAAATTAACCTTATTACAAGGGCATCAATCGATCATATTTGAAATTGTCTTTAGCCCCGAAGAATTTCTTGACAGATGCTATCATCCTCTCTAACAAAAACATTCGTTTGATATTGACTACATATATAATTTGACAATATTTTTAGGTCATACATTTTAATTAGAAAAGGATGGATGAAGGACTCTTTTATTTTGCCATTACTCAATCCTTCAATATTCACCATGACACTACCCAAATGCAGCTGCGCTGAAAATTGCAGCGCTAGTGCAATGCTGCAGTCTATATACATTATACATTCTTATGTATACGTTAGGCTGGGATTATATGATCTGGAATCCGGCGGGCCCAAGAAAATTCAGAGCACTGTAAATAGAACTCTGCCCTAATACAATAGAGTCGATAATCGAAGTGTCGAGTGTCATATATGACATTGACATTTGACTCGATACTTGTGTGTTCGATTATCAGCTCTACTTTGTTATTAGAGAGTTCTATTTTCAATGCTCTGAATTTTCCACGGCTTTCCAGATTCCAGATAAGTCAATGTCAGATAGCTTATTAGCATATTCTGTCTCTGTCGCTCGATATCAAGTTAGCAGCGACAAAACTTCCGAATAAGCTATCCTTATTAGATGATTGTGAAACAGCCCCTTAATGTAAGATGGTTTTTTCAGGTAGTTACCATAGCGGTATACTCGTATTTCATAACGTCCGCGTTAGGTAGCCAGTGGGTGGAGAACAAACTGAACACGACGTCGTCAGCCTACATATCTAATATAGACCTTTATTTCCCAATATTCACCACCCTAGAGTTCTTCTTCTACATGGGCTGGCTGAAAGTGGCAGAGTCTCTTATAAATCCCTTCGGAGAGGATGACGATGATTTTGAAGTGAATTGGCTGATTGATAGAGATTTGCAGGTAAGTGAATTACGTTTATTATAAATTTTTAGGTTTCTGTACCCAAAGGGTAAAAATGCGATCCTATTACTGAGACTTCGCGATATATCCGTCTGTCTGTCACCAGGCTGTATCTCATGAACCGTGATAGCTAGACAGAACTTAATGATGTAATTCTGTTGCCGCTATAACAACCAATACTAAAAATAGTAGTATAATAATATAAATAATATAAATATTTAAGAGGGGCTCCCATACAACAAACGTGATTTTTTGCCGTTTTGTACGGAACATTTTGTGCGCGAGTCCGACCTGCACTTGGCCAGTTTCTAAAATGTATTAACGGTTAATTACAATAATTATGAAATTATTTAGTTCTAAAATCAGCAGGTTAAAATGAGGCACTGTACATACGGTCTACTGATTTTAGCAACTATACCTACTGCAATATAGTAATAGCACATACTAAAAATATATACTTATAATATGTTTTCACACATAATTTTTAATTTTTAATATATCTTCTAGATAAAGATAGGTAATATTGTATCCGTCTTAATAGCTTCTGAAAATACCACATGATTTGTGATTATTTTTTAGGGTTCCGTAATACTCAAGGAACCCTTATAGTTTCGCTCTATCCGTCCGTCCGTCCGTCTGTCTGTCTGTCCACGCTTCTAGCTTCTGTTATTATGAATATAAATGGATGAAATTACGACAGTTAAAAACTGTATATGGATATCGGTTTTAGCATTATAAAATAATAATAATTTTACATTTTAGGGGTGGCTCTCCATACATGTCAAGTGAGATGAAAAATATTTTTTCTTTCTACCCCATCGTGTAGGGCATCGTTAAAGAGGTATTTTAAAATAAAGGAAAGGTTTCATACATGACTTTTTTACAAAGTCAACCATTTTCGAGTAATCGGCCTCCAAAGTGGTTTATAAGTTGGTTATTTTGGCATTTCTTAACTAGGAGACTTAGAAACTTTCAATTTTCCACGCGGATAGATCATGCTAAATACTCTTTAAAAAATCATTTAAAACAAAATCAGACAGTAACTTTTGAAGTAATTTGAAAAAAACCTACTACGCGTTTATAGTTACGAAACCCTCCTTAGACATGTCCTGACATGGTCTTGGTTAGGTCATTTAAACATAGAACGAGTATTGTAACCTATCCTTAAATATATCTTAGACCATATCTATGCCATCACAGACTTTTTTGTAGAAACCACTTCAAAAAATATATGAAGATTGAGTAAAAAATTGTAAAAATTTTAGCTGAATTTAAAAGGGGAGTTTGGAAAAGAAGTTTTATTTCATATTTTATTGTGCATTTTTACTTTGGAAGTCGGTTTTAATTTTTCGTTTAAAAGTTTACATTTTTCCCTTTTTGTTATATTTATTATTATTAACACATTTTAAGAAAGTTATTAATACAAAAAAGCCTCCGGTATTCTCACTCTCTCGGCAAAACAAACTCAAGCGTTTTTTATGCCAGTTTTCTGAGAGGCCGTGATATTTCCCTAAATGAGCATTACCAATCTGTGGACCAAATAAACAATCACCAGTGATGATAACGATGAGACACTATATAATCAAATAATTACTATTATCTATTGTAGTAGTCGGCGGAAAGAATGTAGCAGTCAGCATTCAAAAAATATATTATAGTGATGATGATGATCACGAAATACGAATATAATTTTAGCAATAGCCAAATTTCGAAGACATTGATATCGGTGCACAAAACTTTGACGAGTAGTGAGTACCGTCCTATGTCATTATAATAATATCTTAGTGTTTCTTGTGAAGATGGTGGTGATGATAACGATCATGAATATAATTTTGGCAATAGCAAAATTTCAAATACATTGATATCGGTCTACAAAACTATGAGGAGTACTTATGTCACCATATGTTGGTGTATCGTAAGGAAGATGGTGATGATGATGATGATGATGATTACTGTAAATAGCATATGCTTGCAGTTCTTTAAACAATGCCGAAATTTCTAAACATGTATCTTTAAAGACTGAGAAATTCTGTTCAGTGCTTTTGGATCTAGGGTACACCTTGGCACACTATAAACTTACTATAAAAGTCGAAATCACTATAAATGTCCTTATAATTTTGTGAAGTTTTCTCTATTCCTCGTGGATGCCATCATCAATTTCGAATTTTATTCTATACAACAACAAAATAATTTTGAAAAGAGAATTATGTTCAAAAATATACGTGTTGATGTAAAAGACTATGAGAAGTACCTATTATCCATCATAATATGATGGTGTATGGTGTCATGAAGGCGGTGATTGCTGATGATTACTTTAATTGACATAGTGGCAATGTTTTCAGTTCTTTATACGACGCCGAAATCCCCATCCCATCCCATCCCCAAAACATGTATCTATAACGACTCGGGAGTTGGACCTAGGGAATACCTTGGTGCAAAAGTATATGCCTGGACTTCTTCAGAAAAAATCAAAATCACTATTTGTGTTCATAGAAATTTCGAGGAGTGCCCTCGATTCCTCATGGATTCCATCATCAGGTCACCACTTTGATATTAAAAAGACCAATTGGAGATTATACCTTTTGGAGCAAAAAAAAAAAGAATTTTGAAAATCCGTCCACAGGCGGTGGAGAAATCGTTTAATATACTTACAAAAAAATTAAAAAATATATAACCGCCTACTTTTTTGGAACGGTTAATTAAATTTCATAAAAATACGTTCAGCAGATTCTGAGATTAGCGCGTACAAACGTACAGACAAACATAAACAGACAAAAATTCTGAAAATCATTGTTTTGTCGTTAATAAAGCGCCATAGTTTTTCTTATATATCTTCCATGTACAGACAGCGACCACTTACAAATTTATTTATATGTATAGATTGCCGAAAGGATGGTTATATTTTACTGCATATTATGTATGTATATTTCTCATCTGAAATCATGCTACTTCGTTAGGTACTGCGATATGTATAATGTGTATAATATTCTATCAACTAGATGTTGGCCGCGACTTCGAACGCGTAAAATGAAATTTATATAATTATTTTGCTGCGATAAAAAGTTAAAATATATTAATACAGAGGCTAAACTACTACCCTACCAAATTTCATTACAATTTGTTCAGTAGTTATTGCATGAAAGAGTAACAAACATCCATACATCCAAAAATTTGCGTATATAATATTAGTAATTCTTATAAAATTCAATGTTTGTCACTTTAAGCACGTTATACACATTCTAATTGCCCTTAACATAACAGTTTCAATTAATATCTTAGAAGATTTCATAAAATTAAAATGTACGCACGAAAAAAAAATTCAAGCAGTCGATGCCGTGCGGCGCGACGACATTATTCATCAAAATCGGTATAGGTAGCAACTAGCAGGTGTAGGTAGCTGTAGGTTGTATATGTAGTTTATAGCCTGTAGGTGTAGGTAGTATGTGTAGGAGTAGGTTGTAGGTGTAGTTGTTTGTGTAGAAACTGTAGATATATGTATGAAGTTATTTGTTTATTCCAATTTCCAGTTCATAGTTGAGACAGAACAACGTCTGTTGGGTACAGTTAGTTTTTAATATATGTAATATTTATAAGCAGACAGAAACATATTATCTTGTGACAGTGAAATATTAGGTACATATTTTCAATACTTAAAATTTTACTTCATACTTAATTAAATAGGTACTAGACTTTTTACCCGACTGGGTTATGTTTGTCGCGCGTATCTTGTATGATTGTAAATTCCTTTATGGAAAAATTAAAAAAATATAATTATCATTTAATTAAATAATTAATTAATTATAAAATTTAATTAATTTAAATTCCTTTATTTCTTTCCTTTTTTTCCTTTTTTTCCTTTCCTAAAGAAATTAAAATGAGATTTCGAAAATATACATATTCTATTTATTTAAATTGGAATAATAACAACCATTTTAATTAAATAATTCGAATAAATTTGTAATCAATGCATTAAAATAGTCGTATTTTTGATTTAAATCGATAAGTGTGTGTTGGATAAACTAAAATATCTAAAATAAAATAAATAATTTAAAAAAAAAACTCGACTGCAAATAAAACATATCTCAAAAAACCGAAATAAGATTGGGCTGAAAGCCTAAGTGAAATAATGGACATTATATTTGGTAGCAGGCGGGACCTATTTTCAAATGATAAATCGAACAAAAATAAATGGGTTCCACCTGCTACCAAATATAATGTCAATAATTTCACTTAGGCTTTCAGCCTAATATTGTTTCGGTCTTTTGAGGTATGTTTTTTTTATTATTTTTTTCATTGGTTTAACATTATTTTAAATATTTATTGTATTCCATAAGTTATAAAGCTAGCCATACACATAAGTAAGGGTTTACCTGACAGGTATGCCTGTACAGTTATACCTGTCAGGCTTGTGACGATCTCTGTTCTGACTACCTCTGTGGCTCAGTGGTTCAGCGCGTTGGTGCTCAAGTCGGAGGTCGCGGGTTCAAATCCCGCCGAAGGAACAAAAAGTTTTTCTGTGTTCCTGGGTCATGGACGTGTATTAAATATGTGTATAATATAATAAAAATCTTAAATATATGTATAGTATAAAAGTATTAAATAATCTTCCCTTTTTCTGGTACCTGTAACACAAGTTCTTCTGATACTTAGCACGGGGCCAGATTGACGTGGTGTGAAGAGTCCATAGATATTTATTATAAATAATAATAATATTATTTATAATAAATATCTATTATTTATAATTGTCAAGCTTGAGCTGAGCCTGTATGGAAACTTGCAAAATAGACGCTACGGTTTACCCGTACAGGCAAACTTGCACAGGGAAACCTATCAGGTATACCGTTACGTGTATGGCTAGCATTACAAATCTTTAGAAAGTAGCGCCGTGGTAGCCTGTGAATTCACCATAATATTACCTTTGACAAGGCATTCACTATCCGATCCGTAATCTTTGACAGGTATCATACATGATTGTGGACGAAATGCACCACGAGCATCCGGAGTTGATCAGGGATCAGTACTGGGACGAAGTGTTCCCGTCCGAACTACCGTACACCATAGCCACGGAGAACCAACGCGAGGAGCATCCAGAACCTTCGACAGCGCGAGTGGCTGTCCCCTTACGGCAACGAAGCATGGTCACCGTTAACCCTTCGTCGCTCAAAATCGACGAGATGGTACCATCAAACACCGTGAGTTACAAGTTCGCCCCGCCAGAGGTTAGATTCCCCGATTTAAGAGCATGCTGCACGCTCGGTTGTTGGAGCTTAGCAGTGTGTCAGTGCAAGGGTTGCCAATTAGTCTTATATTGTTTTTTCCTTGTACGCATATCAGGAATGAGTTTCCTACTATTGTTGTTGTGGTATATATGACAGTGTAGTTTTAGAGGATAGAAGGATTAGGGTTTATGTCATATACCATGTTGTTGCTTATAAAAGTGGAAGCTACTAACTTAAATTCTTTGTTATATTCTTGTTCTCTTATATGTAATCTATTCCCCTAATTATTATCGATCAAATATGTGTCTAATTTGCTAAATAAAAGTATGAGAAGTTAAAAATCTATTGCCAATTTTTGTTCTAATCTAAAAGATTAAATATATTAAAGATATCATACCCTTGCTCCTAATTAGGTACATATACTAACTAGATACACACATAATTATTAGACATACTATTCGCAAGAAAAAATATTATAAAGGTCAATAAGACAGTATCTCAGATACCAAATATTTGCTAATGTAATTTTTGTGCCTTATAAGTAAAATTCTTGAAATAAAACTTTGGTGCGTTGTCGTGTTTGCACCCAGGGATTCCAAAAATAGACATGAATCATGATACATATGAAGAAAATGGAATTCTTAGTACAGCACAAAATTACAACAAAAAATTGGCAGCCCTTTGAGTATTAACAGTTACTGATAATATGGTATCAAGTGGTAATGTTTTCAATTAATTTAGGTTACAGGTACTTTATACACTTTACATTAGTAGTGATAAAATACTAACAGTATTTTTTCAGTTTCTATATCTAACGTTACACTTACCTAAACTAAACCTATCTAACTTTCACTTTCTGTTTTTATTTTCTAACTTTTTGTTTGACTCACTATATAATGTTATAATATGTATTAACTCTTTTCTAACTAATTGCTTCTATATCTATGCAATATGACGTGCAAATTTATTTACATGTCGCCTAAGTGGTTGTAGGGTCCGTGTTTGTATTTTAACGTTAGTTTTAGTTGAATCCCATTTTGCCTACTACTTATTTAGATTTTTTTGGTTTATAAAATATCACTTGCAGTTACTATTTAATATGCTATATAATATGTAAGTGTTCAATCAAAGTTAATCGCAAATAGTATGCGTTGGAAAGAAAATTAAAATAGCAAATGTAAATGTAATAGATTTTGCACATAACGAATCAATAAGTTCCCTTCTACTATACCTTTAATATTATTTGAACACAATACACGTTACGTCATTTGTTAGTTATTATTGACCGCGAAATTATGCCTTAGAATTATGCGATTCAAGAGGAAGGTTTATATTATGTATAATAAATTCATTGTATCCGTGCGTATCCAGGGCGGGTCGCTAGTTATTAATAAAGTACATTAGATATATATTAATTTACCTACCTACTTGTTCAGATTTAATTATGCTAACAGTTAGGACTAAAGTATTCAGTCTTCCTAAATTCGCCTTACTTGTTGAACATCTCTATGTCAATGTTATTCGTTACCTACATGTTTATGACGTCACACCAGTAACTTATACTGATGTATTTAAACAGCAACTGCAAATGAACGACGATGCTCAATCTGGAATCCACTTCATCGTATCTCGAGGGAGCAGGCGAGGGAAGAAAGACGACAATAATCTGGGCTCGAGCAATTCTATGACGTCGCTGCAACAGCCGACGATAGCAAGGACTGCCTCCGTCACTTCTATGTTGAAGAGATTGTTCTCGAAAGAGGAGCAGCGACCACCCTCTGGGGCGACACCCACACAAACTGACAGCGGTAAGTAAGAATTTTGCTAAGCCGTAAGCAACTAATAACCAATAGGTAAGTGACCTAAGGCTGGGACTGTATGCTCCGGAATCTGGAACGTCTGTGAGAGTTCAGATCACTGAAAATAGGGCTCTGCGGTATTACAAAGTAGTTCAAAATTGAAGTTTCATGTGTTGAGCTTATATGACATTTATATAGCAATATATGACATTGACATTTGACTAGACACTCATGTGTTCGATTTTCAACTCTATTGTATTAGCGCAGAGTTCTGTTTTCAATGCTCAGAATTTTCTACGGCTTTCCGGATTCCGGAGCATACAGTCCCAGCCTAAGGGAGATAAATGACGCAGTTCCTAGAAGTGGTTAAGGTTTAATACTATAGTAATAATAGCTCCACACCGATTTTCCGTAATGGTGGCCGGTTTTATTAAATCAGCTGCCCTGGTTTCGATGAAAACGTAGGAGTTATTTTTATAGTGCCCAAGTGTGTGCGCCAAGGAAGACAGTGCTTGTATATTGCATACAATAGCACTCTCTCTTCCTTTAGTCTCGTAACTCAATGGGATGGATGACCGATGCGACTGGCAAGAGGTCAGGTGTAGGGCCGACTTTTTACATGCCCAGCGACACATGGATCATCTGTCTTGTCAGACAATCAGGTGATCAACCTGCATTGTCCTAGCCAGACTTGAGAATAACATTTCTCGTCGACGTCGAGAGTCTATCTATGAACCACTGGACTATGAAGGAACATTTAAAAAAAACTATAGACTGTTTCCAAAATTAACATATTTGTTTATGAGTGGAGAGAGCGCTCTATCGTTTTTATATTTAAGGCACACAAACATTAGATGCCTTTTTTTCAATGTGTGGTCAGTGAAAAAATTCAACGTTGTTTCTTCACTAATTACAAAACAGATCAGGCGATTGGTAATACCCAAACGTGTTGTTACTATGAAAATACAATGTGTCAATAGGCCAGTTTATAGGTATCAAGTTAGGCCATAATTCCTTTATTTTGTCCGACGCGGGTGTGATGTAATATCAAAGAAAGCGGGACTGACAATGACCGAGGAACGTGAGGAATAGTAAATAATTTTGGGACGTTTGAACGTGCGAATTAATTTAAATGGTGTTTCGCGTTACAATAACTATGCGACAGTGCGAACTGAATAAAAATGTCACAGGGATTGACATTTTACACATTTGAGAGATTTGAATTTTATTTAATGGCACCGCACCGTAGCTTATTAATTAGAACCCGCTAAAGCATAATTATCTAAGTCGTTATAGTTTTCCTTTATAGATCGTAGCATGGACTATCTTAATGAATTGTTTCAGATTATTCGAGCTAGCCGTTTAGCTTTTAAAAGGGGGGGGGACCTATTTAAAAAAAATGTAAGTTGAATATCTTGCAAACGGGTACCTAAATTAGGCCGTACCGTATTAGCAACCTCAAATTTTTTTAATAATACCTAATAATCATCCCCACTTTACGTGTTTACGTGTAGGGGGAGGTGACCCCAAAAATATTTAACGTGTTTTATCGTCGTGGTAAACACCCACATCTAGGATACCTATAATCGGTCTTTAAATTTCGAAAAATTGAAAACGAATTTTTTTTTAAAGTCAAACGAGTAATTAATAGTTAATAGAATCAGGTGTTACTTTGCGGAAATCCCTAGCATAAAATTTTATTAATATTATATCCAGCAATATCCCGCGAAAAAAGACCCACAACCTGCAAGCAAATGTGTGAGTGCACGCACAAGCATGCGCCTTTGCTACTACTCGACGTGCGTTTCGCCCCGAACTCGGAGCATCCTCAGGAAGTGGACCTGCGAACAAAGTTCGTTAGTGAACTTTGCATGGTGATGTGGGGCCTTGCACGATCTTGCTGACATTGTTGCTTGTGCTTGTTGAGTGTGCGTACACTCAGCATCTCATAAGCAGTGGGGGAGGAGGGAGGTGCTTTGCGCATGCTTATGCGGGGATCACACATTTGCTTGCAGGTTGTGGGTATTTTTTCGCAGGATATTGCTGGATATCATTTTAATTAAATTTTATCAAACGAGTAAAACAAATGAGAAAAAACATTTAAAATGATCTCGAAATCCTTTTATTGTTGTTTATACAACAATAAAAATATGCATAATGTTATGCATATAACACATTGCACGCTTATTCTGGTTCAAATTACTCGAGGCAGTAATAAAAGGTAAAGGAAGTATGAATATATATGCTCTGAGATAGTTACGCTAACGACCTCGTCGCCAGTCCATACTTACGTGTTTGTGTTAAAAGATAGCTCTGATTGAAGTAGATTGGCCTGTATATTACAGGGTTTTTACAATATCCGTAACGAGAAACTGGGTTAAATGTGACAAGTTGATTGTAGGACTTGAGGACATAGACAAAGAATATATATTATTACTAACGTAAAGAACCGTCATTCAATAGACTTACACGATTGAGAGCTCGCAGCTATGTGTGCGTGGCTAGACGTATGCCGGGGGTGTGCGCGGCGAGCGGGGCGTGAGTTTTTCCAGCCAGGACTTTCGTTCACGGGGCTGGACGCTGGTCGTGTCGTGCTTTGACATAATTGACAATATAATTTCTTAATATTTAAGATAGATTTGTCTGACGCGACGTGTAATATTATTTCGGTGGCGGCGGTGGATATATTTGAGGGCGACCGTACATATTGACTATTGTACAGGTACATGTCATTTATTTAATGTCAGGTGGTCGCTTCACAATATCTGCGAGCAACCCCACGCTCAACAAACCCGCTGGGGCGGCGGGCGGCAGCATGAAGATCGCCAACGAAGTGATAGAAGAGGTCGACGAGCAGGCCACTATCACAAGCATGGGCAAGCGGCCGGAAGTCAGGTACGTTAACTGTAGCTGAAGATCACTCTATTCGCATTATGACCGCTATTAGCCAACGCTAGCGTGTTGGACTATGTGCAGCCTTATTTTTCACACATTGAAGAGAGACCGGAGCCCCAGCAGGGAGTAGTATGAGCTCTGTTCAGATCCAAATTAATTTAAACGGGAACAAAATAATTTAACGAGGTGTCATTGTATTTCCTTATTTCCCGGTAAATATCTAACATTTAAATTGGTAGCATTATAATGTACTATTGTCTTTTTGTTAACGTTTATATTAAATTGGATCTGAACAGAATATGCTGCCGCGACGCTTTAATAGCGTGGTAGAGTAAAGCCTAATTTTCCACAAATTGAAGAGAGACCCGAGCCACAGCAGTCGGGACTTTAGGCTGGGAGTATATATTGTATGATCCGGTATCCGGAAGGTCGGGGAAAATTCAAAGCATTGAAAATAGAACTCTGCGCTAATTCAATAGCGTTGAAAATCGAAGTGTCGGGCTGTCATATATGACATTGACATTTGACTCAAAGAACGTAGTTCATAAAATGACCGATAGATGTCAGAAAATAATGAATTGTATGCACCATATTCTCAATTTTCTAAGTCACCTGGCAGGTAGAAAATTCCACAAAAATGTTTTTTTTTTAATAATAAATAATACCCTAATAAAATTTTAAGGCGCCTCAAACTCCTTTTTTAACCATTTTCCAAATTACCTTTACACTGTCTGGAAAGGTTAGAGCCTAGACTAAATGACCTTTAAACATTAAACTAACACTTTTATCAAAATTTCAAATTGTATATTGACAAAAATTTGTATATTGACATAGCCCCCCCCACTAGCCATAGCCACTTCTGACCAGGAGAATAGCACAAGGTTTTAGCTTGCCTCAAGCACTTGCTCTAAATTTCCTGGTAGCTCTTGGGCTACCAGTAATATCCCGCTTTTACAGACAGACAACACTCTCAACTGGTCGAATTTTCGTAAAAATTTTTCTCTGCGTAGAAGTAATGCACCTATAGAAAGATTTTTCTCTACTGAACAAGAAAATTGGAGTTCTTTGAAGCCTTTTTTCTCAGTCATAGTCGTATTGAAAAATCCCAAATAAATATATGTTGATCTGCATTATATTTAGCCGAGGATTGTCTTTTTATAAATTGAAATTTTTATTTAAATATTGATTTAAAAATGTACTAAGAATACCCTTTTTTTAAAGTTAGTTTTTCTCTTCTTCTATAAGTCGCACGAGTGTAAAAATAATTTCAGTATTTTATGTAAGACAAGACTCACGAGGAAGGTCGTTATATAATATTTATTGACGCTCAAGGTCACTGGCGTTATACAGAGCCTTAAAGGACCTACACTGCAATCTAATGTTGATTAATTTGCTTTAACGGGTAAAATAAGTAACTACATGCAATTTAACGTTAATTAATTTGCTTTAACTTGTAAAATAAGTAACTACATGCAATTTAATGTTGATTAATTTGCTTTAACTTCTAAAGTAATTAACTAGCAGGCATCCCGTTTTATATGGGTTATAAATTTCAATATATCGAGTTACGACCCAAATACCTAGTTATTAAAATTACGTCATTATTTTAATTGTTTTTGTTCCAATTAACTTAGGTGTGGTCGGATTTTAGTTCATACGTCGGTTTATTTCTATCAAATCCATAGATTAGTATGGTCAAATCTTTCCAGCATTTCCAATATAGATTTAGGGCGGTAAGTTTGAAGAGAAATGCGAATTTAATTTATTGTAAACGAAGTTAATACCTTTATTAGGCAGTTGGTACTTAATCTATTGTGTGTGCACTATTCGTGAACAAAACGATGACTTAATGTGTCTTAATATAAAATAATAAGGTAATCTCTGTCACAATGTTACGTCAGCCTTATTATAAATTAGTTACTGGACTTCAAGCAAAAACACTCTGGGTTGTTTGTCTAATCCTTTTACTGGAGAAAAACTATTGAATTGAAGTACGTTATAATTTATGTATACGTGGTCGGTGCCACTTGGCTAGTACAAAATAAAGTCTGCCTTCAGCCTTACTAGTAATTACTGCTTACTCTTTGTTTGTGCATTAAAAAAACATTACTTGGCACTACACATTTACATTAAAATTTTTTGTTAAAACGAGTGAACATAATATTTGCACAAGAATCTAAGGTCAGCAACCTTTGATTTAACTTGTCTCGGTTTTCATGAGTTCATCATCACCAAGCACAATAAATAAAAATTAAAATGTCTGTTGACTTGACTGTTTTTAATGCTTGATGTTTTTAACATTAATACCTAGTAAGTATCTAAATTTTTAAGGTTCCGTACCTCAAAAGGAAAAAACAAAACCCTTTTAAGATAGCTTTGTTGTCGGTCCATTTGTCTGTCAAGTTTTAGGGTTCCGTATCAACGAACGAACTTTTTCACAGATTATGTATTTCTGTGGGCTCAATTAAACATTTATGTGGGCTCCTATACAACAACCGTATTTTTTTGCCGTTTTGCACGGAACCCTTCGTGCGCGGATACGACTCGCACTTGGCCGGTTTTAATATCAAAATGTGACAAACACTAACACACTTAAAAGACGCGCGGCAACTTTTTAACCGACTTCTAAGTTCTAAAACAAAAAAGGAGGTTCTCAGTTTGACCTGTATGTCTGTCCTCGGTTTACTCAAGAACCACTGATGCTATTTGGACGGTGTTTTCACCATTGAATAGCAAATTTATTAGGGAAGGTCATTGCCATATAACGTTTCAAGGTCAGATGAAATTATTTGGAGGTAAACAATGGAACTCTTCAAAAAGTAACATCAAGTGATGTTAGTTTTTTTTTAACCGACTTCTAGCCAAAAGTATTTTTGATACGGGGCCCAGCTAAGGGTCGCTACGCTACTGGAAGTAATCAAACAAAAGGTGTAGTTAATGAATGTCAAATTGTATTGACTACAGTCTTGACATATTCACTGAATCCTTTTGTATACCGACATAAAACAAATCCTAAATTAAGTATTTCAAATCAATAGTTTATAGTCGTTGATAATACATTGACTTATCGATTGCGATGTAGTCATACAAGATTGGCAATAATGCATGGCAGGATAAGATACAATATATGCACATAAGATACGAATTGCTAAAATATTATGTAAGACTTCTTTGTAATTCGGCGATTGTTTTTGAACAATGGATCAAATTGTACATTTCAGACCGACAGCGATGAGTATATTCGCCCAAGGCCCGCCCGCGCCCAGTGACCCAGTCAACGTGCCTTCGCGGAATGCTAATCATGTTACAAGTGAGTGATAAACACCATACATTTTATAAGCATCTTGTATGCGAATAGCAAAAACCCGACTGCAAAAAAAAAACATACAGCTAAACAACACACTAAAAATACCTAAAGAAGATTGAGAAAACAAAGCACTAAAACCTAATCTAACCCATAATGTCAAATATTTCACTTAGGCTTTCAGCTCATAATGTAGTATGTTAAACTAAAATAGAGGTTAAATTAGGTTTTAGTACTTTGTTTTATTAATATTGTTTCGGTCTTTTTAGTGCGTTGCTTAGGTTTTTTTGCAAGCGGGTTTTTTATTTTATTAATTATTTACGTATTTTATTTTAGATTATCCAACGATCAATACACACTTGGTCGCTTTAAAGCAAAAATACGACTATTTTAATGCATTGATTACAAAATTCGAATGATTTTTTTAAAATGGTTGTTATTCCAGAGTCCTGATTAAATTTAAATACTAGACATGTATGTATATTTTTGAAATCTCCTTTTAATTTCCGTTATTTTAATACCCTACTCGACAGGTTTGGTTAAAAAAAAAATTGAGATGAATATTTAGAAATAATTGAAATACTGTGATTAAGAGTCGATTCAAAAATATGATTTTATCAAATATATCATACTATATAACAAAATAGATGATAAAAAGTTAGATTAGTTATGTAAAAGTGCATTTTTATCAAGTAATCTCTAACGTCTACACTATACACTATACGTAGTAAGTACTATACGTAGTAAGTACTATACGTAGTAAGTACTATTATAGGAAAAATATAGTATTGGTGGCGAGCAAATTTCTCTAGTGGCGGATTTCAGGACTATCGTATGACTGATATTTCCGTATGGCTGTATAGTAAAATAGCAATAAAACAGTAAAAAGAGCCGATTTTATTTTTATGTTGAAATAATTCTTTGAAAGTGCGTCATCATTTCATTGTTCATTCATCTACGAAGTGGTAAAAAATACTAAAAACCCATTTCGTGAGGGTGAACAATATTTTAATTTTCAAAGGGTTCCCCCTTAGGGTTATTGTGTGTTGGTGTAAATGAACGAAAATCTAAAGCAGAATAAATTTTAAGAAGACTTACAGCCTAATAATAATACAACAACAAATACAAATTCGAGAGTCAAAGTCACTTGCTATCTTCAAATCCAAACTGCATAACTATCTTCTGAACAAAGTCACTCGTTGATCTAACTATAAGTACCTATTTATTATTTGAACAATTGTATATTATTTTGAAAGTTATTCTTGACTTTTCGTATTACCCAGCTTATTCAATTATTTTACCTCTCCTGTGCTGCCGGGTTGCCTGGAAGAGATCGCTTATAGCGATAAGGCCGCCCTTGCCCACATTTAGATTATAAGTTTAGTTTTAGTCTACTGATTGTATTCTTTAATGTGAGCAATAAAGAGTTTATCTATCTATCTATCTACAAATATGGTAAACATATCGCTAATTACAAGCCTGGCTTAGCTGTACAAACTTCTGGAAAGTAATCTAATGACTAATTCTGTGAAATGTGAGCAAATTAGCATGCATTTTGAAGCAGTGTTTCCTAATATTGGGGCGTTATACGTGAAAACTTATAACTTACTGTTGTGTTCCTCAATGTTTTTTAATAATTAAAACATTAAGGAACATAACAGTAAGTTTTTTTTTATTACCCTTTGTAGTCATTATAAAATTTATAGCACAGTTTATTTTATATTCTTTAAAAATTACAAATTATTTTTAAAATAACTTAAAATCGTAGTCTAACCATACTTTTATCTGTCATACATTAGTTCTGCGACTTTCCGCTATGGAATCTGCTCATCGCCAATAGTCACGCTTCAATATAATTTAACCAGGCAAACAATGACATCACTATTTGGAGCAACAACTTGTTTTTGTGGTGATCCCCCATCTCGCTATTTGATTATGTAATGTAGGTAGTAAGTACTACACACATTTAAAACATTGATCCCCCGGTTTCTGAAAGGCTAATTAACGCCAAAATTAACTAATCAGCGGTCAAATCTCTTCTCAGGTGTAAGCTTAATCAGTCTTTTGATTTGATCATCGTGTTAGTTAACAGAACTCATGTCAAACCCATGGTTAAACCACATGTCAAACGCTGTTTCGGTTTCTGGAAAGCTATTTAAGGCGTAAATGTGGCATGTCAAGATGATCAATGATTAGTAAATTTTTCACTAATTAGCGTTCCAGAAACGCAAATTGATTTAACAAGCCTGTTAACTCAACAACGTGTTAGTTCATCAACTATTTGATTAGCCTTTCAGAAACCGGGTGTAACTTGTTGGTTTTAATTTGCATTATGTATTGTCGCGACTCGCGGACACCTCCGATACGATATACATCAAAATATAGTACACCGGCGACTGTACTTCAATAATATGCTCCATATTGTAAAACTTTTGTCCTCTCCATCTAAAAAATATTTTTCAATGAATCTGCTTAAGTAATTAACGTTAATTTTCCAGAGGAATCGCGGCTGTCCTCATCAGCACCTATTAATCAATGGACGCGCGAGGACACCGACAAGAGTCCGGCGGCGAACTCTCTCGCCACACAGAACTCCTTCCCTGGCCTGCCGCGCCAGCGACTCGACAGCGACGTCGGAGCCTCGCTAAGCGCCGCGTGCAGCGAGACTATCTGTGAGTGTGAAGCCCAAATACTCAAACGCTTCTCAAACTTAGGGTTCCCCTAAAGAAGACACAAGTGCAGCCGACTGCATGTTATTGATATTTGCTTATTCTAGTATTTTTACGAAAATTTAAACTAGTCCTTGAATACCACAAATTATAAAATATTTGTCATAATTTTACCCACCTGCACAGACAAGAGAGTCGAAAGTGACAAACCGGGAATTATAGTATGAAACAATAAGATGTACCGCTGTTTGTCACCTTCTGGACTTTTTGAGCTTGTCGCAACCAATAGGGATGCTGCCTAGGGTCGAATTTTACAACATTAATTTAAAATAAAATTGTTGAATAGAGATCATAAATATTAAAGAAAAAGTTATTTAGGTTGACGCTTAAAAATTTTAATCAAATAAAAAAAAATTTGCCCATCTCTTTCTCGCAAACCGATTTGTGACGTCACAATCTGCCGCCCGCCGCCACTCGCCATACGTTGTTTAATGACAAATGCATGGCGGTAGCACATCGTGACGTCACAGGCCGATATATCGCTCTCTTTCTTATTGTAAAATTTGTTTGTATCTTCGTTAATTTTTAAGATTTACAAAAATAGGTTTTAGATTATTTATTATCATTACTGTTGTCTAACATTGAATAGACGAAAATATTTTTTGGTCAAAATACCTATTGTGGTTGGTGGTACAAGGATACTATTACAACCTTGAATATGATCTAATTTGCGTTGATATTGCGCATTAAAATACATATTTAACTTTCACTGTTTTAAACAAACAATTGATTTTTTTTAATCCTCATCCCAGTGGACGAAGTGGACGGTGCAGACGACGTAGAATTAGACGAATTCGACAGGCTGAAAAGTATACGAGAACAACATCGTCGAGACAAATATATGCAAAAATTGCTAGCTCGTTCTATCAGCGCACAACAGGTAAAATGCTCATTTATAATAAGATAAACTACTAACCGTTTTTGCGAAACTACTAACCTCGAGTAATTTAATACAAACAACTAAAAGAGCACCAAAAAGCTATAAAAAAAGCTACTAAACCAAAAATAAAATGTTATTTCGGTTTAATTGCATTGAAAATATAATATTCTACCGTTAAATACAAAAAAAGAGCAAATATTACGTAATATATTATATAAATTAAACTGGCAGTTTTACTCGACGGTTGTTTTTTGTGTCTAACATTTTGCATAGGAGTGCTGTATGGCTATTTCCTACTAACAACTAAATTCGTACTGAAGAGGGCAAAAAATACGTACCTACTTAATTTAGTAGTATAACTTTGTAAAACTTGTTGGCAACAGAACGAATAGCGTTCGGATTGCTGAACGGTGGACGGAACGGACCGTGTGTGGCAAATCGCCTCAATTCACCTTCACGCCAGAGCTGGCCGTACGGACGTCTAGATTTTGCTGATCATTTTTTATTAAAATATACGGCGTGGGCTTAAAACCATTTACCAGGGTCAATTTAAAAAAGGCAGAAAATAGAATTTTGGTTTCAATTTCCAACACCGTATTGCTAAATCGTCAAGTCTAGTCAAAGTCCAAATAAATAGTCAGTGCAGTCGGTCAGTCGATTCAGTCACTTTACTGAAGCTTTTACACTTTAGAAGCTTTCCTGATAGTTCCTAGGGAGTTTTGGAGGGAACACAAACTAGCACGTTTTTTGAAGTTGTAACACTTGCCTACACTTGTGCACGTTAACGTATATTTAATGGTTAATATTCTACCAATAATACGCATTAAGAACCGAAATAACACAAACTTATGAACTACAAAAACCACAACGTCACCTATTGAATTCCCCGGCAAAACTACTGCCAATCATTCGAGACTATATTCATTCATATTTCTTCAAACAAGTTTGACACTTCGGGCATTTCACGTCAAGCAGACAACCAAAAAAAATGAGGTCATGAATTTTGTTTCTACTGTGGTCATGTATGTTTATACTTCTAGTAGAGGTGAATTTGTACACACAATGTTTTTTTCGTATCATACTTTATTGCCGAGTTATGTAGTTAACCGTTTGGTATCTACATAATTCAGCAATAAAGTATACGAAAAGAACATTGTGTGTACATATCCACGTCTACTAGAAGTATAACTGACCAGGGTAGAAATAAAATTAATTTTTTTGGTTATCCGCTTGACGTGAAATGACCCACATGTTTGTTACGAATAATTATAATTAGTATACTATATACATAGTCATATTTATGTAGATTTGAGGTTTACTTTAAAGTGCCGGTTGTTGTAAATTTTCGTGTTTTACGTTGTTTTTGAAAAATGCCGGGTCCTAAAAGGAAATTTTTGGTTTGGGATGTACGATTTTGGGCGGAATTTAGTGTCGCGCTGACGATCAGTCGACACTAAAATCCGCCTTAGGCTGTGCTCCGCTATTCAAATAAATCATTGCGTACAGTTGCTTGTAATTTCGCGAAGTTAAATATAACTACAGCCTCCACTATATTTCCGTGTATGTGCTCGAATCCGTTCACTGACGTCAGTTCTACTACCTGATTCCGTCCGCCTCCTCCTTTAATAAACAATGACGTATTTCTTTGTGCAGGGAGCCGGAAGTGGTGAAATTTTAGCAGACTTGTTACTAGAAGAAATAATGCAATCAACGAAATCGAATAAAGAAAATGCAGAGGACAATCCAAAAGAAGAGACCACTTGACAAAGCATATTTTTACGAGATTAATATCGAACATTTGTAATAACTATTTCTTCAGTATTAAAAATTGTGATACAATTATTTATGTAAGAACATTTTGCTGTGACTTACTGAAACCTTATTATAAGCAATAAAGTTCTTTAAATGCTTTTTTGCCTTTTATCCATAGACGTATATATTATAGACGAGGCATGTTTAGACAGTTTCTCCAGTTAAATGGCCCCACTTTTTAGATTTTTGGGGCCATTTTGAAATTTGAAGTATGGTGAAAACCAGATGGCTGACATTTGAAGCATGGTGAAACCAAGATGGCGTAACTTTTTCTTGTATGAAGATTTGTTCTGTCAATTGTATGTCATAACTCATAGCATGTCATGAGTTTTGAAATCTGCTTTTATCATTGATTTTACCCGACAAGAGGTCATCTATATGATTGTCAAGACTCGAGACTAATTTGGTGTACAACATTAACATTATTACTTGTGATAAGATTCAAAAGATTTTTTATTATTTATTTCTATTAAAAATACTAACAAAAAAAAAAGTTATCTTAAGAAAACACGAGAAAGATTTTTAAGATGTTTATTTACTATCAGATAAGACTACAGCTTACAGCTTGAGCTTAGTCCTTCTCCAGTGGCGCCTCTTAGCGTTGTATCTGAAAATATAAAATAATTAAATTAATGATTTAAAAAGACAATAATATAATA
Source organism: Phengaris alcon alcon (assembly GCA_037179445.1). Taxonomy (NCBI): domain Eukaryota; kingdom Metazoa; phylum Arthropoda; class Insecta; order Lepidoptera; family Lycaenidae; genus Phengaris; species Phengaris alcon. The sequence continues at coordinate 1,366,447 of JAYRCH010000004.1, read as the reverse complement.
AATCCTAATCATAGCTGAGAATAGTATGATTAGATTGATGCTCAATTCTCCTGGGGACAGAAGTAGTTGATAATCAGTTATATACTACTAGCTACCTACCTATGGCCGCCCTCCAGAACCATCATAAGACCCTAGAGACCCATCAAGACTAATTTAAAAAACTCTAAACTAAGGTTGCAAAATCACGTAATTTTAGCCAAAACGCAAGTAAAATACGAGTAAATTACCGGTAACTTTGAACATTGACTATTTATTACAGTTTCGTAATGATGTATGGTTCCGCATGATAAAGGGACCGCACTAGGCGTAATTACGCGGCAGCGGAACTACGCAATGCGGTACTCCAGTGCGGAATTATTCTATTATAATTTATATTATTATAGATTACCTACATATAGATTTTATTTTTGGCATCGTAAAATAATTATAGGTATGTAGTTTTATATTATAGGTTTGGTTCTCCATACATGAGATAGAATGTTACACTGGTCTGCAACCAAATCCTGCTTCTAAAGGGTTTTTTTAATCTACCAATATCATTGAATATATGTTTTTAAATTTCGTATTTAGAGTAAATAAAACAATGTTATCAATATGCTACTTGACTCATATTTAATTTCATACATTGACGGATCATTTCCTTTAGTACTTGGCTTAGGTGTTTACGTATTCTAGTGATATCATAAATTAAAAACTTTAGTTTGATAATTATAGATTTAAAAATATGTAGTTTTGTTTTTTAATTTCTACTGATGAAAACACCTCGAAGTAACTTGAAAGGGTGTGACGACACAAACACATATGTAGTAAGTGAAACGGATATTATGTAATTATTTATGTATTTTGTTTACTCTAATTCCATGCTATATTGAATTAGCTCAAAATGGTTTTACTGTATTCTTTTCCATGTTTGTTCTAAAATTCTTAACTTTATATTTACTTAATTTACATTTGTCTTATGTCAAAAGATCAAACGGAACATCACACCACCATTTTACTACTACGGACTATAGCACAGATTACATATAGTACTAGTATGACATCAAAGCACATATTATCTATCAACCAACATGGCGAATAGTGTTTTCGGCGGTTTTTAGGTTTCAAAATAATGAAATATTTATTTTTTTGTGCTATGAAACAATTATGAAGCGTTTAGGACATAAATAAAAACAAGGTCAAGTAGCCTATTATCATGCATGAAAACATAGAGGGAAAATAATTTTTTTACAGACCAGTGACAACAATGTGAAAAAGTGAAGTCAACAATATCATTTTCTATAATTATTATAAACAACCGTCAACCTGAACCAGATTCAAGCAACACGTAATATCTAATTTTTATTCTATCTAAGAATCTAATTCATAAGCTGTAGTGTTATCATAATTTATTTGTATAATAATGTTGACATGCAGTCACGATAGAATTATTAATTACATGTCGGTTTAATAAATGATATCATAATAATAAACAAACAAAGTATGACAACAGTCAACCTGCTTAAAATTAGACATACCTAATATATGTACGTTTAGTTTTTGTACAAAGTGGTCAAGCTGTAAGTGTAAACTAGATAAGTCTTCAGCTCAAAGCATACCTACATTAACAAAATTCTTTTCAATACATATTATATTGAATGTTACAGGTATAAACTCAGACCAAATAAAAAAGCTGTAAAAACTTAAATAAGCACTTGTTTATAACCTAAAGTTTGTGACTGTTCAGGTCGACTACCACTGTTTTTGCTAGGAATCCGCGTTTAATATGAATGGTAATACTTTCTTACTTCTAAAGAATCAATTGTTTTGATGGCTTTGGAATGACTGCCTATTATTTCAATTACTTTTAGGCGGCTGTCTATTTTACGTTTATGTATAAATTAATAATTGTTAGAAAGCGAGCAACATATACATCTAATTATACTAAAATAACTATGAATAAAGAAAATATAGTTACCTGATAGTATTTCCAGTACGCATTCTAACCCATTGTGGAATAGGGCGATTTTGCTTTAGTTTTTTAGCGAGCTTCCGCTTAATAATAAAAGTCTTGTGAGCCGACTGTAATACAAATTCAATATTTATTAACTTAAACAGTTATATGTAGAAGATTGCTAAGATAAATCGAGATAAATTGCATTACAAGAACTTACCATGTCGTCTTATTCCCCAACAAGACGAAAAGAACCGTTTTTAAAGTCACAACTGACAACTAAAAATTGACATTTGACTACAGATATCAAATAAACAATAGACAAACTGAACGTCAGAACAACAACAATATGTCTCGAAATTCTAAAATTATTTCTTAATATTTATTGCGTTATACTTGTATAAATTAATACCAATTACGTTTGGAACACCACAGAAAATTCTACAAGTAATTTTCAAGATTTGCCAACGCCTGGACCCCGACTTTTTTACTGACCGGATTACTTTGAAGCAGCGAATGGCTTAGAACGGCCCAAGTTGAGTAAACGGTGTTTCCTAATTACACCCCAAATACACATTGGATGTTTTATTGGACACCATAACATCGATGTACGCGGTTGGAGTAGTGAATGGACTAGGACGGCCACCATAACTTGCGATCGGAGCTGTCAACGTGAATGACCAACCAAGCCCCATTAGGAGAAGGATAGTATTTTTTAGTAGTTTGCACCCCAAGAGGGCTCAAATTTGGGTCACAAGTACTATAGTTCAAGGTATTTTATATTAGTTAAGCAGTTTTTTAATTTTTGTCTATAGTTTATCCTATTATATAAGTTATCATTTATAGTTTATCTTTCCAACCTATGACAAGCAGTCAGGATGCAGGGACCTCCACTAATATTTCGACCGTGTCCTTTGGAAATCTGCTGCAATGCTCCCACTGTTCCCGATATTTTAAAAGCCAGCGGGTTTGAACATCCACGTAGGCAAATGCCACAAACAGCTTCCAATACTCATTCCCCCAATAACCTTTTTAAAAATTAAATAAAATTTAAATAATAATAATTCACTTCCGAACCCAATCTATCAAACAAATTTCTGGCAAGAAATATCCAAATTTAAACGTTTTGTACCAGTTCTAAGACGGATCCCTAGGGGTGCCAGAGTGACTGTAGCCAAGAAGCTTGCCGAGACAATACGCCACACAGTGCTGGAGAACTCGAGGCAAGCCTGGGAAAATCTATTCACCTTTCCCTACCGATTTCTGCATATCACTAGAGATCCGCTTAACAATGCCTCCCTCACTTCAAGAATCAAAAAGAATTGTGTTTCGGACATTAACCTCAACCCAATTTTTTTTTCACATTCCTCGGTCAAACATAACATCGTGAAAACTGTGGAAAATAAAATAAGCGAGGGAGACATTAAGGGTGCAGCGGGGCTACTGTTTTCCAATGACACGGTCGCCCCCGACTGCCCAGAAACCCTCATCGCCCTGCAAAACAAACATCCATCACAATCCAATCCTTTCATAGTTTCCAATGACGCATGACCACCACTACAAACGTCGACAGACAAAGTACGCGTAGCCATCTTGTCCTTTCTTCCGGGTTCAGCTGGCGGCCTCGACGGTATCACCCCTCAGCATCTGAAGGACCTCACCAGCGTTTGCTGCGGGGAGTCCGGCGAGAAGCTCCTGCATGAACTTACGAATCTGTGCAACTTGATGCTACGTGGAGGGGTCGCATCAGATATCGTAGACATTCTGTATGGAGCTAACCTCTGCGCTTTGAGGAAGAGAGATGGTGGCATTCGTCCGATTGCTGTCGGCTCCACATACCGGCGCCTTACAGCCAAACTAGCTTGCAAATCGGTCACTTCTCTGGCGTCATACTTCCAGCCAAAATAGCCTCGGTTTTGCCTGCAAAGGGGGTTGTGAGGCCACCGTTCACTCTTTCAGGACAGCTATCCACAATCAAGGCGATGATGTGTTTCTGAAGGTTGATGTCAAAAACGCTTTCAACTCAGTTGACCGAGGCGCCATGTTGGCCCAAATTAAATCTAAAGCACCTGCCATTTTACCATTTATGCTCCAGTGTTACAACGACCCCACCAAACTCATTTACAAAGACCACCTCTACTCATCCGAAGTGGGCTGCCAACAGGGCGACCCTCTAGGTCCAGCAATCTTCTGCCTTGCTATACACCCGGTTATCGAGCTTCTAAATTCAAAATTTAATGTTTGGTATTTGGATGATGGGACCCTTAAAAGCGATGCACCCACTGTACTATCCGACTTCCGCACTCTGATCCGCGAGTTCGAAAAAATAGGTCTGCAGCTGAACCTAGGTAAGTGCGAACTTTTTGTGCCAGACAGTTGTGGGGATAGAAACGCGATTATATCCAGCTTTAAAGAAATAGCTCCACAACTGTCTGTCATTGACAAGGATTCGCTCTTCCTTTTGGGCTCACCTATTTTAGACGAATCTCTCTCGGACTTCATTGATAACAAATTACAAAATTTTAATGAAACTTTAGACCGCCTCCTCCAAATTAACTGTCACATAGCCTTTACCCTAATCCGTTATTGCATTTTCGTACCTAAATTATTGACATATGTCTTACGGTGTTGTCAACTGTGGAAGTTCCCTCAACTTCTCAAACAGTTGGATGATACCATAAGACAAACGCTCTCCACTATTTTGAATACAAATTTCGATGACCGCGCATGGACTCAGGCAACGCTTCCAGTTAGGTTCGGTGGCCTGGGTGTTCGAAAGCCCTCTGACATATCGCTTCCGGCCTTCTTGTCCCTCAGTCCACGCGAACCATAGTCTTATCTCCAAAATACTGGAGCGCAACTAGTGCTTGTAGCGAATTGCCTGATAATACTTTTTCCCAAAGGCTCTAGGACGAGCCACTCTGCAGACTGGTACGGAATAATCTTTTTAATACGTCCTCCAGTCCTGTGGAGCAGGCTCGCCTCTTAGCTGCGGAGAAGTGGGAGTCGGGCCTTTGGCTACAAGCATTACCGTCACCCAATACGGGCACATTGCTGGATCGAACAGCTTTCCGGTTAGCCACTTCCCTGCGTCTTGGCACTCCCCACGTCGTCCCCCATCGCTGTGTTTGTGGTGCAAACGTGAACAGCCTCGGACACCACGGGCTGTCCTGTCAACGAAGCGCCGGCCGCATCTCCCGACATCACTGCCTGAACGATCTTATCCGTCGGACTCTTGTCACCGCCGGAGTGCCAGGTTTGGCGCGCGACGATGGCAAGAGACCAGACGGTATGACCCTGGTCCCTTGGAGAGTGGGATGGGCTCTTGTATGGGACGCTACTTGCGTCGATACACTTGCTCCGTCCCATGTCCAGGGCACCTCGAGTTCTGCAGGTGCGGCCGCCAATCAGGCGGAAAACCTCAAGCGGCGCAAATATGAGAACATTAGTGGGGATTTCATATTTGAACCGTTTGAGGTTGAAATCCTAGGTACATGGGGTCTGTCTGCGCACAAACTTTTCAGAGAAATCTCCAAAAAATTCATTGAGGCCACCCGAGACCCCAGAGCCGGCACCTACCTGGCCCAGAATTCTCTGGGTATCGCAATCCAGCGAGGAAACTCTTTGAGCCTTCTAGGTACTCTGCCTGGTGGGGACGACCTGGGAGATTTTTTTGTTTTGTGGCATTTTAAGTTTTGGAGTAGTTATTATTTTTTTTAGTACTTACCTACTTTTATAGTTTGTAAATATTTTAAATAGATTTTAGTTAATTTTAGCTTTTAACATTTTATTGAATTTGTGTAATACATTAAAATTAATGCAAAATTTTTTTTCAAAATTAAAGTGAAAACCATAGACAAAAACTTTTTAAATCAAAAGGCCCATACTTTCGTTGGGGACGAAGATCCAAACAAGTTTTAGATCTTTCCAAAAATCTTGAAGTAGGATTTGCAGGCTGGATCGTGAGTTAGGCACTTTAGCTATATTTAAATTATTACTAGCTGACCCGACAGACGTTGTCCTGTCTTAACGATGACTATCATAACATATTGTCTTTGCAATGACATAACGATCAACCGTTGACGAAATACAGTCATTACAAAAGTGAGATCGTTGGAGAGCATTAAAAACGCTCTATACAAAAAATTATGCACGAGTCACGCCACAGCAGTTGAAAATGTATGAAGAAAAATACAAAATTTATTTTAATTACAAAATACTGCGTTTATGTATATCATTGTTGTAACAAAAAATGACACAAATAAGGATTTGAACAGTAATTTTCGTTTTTCAATCATAGCAAAATTAATTAGAATTGGTATAATTAATAAAAAAAAGTGTGTTTATTATTCTAATCCTTTATGATATAATATATGTATATAAATAGTTTTGTTGGTATTCCGACACGGGCACAGACGACATATAACTCGCCATTTGAAAAACATAGATTTTCAATATTGATGCCACATACACTTAGCGACTGCCCTTGAGATTTATTTATCGACATTGCGAATGCTAGCCGCACTGGAAATTGCAACCGTTTAAAGTAATGGCATGTCGTTCGGAATTAAAGGAATCAGTGGAATCAAAACGTCTTCGCCTTTGTAGGTATTTCCCTTTCAAAATTGTGGCTTCGATGACGTTGTTCATTAATTTCTTCCCCGCAAGTCGGGTGTCATTGCAAAGACGTGGCTGGTCTATATTCCGCAACATAATGATTACTGATCCGATTTTTAATTGCAGATTATGAGGTGGTAATCCAGGCAATTCCAGCGAATTTAAAAACTCAGTTGGATAGTTGACAACATCATCTTGGTTAGTAACGGAATCAATCGATTTGTATGTCATTAATTCGCCAGCTATTTTTTTTTAAATCTGAAAATTCATGTCGTTGACATCAACGTTTTTTGCAGCCAATATAACTCTTTCGCTCAACCATACATGATCTGTGTAATTTTGAGCAATGTTTGGGAAAACCTTCTCGATAAGTTCGGTCTTAGTTTCAGTAAAGTGACAAAAATTGGTAGGAAATATAATGTATCCAGATGATGAGTCAACAGGTATTTTGCCATTACCAATATCGAGCAATAATTGTTTGGAGAAAACTTTTCCAGATTGGTCGTTCTGCAATTCGACTCGCATGTTCATATTTAATTTGAGCGTTTTAACGTCTTTCCATAAAATGGATTACTTTCAACATGCGTTAAGTTCGTTAGTTGTCGTGATCATGGTATTACTGGGAGTGTTTGGCAAAAATCACCTGCCAATAAAATCATTGCACCACCAAACCGGTTTTGGTTCTTTCGTAAATCTTGCAACGTGCGGTCTAATCTTCCAAATATTTTTTGTGTGCATCGTGCACTCATCCCAAATTATTAGTTTGCTCTGCTGCAACACATTTGGCCATCGCACAATTTCTCGAAAGGTTGCAAGTTGGTGTTTCATTTATTTGCATGTTCAACGGCAACTTGAGTGTGGAATGAAATGCAATACCTAATGAAGCAAGTGCAAGTGCGAAACCATTTTTCGATCGAATCGTTGCCAAAATCAATGATATTAAAAACGTTTTCCCAGTCCCACCGAGAGCATCTAAGAAAAAAAATCCGCCAGTTTCATCGTTTACTACTTTCATTAGCGTAGCGTAACGTTTCTTAGAACAGAGATAATAATTGTTAAGTATTCATAAATGTTCTAATTTTCCGCGCAATTTTTTAAATTTTTTCTTTCATAAGAACCTTCTCCTGATAATAACAAAACACAACAAAAAAAAAGTGAAATCGGTACAGCCGTTCACGCGTGATGGCGTGACCAAGGAAAATAGGGATTCATTTTTATATATAGATATATATAAGATTACTTTAATCTGCCTTTTCAATAACTATGAGCCTATGGGCTATGGCACATTACTCCCGGTCCAGCCTTCAAATCCAGCACCGGTATTAATGGCAGTCTTAAGTGTCATTAGTGTAAATAGTAATAGTTATTATTTTTGCCAACAAGTCCACTTTGAGGCCGCGGCTTTAGATTTGAAGTCTGGACGGTGAATAAGGCGCTTAATGCGAATTGGCGCTTAAAGCGTATCACGTATGGCAAATGAGCCATACAAGACACCGTCCAGTCTACAATTCCAGCACCGGGTACTAAATGAGTAATGACTGGTAAATACACTAATGTGTCAACAGTGTTAATCATTTATAATTTTCAACACCGTTTTTCTAAATTGCCGTTTCCAAAGTCTAGTCAATGTCAGCATTGATCATTTATTTGGACAAAAGCAAAAAGTGATGGTTTACCTATGTTAAAAGAAGAATATTTGACCGACATTCTATTTGACAGGTTTTGTGGGAAGGAAAATGGGAATTAAGAAATATGCAGGAGTTTTTCCGGGGAGTTCAATGGGTGATGTTGTAGAATTTCTATAAATTCATTAATTTGTGTTATTTCGGTTCTTAATGTGTAATATTGGTAGAATATTAACCATTAAATATTCGTTATCGTGCACAAGTGTGGACAAGTGGTACAACTTCTAAAAACGTGCTATTTTGTGTTTCCCGCGAAAACTCCCTAGGAACTTTCAGTAAAACTTCTACCACTTTACTGGATCGACTGACATGACTCATAGACTGTACTGACTATATATTTGGACTTTGACTAGACTTTAGACTTGACGATATAGGAATACGGTGTTCGTGAATAAATTGAAACGAAAGTTCTATTTCCCGCCTTTTTAACTTGACACTGGCAAATGGTTATAAGCCGATGCCATATATAAATAAAAAAAAAAGAAATATGCACAGAGTACATTGATAAAAATTGAAAGAATTACGATTCATTGTATCTGTTGATTTAAAATTGCAATCTCGATTTTAATCATTACTCATGATTTTAGAAAAAAATGAAATAATTTAAAAAACAACATGTTTAAATCCTAATCATTATAAATACATCATGCATGCCCACAAATAAACATGCAATGAGTATGGGGCGTTTATAGATAAAAAATATTCAACTAATGAAATATTTATTGTAGTGTTATGGTAAAGTGATTCAAATTTATGTAATATTGTGAGTAATTGTGGAAAAAATGTTTAAGTTTATATCTACTGTCAGAAAGTTTGGTAATGTTAGCAAGCAGATACCCACTAGAATAACTGCTGAAGGAAAAGAGGTGCCTAAAAAGAAAGTTTTCGAGGAAAGAATAACTTTAATAGGTACAGACGACTCCCTCACCATCACGGACCTGAAAAACGCTCAAAATTTGTCCTCAAGACGAGACTTGAAATTAGTTAAAATAGAAGATGTAGACTCCAAATCTAGAAGACCTGTATACAAGTAAAATATTTTTATTTTTACGAAACCGATTTAAGTACCTATGTCCTTTCGCTAATATTAAACATTATGTAACAAACTATCTAAGGGAATGACGTGTCTACAATTAGTAAAAATACCCAATTTATGAAGGTTTTTTATCTGAAAATTTTTATCTGAAACAGCACTTTACTTAAGGCAAAAAAAAATAACATAGATACTTAGAACACAATATTTTTTATTGCTGGTTTGCCTTGTTTTGTTTCTGTGTTTATTAATTTATGATCAAATTTTTTCAGACTGATGACAAATTCCCAGTATCACGAGGAAGAGCTCCAAAGACGGAAAGAAAGGCAAACAAATAGGGACAATATTATCAAAGGAGACAAGTTGTTAATATTATCTACAAAAATTGCACAACATGATTTGATGACTAGGGTAAAGAAAATAGCAAAATTAATAGGTAAAAATTATGAAGTCCGAGTTGTTATAAATGCTGATGACCAGGAAGGAGAAGTAAAATTGGTTAGTTTCTCATGATGTTTAGTTTAATCATCTAACATAACACAATGTTAAACATGTATATTTTTCAATTACGAATACTATATTTAAAATAAATTATAGCTAAATCTTAATTATGTCTAACTAGCTGTTACACATAATTAACCTCAGCTCCACCCGCCTAAATACAGTATCCAATGGGAACACTGTACTTATTCGGAATAAAAAGTTCTATGTTTTAATTCAGAGCTTAAACTACTACCATACCAAATTTCATCAAAATCCGTTGAGTAGTTTTTGCATGAAAGTGCAGAACAAACATCCATCTATCCAACCATCCATCCTCACAATCTTTCACATTTATAATATTAGTAGGATTAGTAACTTACAGTTTTTAAAGTCATATAGAAAAGGGCAATTAAAAATTCACAATTATACCACACCATTATATAGATTTTCCTATTTGCTTCTATAAATTATAAATATTTTTTTATATTTTCCAGGAGGATGTTTACACTATGATAGAAAGTAATCTGAAATCTAGTGGTAGAGTAGTACAAAAGAGGAATAAAGGAAATAGTATTAGATTTCAAGTTTTGCCCCCAAAAGAATACGGACAAGGGAATTCTACTTCCAATCAAGATAATAATGATAAAGGCCCACTATGACTAGGACTGGTTTTGCTAATTATCATTGTTACCAAGTACTATGTTTTTTCTAAATACTATGCAACAAAGGTACCAAGTCGAGGAGTAAAAAAATATGAAGAAATTTCTGACAATCATGACCATACTGATTTAGAAAGGTAGTATAAAGTACAATATAACACCTTTAGGATCTCACTCACTCACAGACGTCGAAAATACTATAATATTTAATTTTAATTTTAAGACGTCTGGATATATTTCAAATTAAAGTGCATAATATGAAAATATATAGTATCTTAGCTGTCTGTGATAGTTCATACAAACTGTAAAGTAAGCCTTATTTTATATATAAAATATAGTATTTTCGCCATCTGTGATTCCCCTTTAAGATTACATACTTTAAAAGGAAAAAAAAACATACCTTATAAGACCACTTTAGGGTGAGATCCCGCTGCATAAAGACTGCTCATGTTGTATAATGTTAAAATATAAATTTTCATATTTAAAGATTTTATAAAGATGTTATAGAGTGCCAGTTTCAATTTGTCTGCAAATATTTTCAATTTTTGATTTTCAAAATCTATGGGTTGGAACCTTGGCCACCTAACTTCTGTAATTATTAATGTAAATGGATGAATTTTGGCTTTGTTATAGTTTGCATATAATTTTTAACTTTATGTATCATATTTAAAGTGACGAAATAAAAAATTACGACTGTTTCTTCCCTCTTATGAGTTACGTTTGAAGCACGGCTATCCACCTTGCGACAATGGCCTGGATTGAAAAAGAGCACTTTTTCATGTACTGATTCTGAAAAAAATCTAAATTTCCTTATAATTTCACCCTTACCCACTTCGATAACTTCAAAGGGTTTGGGTCTTTAGCGACTTATTTTTAGCAGATCATACCATTGATATGGGACTTCCATGTGAGTTTTTAAATTGATCAGGCCCATATTCTTGTCACATTCTAAATAGGAATGTCCTCTGATTCCATTTTGGACTCTATTAAAATAACATACCCCATGTTATTTTAATGGAGTCCAAAATTTTCATTACATGGACCACAAAATGAATGAACCTTGTAACAGTATAGTTCTTGTTTTGTCCTCCTGCAGAGTCACAAAATATTTCTAAATGCCTCACACAATGATCTAAATGGTTTTCTAAAAAGTGAAATAAAAATGAAACCACTTCATCTGAACCCTTGCGTTTACAAGTCTAAGTAAGTAAGGGTAAGTGAAAAAAAAGAACTAGCATCACTTAGCACATGTATGTTAAATGAATACATTAACAACTGACGTTTATAATAAACATCATTGGTAGTGATGTTAGGTAGTGATACATTTTTTTGGTAGTCCATAGCAATAGCCTGAAATTCAATATTTTTCTTACTTTTCATTCTAGCATTCTTCTTCCTATCATAAAACGTTTGAGCTTTTTTCTTGTGCAAATTATTAAGAATGCTTAATCTTTTCAGCTCATCCTGATTTCCTTCAGCCATCAATGCTTTTTCCTTAATACAATTAAACTTATAACAGATACTACATGTATCGGTGCGGGGATAACCAAACGATATGTTAAATTCAGTATTAAAGATGTTCCTGTATGTTTCATAGGAAACATTATTCTCAGGGTATGCATCCAAATATAGCTTATGCATTTTTTAAACATTTAAGCCATCAGGTAAATATTCTTTCTTACTAACTTTTATACTGTAGTGACTTTGCCTTCCTTTAAATGATTTTATATGAGTACATATTAATTGTTTTGTATTCATATCCAATTTTTTGTGTGAACTTGATTTTCCCCTTCTATCTTTTGGTGCAATGCCTGTCTCTTTCAAGGACTTTGTAGGTGTTCAAGTTTTCCTTTCGTTATACCAAAAATAGATAAAAAAGCCTTGTAGCATACAGATTCTTCTTGTATCTGATCATCATCTTTTCGTACTTTGTAAATGAAATAGTTTTGGTGAAAATTGGCATACATTTCATTTTTCCTACTACGCCTTCTTTTAACTGAACAAACATTCATAAATCCACATAAGAATATATTTTGCTCATCTGTAGACTTCAAGCTATTAAACTCTCTTAACAATTTAATACGATTTTCTGATGAAATCCTTTCAAAACACGTAAGTCTTGAACACCTACAATCCTCACCTGACTCATGTGTAGCTAGTCTCATTTTTTATGACATCACGTATTCTTCCTCTCTTTTTTCTTCTTCTTTCTTCTTCTTTAATATCTTCATCGCTTTCACTCATTTTTTTTCACAAATTGACTGAAAAATGTAAATCTAAACTCGCAGTCACAAGAACAGCTGATATTGACAGTTGGACATTCCACGTTATGTTCCGTTTCACTAGGGACATTCCCACTTTTGCACCTGTACAGGGTTTTGATATATTGAAGATAGGAAGGACTATGATTGTTTATATGCTTTTTACACAATGCTACATAAAAATACGCGCGAAAACCCAAGTGTTGCCATACTTAATTTATATTTGAATTTTTTGTGACATTCCTTGTTTTGCCCCTGTACCCTTCTTATAATCTCGCTAGTTATATTACAATCTAACGGTATTTACAATTTTAATGATGTGTATACGTTATGAGCGTTTCAAAATGTTACCTCTTCACAATTCACAAAGTGGTTGACAAAGTTTGCCGAAGTAGGTCGGTTTTGAGTTCTTTACGCAGTTTCTTTATAATTATAACAAAATGAGCCTGATGTCCTCAAAAATTAATTAATTTATTTTTGCGGAAAAATTGAAACTGGCAGGTCACTGGAACCGCTTTGGTCTCTTTATAATCATACATGAAAATTGGCGGTCTACCGTATACTCTATGAGCGTAGCCTTTTTAGAGTAGGATCCTAATCTATTTGTTATAAGTGCCATCGCTCTGATTTTCTAGTTTCTATTGTTGTAAAGTAAATGGCCGCATTTTTCCGTAACTTAAAAAAAGGCGATTCAAATGTTGCAGATTATGAAATAATATTATTCCATAATCTGCACTAATAGATAATAAATACAATTTCTTAGGTTTTATTGAAATAAACATTTAAGCTTATCAATGTTTTAAATCAACATTTTTTTAAAGATTAACTTAAGGAAATCTATACATATACTTAATAAAATCGTAACTTTAGATTTTTAATTTTTTTTTCTGTTTGTACGTTTATACGCGCTAATATCAGAATCTACTGGACGGATTTTGATGAAATTTGGTTTATTCGCAGCAAAAAGTATTCCGGGATTTCTTTATCGCGTACGAAGTCGTGGCTAACATCTGGAATATACTAATATTATAAAGAGGTAAAGTTTGTTTCTTGTGAGTTTGTGACTTACTGAGATTGTAAGGGGTTAATCTTTCGATCTACTTCAACCGATTTTTAAAATTCTTTTGCCCATAGAAAGCTACATTATTTGTGAGTGTCATAGGCTATATTATATTAACCCGAAAAATTATGTCTTTTTCGTGGTGAACGATTTAACGAAAAAAAAACGGGCGAACGAAATCGTGTTTGAGAATCGCTGCCTTATCGATAAGATATTTAATAATAAGTTCTAGAGAAAAGATTTAGAGTTTGATAGTGGATCCAAAACAGTCAGCGACAGCATATTTAAGTCACAAAAAGATGGTTTTTATATTTAAAAAAAATTAAATCGTAAGTTGATGTTTATTGGTCATATCAACAATTATTAATTTTTACTAAAATAAGATGATTTATCGTCTCAAGTGTATTTAAAAAATAATAATAATTTGGCGTCGGCTTAAAACCATTTGCTAGTGTCAAGTTAAAAAGGCGGGAAATAGAATTTTCGTTTCAATTTTCAACACCGTATTCCTAAATCGTCAAGTCTAATGTCTAGTCAAAGTCCAAATAAATAGTCAGTGCAGTTAATGAGTCATGTCAGTCGATTCAGTAAAGTGGTAGAAGCTTTATTGAAAGTTCCTAGGGAGTTTTGGAGGGAACACAAAATATGCACGTTTTTTGAAGTAATACCACTTGCCCTGTAATATTCTACCAATATTACACATTAACAACCGAAATAACACAAATTTATGAAATAAATACAAAAACCACCACGTCACCCATTGAATTCCCCGGCAAAACTCCGTCTCAAGTGTTTAAAACATGAGATCTTTTCCTTTTACTGCAAATAATTTGAATTAATGGTTAAAGAGATAAAGCTGGGACCATAGACGTTTATAAACTGGCGGACACATAAACTGCATCATAGTACAAGAACACGTTCAATCAAATTTTATTACGAAATATGCGAACTTTTTACATTTATTGGTATTGAAAAATAAAGGCTGGTTTATAAACACAAAACAAAATCAAATTTAAATATGGTACTGTCACAAAAGAAAGAAAATATTCTATAGAAGAAATCTTGTCAATTTACTAAAGATTAACTCGTTGTTACGTTAATGTTGTGATTGATGGTTATCTTTTTTTGTTTTGTTACATGTTGAATTATCGTTACTAATTGTTTAATTGCTAGTCTATTTTCATTTTAAACACTTTTTTCTCTCACGAATATGGACGTATCGTCTGAAAAAGCTGCACAAATTGTTGCTCTAGTGCAGCAAGGCCTAGACCAACGAACAATTGCTAGGGATGAAACGATACCATTGAGGTATTGATACTTTTACTCGACACTGTATCGTCGTCAGGTATCGATACTTACTCGTTATCGATTGGAAAGTATCGATACTAACTCGTATCGAATTTCGAGTTTCTAGTTTCTTTGACTTTATAGTGGGACTATATGATCCGGAATCCGCAAGTCCGTAGAAAATTCAGAGCGCTAAAAATAGAACTCTGCATTAATACAATAGAGCTGAAAATCGAAGACACAAGTGTCGAGTTAATGTCAATGTCATATATGACAGCTCGACACTCGACACTTTGATTTTCAGCTCTATTGTATTAACGCTAAGTTCTATTTTCAATGCTCTGAATTTTCCCCGGCCTACCGGATTCCGAACAATATAGTCCCAGCCCAAGGTCGTGTTAACTAGCGTGGCGGTTCCGGGCAAGCAGCGGAATTTAGGAAAATTAAATTTTCGAAACGCAATACACACACTTTCGATTATTCTCTAAAATTTATTATAAATTTAGGTCGAGTCGAGAGTCGTCGTCGAGTCTGTCTGTCCGTCTTTGCTTTTGCCCGCAGCTTCGCTCGCGTAGGAGAGTGTTAGTGGCAAAATACTCTTTACCAAATATACCTACTGCAATATAATAATAGCACAGAGTAAAAATATATTATACTTACGTAATAGTTTATTTTTATAATATAATAGGTCTTTACCTATGAAATTGCTGTTCTGCAGTACTGGCCATTTCAAATCAAAATAATTTTTGTTTGGCTAAGAATTCTAATTTCAAATTAATTTTATTTTAAAACATGGAATTCTTTTTCCAAAAGTAGTCATTTGTTTATTGATAAGTGTTACATTTTCATCGCATTTCAATCATTTTCGTCATCATGGATACGTTAAAAATTCGAGTAATTATGGAATATGAGTACCGTCGTGGCAGCAACGCGGCACAAGCGGCACGCAACATCAACGACGTTTACGGAGCTAACACTACAAACCAACGCACCACCTATTATTGGTTTGCTCGCTTCCGTTCTGGAAATTTCGACCTGAAAAATGAACCTCGCGGTCGTCCGAAGACTGGTCAATAATGACGAATTAAAGGCGATTGTGGAAGCTGATGATACACAATCTACGGCTGAATTAGCAGCAGCTTTCGACGTTAGCGTCAAAACAATATTGGTCCATTTGCGTCAAATTGGCAAGGTAAAAGAGCTTGACAAATGGGTGCCCCACGAACTCAATGATCGCCAGCGCGAAGTACGCATCGAGACGTGCCTTGCACTGCTCAACAGACACACAAATGAAGGAATTTTGAACCGCATTGTTACCTGCGATGAAAAATGGATTCTGTTTGATAACCACAAGCGCTCAGCAAGTTGGTTGGACCTTGGTTCAGCACCTAAACAATGCTCTAAATGTAAACTTACCCCTAGAAAAGTGATGGTCACTGTTTGGTGGTCTAGCGCCGGTGTGATTCATCACAGCTTATTAGCAAACGGGGTAAGCATTACTGCAGAGGTGTACTGTGAAGAACTGAACACAATGATGGAGAAGCTGGCACGTCTCCAACCAGCATTGGTCAATCGCTCGTCTCCGCTGCTCCTGCACGACAACGCGCGACATCAAACTGCACAGCAGACGGTCTCCAAGTTGCAAGAACTGAGGTTGGAAGCTCTCCGTCAAACGCCCTACTCACCAGCCCTTACGCCTACAGACTACTACTTTTTCCAGAATTTAGATAACTTCTTGGCGGGAAAAAAATTCAATGCCCGATAGGCAGTACAAAATGCCTTTGAAGAATTTGTTGCCTCCCGTCCAGTTGATTTCTTTAAGAAAGGCATCAAATAAACTGCCACTGCGTTGGCAAATATGCATTGATTGCATGGGTGATTACTTCGATTAATACAAATTAAAAAATACATGAAAAAAATTCGTTTAAATTTTTTCATACAAAACGGCAATTTCATAGGTAAAGACCTAATATAATATTAATATAAATTTATTTTATTGTCTATATTTTCTAAAGGAGTTTTTTGCCACGAACACTCCCACGCGGGCGAATCTGCGGGCAAAAGCTATCTATCTATACAAATATTATAGAGTTAAAGTTTGTGAGGTTGTAGGGGGTAATCTCTGCATTTACTGAACCGACTGGAAATTCTTTTACCTACAGAAGGCTACGTTATTTGTGAGTGATATAGGCTATATGGATGGATGTTTGTTACTCTTTCACGCAAAAACTACCGAACGAGTTTCGATGGTATGGTAAATCATAGGATACTTTTTATCCCGAAAAAGTACAGAATTCCCGTGGGATACTATATGTACGCGGGAAACAGCTAGTGATATAATATAATTCACAATAATTTCTACTTTCACTATAATTACTCCATAAACTTGGTACTCAAGATACAGCAGCATTCATTTCCTGGGATAATTAGCTAAGAAAACGAGATTTAATGCAGCATCCATATTTTATTCAGTCACTTTTACACTCGCATAATCAAAATATATCTACAACTTATAAAAAATTATAAACATGGCAAGCAAAATACTTTACTAAATCTTCTCTAAACACTTCAATCTTATATCATAATAATTGTTATAAGTTAATGTTATATTTTTAAAGTTTGAAATTATCACAGATGCCTTAGAGATCTTGAACTTACATGGTACATGTTTTGGATAGGTACATAATAACTTATCAATTATTACACATAACTTACAGGTTTTAACACAGATTTATTACATACAACATAAAAAAAACGTGCGAACCTTACAGTAGTCGCATATAGATGTGTAACATTTTATAAAAATATAAAAAAAACAATGCTTAGTACGATTTTCTAATAAGATAAAAAAAATACGGAAACTTATCCATTACGCAGTGACAGAAATCAACGTCAACATTTAAAAAGCTAAATAGGTACTGAAATATTTTATTCGAATCTGACGGCCAATTCTTCAACCGCGCACTCATTCGTCAATTCAAATTCCGCGACTTCCGGTTACACATTTCCGTCCTATTTCACGAAATCACTCCCACAAATTGCAAGAAAGCGAAAGGAAATATGTTAAGCTAAGAACTCACGGGTCGCACCCTGACCCTGACTGGTGATCGCGGTCCGCGCGATTATACTAGTCGCCCGCCGGTGCAGCGACACCCGCAAACAATCTAGCACGCCGCGGGCGTAAATCGCGTCGTGAGTTTTGCTTTAAGTTTTTACATATATTTTTGCATTCTATAGAAGCTGCGGGCTCGCAATCGCGGTGGGTACGACTTAAAAATAGCACCGTGTGTACTTAGCTTATCAAAAATCATGACAAATGGCGAGTAATAATTTTAAATGTGATTTGAAAACAATAGTAGTGTAGTATTTCTTAATAAATCTAATAATTATAATTATGTATGTAACCTAATGTATGTAGGAAATAATTATGGACAAAAAAGCAAAGTTTAGATACAAGAAATTATTTATATTGATGAACTTTAATGATTACAATTTATTGTACAAAATGGCAGTTCTTAATTATTAAAATTTGAAGTATGGTAGGTACTTTATTATTAATTAAATTATAACATGCAATTAGAATTGAACACATTGCTTGGAAGGTACTTTTCAACACAATTATGCCTACAAGTCGCCTTTTTGTACAAAATGTATTATACATTAGGTATATGCCTCTATTGGCTGACAAAGCAACTTTTTAAAATTGGCTTTGTGTTTTAAGCTGATCTTAGTTTAAGCAACCTCATTAGTTTGGTAAGAGATAGTAGCAGGATTATACTAGAACTTTTAAATTTGCTTTAAATTCACAATACCTAATAGAGAACTCGATACAAGATACAATAATAATACAGTTCAAACTCCTTTTAAACGATGTCATAGGCAGGTCATTGGCTAGATTTTCATTTTATCACTGATCGCACTATGCGAATGGCGTGACCACGAACTCAATCGTTCGCGATGCAGCTTAGCGCGAGCATAATCCCACTCGGACAAATGCAATTTGCTGTCGGATCACTCGCGCAGGTGTCGTCACTGCCACATACTAAATAGAGCTTCATGAACACCTCGCTCGTACAACGCACACAAACACACACTCCGACGTGATATTCTGGAAAACTGTGAAACGCTGCGGAAAAGTGTAGTTCCGGTGCAAGATACATGGGCTTGGGCTTTACCTATTTATGCTGCGTCGCTTCATTCGAGTACGTGACCAGGCGGTATAAGGTAGTTCGTGTTCTCTACAAGGATCGGTTTACGTGTAGACTGCTATGTACGCGTACCGATCTCTGTCGCTGGGCAGGTCAGTGTTGAGCGTGCGGCCCCACGCGAGCAGCGGCGAGACGGTGCCGAGTACGGGCGCAGCGCGAACGACATTTTTTATGAAGCCCTGAAAAATCACGTTCATTTTAAGACTGTACGCCGTGAGGGAACGACGCTGGTAATTTTTCTGTGTGGCGCGGGTGTTTAAAGGGAGGTCTGTGAGATCGCATTCGCATTTAGAGGCTTTTTTTGTATATACAATAGGTAGGTACTTAGGTACGTTGAATTCTGGGTAATATAATTTTTGTCCCATTAAGTATTTTAGTGTACCTAATAAGAAGTCTTATTATTTCTATCGCCCCTTTTTAATTTTTGTTGTTATAACTAGGCACAGGGCGTCAGAAACTATAAATTTTGAATGGGCTTTAAAAACTTCCAAGGGCTAATAAAAGTTTCTTTTACTAAGTACCTACATACTTTTTAAGTAGATAGGTAATATTATGACATATAAGTTAACGCTAAAACATAAATAAATATACCAATAATGGTATTAAATCTAATATTTGTAATAGTATTGACTAAACCAGAAATTTTACTTACTTAAGTAAGTATATAGACTTACGGTGTGAACGGTATTTTTAGGATTTTTGCGACATTAGACAAAAAAGTTTTTGCAAAATATACATAAGTATGTAAACCTAAGTAACATGCTGAATAGGTAACATTAAAATGATCATGACAGATGTAAACTGTGAACATTTAGCTCAAAATATCCCACGTGATTCGTGCTTAATGTAAAAATGTGCTGACAGCTGACTGACGAATAAAATATAACTGCATATTCTATTTTCCCAACGCCCAACGTTATCTTAGCTCGTGCCAGGTGCGTGATATGAGTGACAGTGAAATAAGAAAATTTTGAACGTTCAATATTGGACGTATATTGTAAAGAAAGAAGTAGGTACCTGACTCCATGGATATTTTTCAAACACTACTGCTAAAATGTTATGAACAGATAAAGAGTTTGTTACGTGAAAATATTAGTTCACATGCTCAAAGCGTTAGTATGAGTATTAGTTACCGCAGCCTTGTTCGCTTTTACTTACCTACCTACCTATAATCACAGATTAGGTAATACATACTTAGTTTACTACTACTTAACTGGCTATATTTCTTTTTAGTTTCTCTCTTTGATAACACAATGTCATATTTAGTTATCTTTCTATAATAGTAGGTACCTACCTAATAGAGCATAATGATGACTTATCAGCATTATCATTTTCTCTCAATTTAAATGGGCATAGAAATACCTAGTATGTAGAACTATAGACAATTTCTGTTCAACATTTGCATCGGTTGCTACTGCTGATTTTGAGCTTACTACCTAAACTTTAGACTGGTCCTAATTTTGCAGTAAACTGTTGTTTATCTATTACGATCATTAGATATTCAATCTTTGCAGCTTTGTATTCGTACAGAAGTGTACTGTGTAGGTATCTACCACCAGTACCAGTAGCGTAGCGTGATTTAGGGCGTGCTTTACTAATTAGCGTTTCTCGCCAATGTCTTTAACTTGGGTCCAATTGATTCATTTTCCTTTTGAAATATTTTTTTAATGTTCTATACTGTTGAAATATAAAAG
The DNA here is from genome assembly GCA_037179445.1 of Phengaris alcon alcon. Taxonomy (NCBI): domain Eukaryota; kingdom Metazoa; phylum Arthropoda; class Insecta; order Lepidoptera; family Lycaenidae; genus Phengaris; species Phengaris alcon. The sequence goes on along the minus strand of JAYRCH010000004.1, from coordinate 1,345,527 downwards.
GGAACAAGTGGGCGGCAGAGGTCAGACACACCATGTTACCCATGAGAGAGGTTCGCCGACGGCCCGAGCGCCGCCTGCGCCGGCACCAACAGCGGCCCCGCGCGCGCCCGTACCCGCGACTGCGTCGGCCCACCTCGCGCCGCGCGTCTGTCCCCGCGCCCGTCCCCGCCCCCGCGTCCGCCCGCGCGCCCGCGTCCGCCACCGCCACCGGTGCCGCCGCCGCCTGCTCCTCCGCCGAGCGGTCCGCTATCATGTGCTCCTCCATCAGCTCAAATGGCGACTCCTGTCTGAAATGCGTATTGAATTACGTGAACATCGATACCACAAACTACCTGCTTAAAAGATATGAATAAATGCCACAAAGAATAGTGATTGAGGGGAAAATATGAACAATAGCTGGAAACAATGTTGTACCGACCGAAAGAACAGTAATATTATTTAAACTTGGCTAACTAACTTGGCTTTAACCGAGCAGTAGGAGCTGAGTTGTTCCCACGTGCAGCCGTACACACAACACTCGTCTGCGATGCCGGTCCGCCGCCGCCGCCGCACCGCAGACGCAGGCTGCTCTACCACTGCAACAATTTTATTTTTTAATAATGGGCTGCTCTGAATGTACCAAGCAAGTATAAAGGAAATCCAAAATGGCTACTGATTGATTTTGATAAAGGGTGCTAAAAGAGTGTCCTTAACCCACAACGAGGTCTAGGGCCGCTGTTGGTCATCCTCATGATCTATCACTTACAAGTTACCTACAACATACTATTAGTCTTATTCATAATATGATGAGTGATGTTTTTCGCAACAGAGGTTTAAAGTGTCGCTTTTACTTAACCTAACCATAAAAATGTTTTATAAACACTTGGCGCTAATTGTATTGATTTTTTTTTATATTTGGAATGCTACTTACAGTTTTTAGGTACAGATGTAACTGATTCTTTCCTAGCTAGCTATAGCGCAGGTGGCAGTAGCGTGGTAGGCATCAAACATAAGACAGGTAGGTTAACTTATGTTTGTTGACAAACTGAATCTTTGATCCTATAAGCGCCTGCTCTACAATAATTGTAGAAAATTTTCAAAAAACACCTTACATCTTTAATAATATTATAGATATCACGATTCCCCTCCGTGACAGATACAGTGTTATTATATGTACAAGGGGTCAATAATATCCACAGTATAGTTAAAACTTGTTATCCCGTGATTAAGTATTAGATGTAAACATACAAAAGGTCGTGGAACCACGATAAAAATATGTGTACATTTTGCACATGCCTTATTCGCATATATTCTCTATTTATAATATATTCTCTATCTATAAATAATAAACTCTATTATTAAACTTTTTAATTCTAAATTATTATTATAGTCTATAATAGAGGTTTTAAAATGTATAATCTATATATTATTACGTGAAGCGAAAATTTCAACTACAGTTTTACGAGAATTGTACTTACGAATGAGAGTGAAATTTGTCACAATTAAAATTTTTGCTTAGGAAAGCGTGGGAAAAGCTTAAATTTCTTAAAATAATGCTTAGAAATACATTAAAGTAATGAAAATATCAGTAACACACCCTACCATGGATTTGGTTTACAGATACACGCACGTAGTGTATTTATAAGCAAAAGACAGTTTCGACACATTGTGTTTGGAATTTGTAGTGTAGTACCACAGATTAAAGAAAAGTATATATTTTACTCTGTAGTAGTACCCTTAAGAAGTTTAATCGATATTGTTATCCCATCTAGTAGCGGCGCCGGATAAAAGGGGCGCCGTAATCGCCCAGGGCGCTGGTCATGCTAAAACCGGCACTGATCCTGTAAAATCTGTAAATCCCATAGGGATTTATCCAATAGAAACCTGCAAAATTAGAGACATTTTTGCTCGCTTGCTCCGCTCGCTCGCTTTTAACATACATAATATAACAATGTTTTTTCTAATATTTAGTAGTCTATGATTTATTTGGCGCTGTTGAATATTCCAAAGAATAAACCCTCTCAGATAGGTATTTGTTACAAATTAAACCTGTAAAATAAAAATAAAAAAATATGATAGAAATGATGATGAAAGCCGATGCCATATATTTAAATAAATAAAAAGAAAGTTATCAAATCTGACATTTGAAACTTCAATTTTTTTTATATATATAATGGCATCGGCTTATAACTATTTGCCAGTGTTAAGTTAAAAAGGCGGGAAATAGAACTTTCGTTTCAATTTTCAACACCGTATTCCTAAATCGTCAAGTCTAATGTCTAGTCAAAGTCCAAATAAATGGTCAGTGCAGTCCATGAGTCATGTCAGTCGATTCAGTAAAGTAGTAGAAGCTTTACTGAAAGTTCCTAGGGAGTTTTGGAGGGAACACAAAATAGCACGTTTTTAGAAGTTGTACCACTTGCCCGCACTTGTGCACGTTAACGAATATTTAATGATTAATATTCTACCAATATTAACCATTACGAACCGAAATAACACAAATTTATGAAGAAATACATACCCACAACGTCACCTATTGAATTCTTCTATTGCTCAGCTCTATTGCTCAGCTGTATATTTCCAGCAAAGATTTTTATTTACAGTGGAGTTTTTCAGTCGCGACCACAAAAACATCTCGTGGGCTTAACCATGAAACTACCTAACCAAGAGCGTGTCGAACATGGGTTTCAGAAGGGTTCTGTAGGTAGGTAGAGTAGTAATCCGAAATTTCGAGCAACAATGGGAAAAATAGATTTGCTTATTTATTACGATTCTTAAAATTCAATGATAAAAATTCTAGGTCCATAACATTCTGAAAAAAAAAAAATCTGTAATAATTTTTTACATATTTAATTTACATATGTTAACATTATTATATATTATGTAAATACTCAGTGTAAATAAATGTAAAAAATACATTACTGAAATACATTATACTGCCTTAATTTCATTCAAAATAATTTCCTTTTCTTTCATTATACCTTACTGTTACATTATCTGCAGTGGCGTGCACAGGATTATGACAGTGGGTATGCGGCGAAGTACTCGGTCACAAAAACTTTTTCGTTTATAGATTTTTAGCATAGCTACAGCCAAGCGACGGATCTCTAAGTCGAAACCATGCCAACAGAGCAAGTTTTAGATGTACTACTATTCATGTACATCTTCTACGGCAACGCAGACAAAACAGCGATCGATCGTTGCGGCGGAAGAAATTCTAATAAGTAAAATAATAAGCATATTTTAGAATATTATAACTACTCACCAGTCAGTCAGCTTCAATTTTCACATATTCAAGGTTCCGGTTACTTGAGATTACTATATCCCGATGTAAATTACTAAATAATATGCAAGGAAAACAATATAATTTAATCGTGTGTACACAACCACACAGCCAGTTATACGTTTCATAACTTTTAACATGAAGTTTTCGAGTTACATTATTTTTTTGCTGGTTTAATTGTTGTAACTCGGGTACACACCTACCTTTAGACAGAATTTGAATCTTTTCACTGAATGACAATTGAGAGAACTTGTTATTTTTAATTTTTAATAAACACACATTTTCAACACAAACCTCACAGTCAAATAACATTAAAAAAAATCGACTAACTCACTAGTAAAAGCAAATCACTACAATTATTATAGAAACTCAGTAATAAACTGTTAAATGTACACACTTTCAAATGTTAAAATGAAAAATCTTTCAAGAAAACTATAAATAAACTGAAGCGATTAAATTGTAAACAATGCTTATCACATGAAATATGCAATATGGCCCCCGCGAAACACAAAACGTTTCTTCTATTTAAACAAATAAAACCTTACTAAACAAAAATGCATAATGTGCATACGTGATTTATTAGATTTCCGACTATTCTTTTTACTCGGATTATAGGCAACGAATAATTTCCGACAAGCCAGTTCGGCGGTTTTCGGAAGCGATCGGATAGCCGAGGCCCGAGAGCCATCGCCTGCCGCGGGACTTGCCGCTATATTATAATCATTTCGATATTCATGGGTGTGTGCGTTTGCGAAGTATGAAAATTACCGCACCGGCATGAGATGAGTTGCTATTTATAAAATATTAGACGTTTTTAAGTTATTATATTTTTTTAATTAATTAATTTACTATTAATTAATTATTAAAGTCATCTAAAACGTACGAACGTTTTATTAAAATATCTGTGAATGACAAGTAAAGCACTGCATTTCTGCCTATAATGGAGCGCACGCCCCTGATTATCTGTTATATTATTATCAGTTTCTGTTGGAGACTACTGGTCAGTTACGTTACAAAAGCATATAGTTGGATAGTTAAACAAAGCGTAGCTTTAACGAGAGCATATATCGAAAAGTTAACAAAAAATTTGAATGTATCAAACCTACTGTTTACTGAACTTTTGTCCTGTTGTTTTGTAGTGTGTTTTTGTGAAGTCAGTGTCGGATAACATTATCATATTCTTCTGAATGTTTAAAAACCTTCGTTTCAGGTATATATTTTGAAAGTATGTAATATATAGTATCTATATTTGGTTTTAATTTAGTCACTAAGTTTTTAAGTTTTTAAGACTTTGTTGTGTTATACATAATACATTAACCGCTTGTCTGTGGTTACATAATTATCTCTACGGCCTACCTGACCTTGACCTTAACATGACGTAACCTATATATATATATATATATATATATATATATATATATATATATATATATATATATATATATGCTTATTTAATTTTTTTAAATAATTTTCGCTACCTAATTTATAATAAGAATGCACTCTTATCTTATTAGGTTTTGTGAGTTACTGTTATTTGGATGTTGTATTATTATTTGTTGTGTTGTATATTATTATTATTATTATTATTATGTAACCGGATAAATACCACAACCTCACAGAAAACCGTTTCTGTGAGGTTGTGGTATTTATCCGGTTGAGATAGCCCATTCGTGTCGAAACATGGCTCTCCTACGTTGAAACTGCTGTAGTGTTGCATAAGAGCGGCGGTAAGCGCTAACCAGCAGGCGAGACTTATGCTCGTTTGCCGGCATTATTTCACAAAAAAGACTAACAGTTAAGTAGATATATCTGTAGATCCAAAGTTATTCTGCAAAATATAATGTACAGTCCGTTTTCTGAACTAAATCTTTGCTGAAAAAAGCTATTTATAATTTTTTAGCTTCCTTACTCTGTAATTCCTACAGGCTTCGTTTTAATTTACGAGTAAATTTATGTTGTGTAGGTAAATAATAAACAAAAACAGGAAATTGTGTTATTGTTATTAACGTTATGAAATTAAATAACTTGTATGTTCTGTTGTGATAAGTTCACTATACAAACGCTAACGACCTTCCCGTTCGCAAGTGTTGATAGCTTGTCGCCAAGCGGATATTTTCGTTACGGAGCATTCATTCACGGCTGTCGTGTGTCGTTACTTTCTGTTTACTGCTACAGACACTGTATGCATGTGAAGTGTTTAATAATATGACCAAGTCGCGGTTGACTCTTGACGAGTGAAAATGTATCACAAAGCAAAGCACTGTTTAGTTTCTCGCAGTGATCCTAAAAAAAATGTAAAAATTCGGGTGTGACGCATATTGTCGTCTAGTTTATTATCCCACTTCCAAAAAAAGGAGGCGGTTATACGTTCGGCTGTATGTATTTTTTTGTATGTTCAACGATAACTCCGCCGTCTGTTGACCGATTTTCAAAATTCTTATTTTGATGTAAAGGGTATACTTCGAAGTTGGTCGCTTTTTTCACAAAAGTGGTGACCTGATGATGGGATCCATGAGGAATCGTGGGAACTCCTCAAAATTTATATGAGCACATATAGTGATTTTGACTTTTTCTGAAGTAACCCAAGCACATGCTACCAAAAAGTAAGATTTTGCACCAAGGTATACCCTGGATCCAAAAGTACTGAACAGAACTCCTGACTCCTTAGCCACTATGTCAATTAAAGTAATCATCATCATCACCACCATCATCACACCATAACTCATGACATAATGATGATATAATAGGTACTTCTCATAATATTTTACACCGACACGGATATCTTTGAACATTACTCTGCCGTTTATGGACCTATTTTCAAAATTCCTTTTTGATGTATTGGGTATAATCCGTAATTTCTCTCATTGTCACCAAAGCGGTGACCTGATGATCCCTAACTCCTCGAAATTTATATGGACATATATTGTGATTTTAACTTTTTCTTTTTTCCCAAGCATATGCTACTCGTACCAAAAAGTAAGATAATGCATCAAGGTATACTCTGATAGAGTAGATGTCGTAGATAGAGGAGGATACGCGTTCGGAAATTTCGACATTGTTTGAAGAACTGCAAGCATATGCCATTATGTAACGTACTGTAATCATCATCATCATCTTATATACAATACTATACTAATGGAAGCTTGGCGCGTATTCAATTATACATTCGATCGTTTATTTTAAACGTTCTTACAATGTGTTAATAATAATTTAACAAATATCACTAAGGAAGGAAGCTGCGCATTTTTATGTTAAATACGTTTTTTCTTTCGTCGTTCAACAATATATCAATAATGAATATATCTATTAATGTCAGTCCGATTGGCAGTTTGATCAATTTTTGCGTTGTTCGGAAAATCGGAATGTGGAGGGTTCGTACCCCGGTCAAATATTTTTGTGATTACTTAAAACAAAATTAAATCTACTAGAGCACCGAGCAAAGCAAAGCGAAATGTTGATAAGCACGAAATAATGATTGTCTCGGTAGGTGTCATGCTGGTGCTTACCGGTGGGCACGTCCCAGGCAGGGCCGTTGTAGGCGTGACACACCCTGCTCATGATGTCGCCGAGGTCGCGGCCGCAGAGCTTGAACGCCATGGACGCGCAATCGCACTCCAAAACCATCGCCAAGTACAGAACGGCTAGTTGCACTATCTGCTTCATTTTGACTGAAAATAAAACTTACATGAGATTTGACTGTTGCTCATTGTTATAATAATTTACGTCTACTTTTTGTTGCGTGAGTATTCTTGCGCAAAATCAGTAGCCAGTTAGTTACAGCTTGGCAAAAAAGAGTATGAAGCGGCTACAGCAAGAACTAAAAATATTTTCGACTGTATCGTCTTTTATCCTTATTAGATTGGGATGACATATTTAATTTAATAAAATAATAATAAAAAAACTTTGGTCTTTTTCATCCGTTATTGGATGATTTATACAGTATTCTCCGAGGGAAATACAACTCTTGAAATACTGTAGTGCCTGGGACAGTCGGTTTTAAATGTATGGTTGCCCAAGCATATACGGCATTCTTACAACACAATCAGCCTAGTCCAGAGGAATGACTGGTCAATACGTCTGGGACCAACCATGTGCGGGTTCCTCACGATGTTTTCCTTCACTGATAGAGCGTCCGTATGTACTTGAGATCTGAAAACGTCTCATTGGTACACGTCACAACCTGGGAATCGAACCTGCACTCTCTCGAGTGCGAATCAAATGGTCTACTCACTAGGCCACGGAGCAAAATAAATTAAATAATATATATAATAAATAAATAAAGTAGGTATATATCATTCCAATCTATCAAAGATAAAGATAATACAATCCAAAATATTCTTAGCTCATACCTACTCTCTCTTGCCAAGCCGTACCTATTGCTTTGCCTAATCACAGTGATGCATAGATATGTACATATACACCGCTGCACTATAGCTGTAGATTTCACGTATTAGGTATAACTAGTGCCCTTATTGTAATTACGTACTTGCGAAAAACTGGTGGGTGTTTTAATTATAATATTACTACAATAATATTTTTATTGCTGGCAAATTCCACACTGATTTGTGAACTAATGACCTATTTGTTTTATCTCAACGAAGGACAGCTCAAAATATGATGAATATAAAAGAGTGGGTAAGTACGCAAACAGAATTAAATTTAAATTTTAATATCTTATTATATGAGCGAGTTACTGCTTCCGTGCTATATGAAAGTAACAGCCTTCCATTAATATTGTATTTTATGTGTTTCTGAAAATTTGTTTTCAAGTCCAAGGATATAAAATGAGATGTGTGACACAATAAATCTGAAGGTTTAGTTGCTACTTGCTTCAGTTCCAAGAAATACAGGATTTATGCTACCTGGAGTTTATGTTCATTTAACAATTTCTATAATTATAAATTGTAAACATTACTGTCACAAGTTACGACGTTTATAATTAACTTCTAAAATACTAACTATAATCAAATTAGATTTAAAAATACATTTACATAAAAATTTAATTCCAATTATATTTTTAAAACTTGTTACCAAACATAGCGGCTTAATTAAATTATTTACTCACTGCTTTGCGCATAAACTGAATTTTTTTTTAAGCGCGTATCTGCAATCGGAGTGTGGAATGCTCGTAACTTGAGAACAGTTACGCTTTTATACTGAGGGGTGCGTAACTTGACACCGGCTTCCCCCAATAGCGTCGCTATCACACAATAACATTGGTATTTAAGTACCCTTTTCATTTCCTAAGTATTGTACTTAATGTTTTTCCAAATTTTGATAAGATATCATGGGCATATTTGGGTGTGGCGTATAGAATTACAATAGCACTTTAAAAGCGTAAATAATTTTAATATTGTGTAAGTGATAACTGAAACCTTTAGGTACAGTGGCATATCGGATTCCTAACAGAGTACAGAGAAAACGAAACAGCCGAATTCTATGTATCATGAATTTTAAATAATATTTAAAATAGAATATTGTTCTAATCAATATTATCAAAACGTAGGCCTTTTGTGTCTATACCTATATGTGAGAAAGTCTATATCTAATTTGTATGAAAATAATTTTACTTTACGTTTGATAAAGATTTTACGACACCTATTTTTTAAGCGATAACTAAGCGTATTTATTGTTAGTAAGACAAACAAAGTGAGATGACCTGGTAAATACAAACATAAACTTTTTCAATCTTACAATTTCTACTACTTTTGTTTACAAATTCAGATAAGTATTTTTATAAAGTGGTACTATTATATTACGTTGCCCATTTAAATACTCATTTGTTATTGCTATTGTTAATAGTGTGTACCTACACTACATGAACGATAAAAAAGAAAGTATAGTACCGCTGTGATAGTACTAACGTAACTGAGTATTACGTAGAGGCTCTACGTGACGTAGACAATAATTTTGGTAATTCGGCAGGACGAGCTACGGCATACGCAACGTTACGAGCCGTAACAAAATACCGTAGCAGAGTTCGAGTTCATGATTTTAAATAAGCTAGTGAAGGCCACTACCACTACCATGAACGACCTCTGTGGCTCAGTGGTTAGCGCATTGGCGCTCAAGCCGGAGGTCGCGGGTTCGAATCCCGCCAGGGAACAAAAACGTTTTCTGTGTTCCTGGGTCGTGGATGTTTATCAAATATGTGTATAATATAGTAAAAATCTTAAATATAAGTATAGTATAAAAAGTATTAAATATATTTCCGTTGTCTGGTACCCGTAACATTTCTTCTTCAGATACTTACCACGGGACCAGACTGACGTGGTGTGAAGCGTCCATAGATATTAAAAAAAATAAATGAAATTTCTTAAAAAATATTTAATTCTTTTAATTTAATTAAATATTAAATTATTTAATTTTACTTTATTTCATACAAGCTTTTGCTTAGAACTATGCGTAAACGATATAGTGCCCTTATAAAAAAACTTTGCTTCAAGGCAATAATGAAATGAGATCTGATTGTCTGATTGCAACTTGTTAATAGACGCCAAAATGCGCGTTTAATTTTAACTAAGCCTTTTAATTCTAAAGCATAAAGTGAATACGAGTACTCCTAAAGTTCGAAGTTTTTACTTGATAAAAAACAAACCACTTCATCCTACTACTAATATACATGTGAAAGTTTGATGATGATTGGAAATGTGAGTAAAGAACATCAACCCAGGATGTTCGTTACTCTTTCACGCAAAAACTATTTTGATGAAATTTGGTATGGTAGTAGTTTAATCTCTAGGTCTAGATTAACACATATACTACTTTTTATTTCGAAAAAGTATAGTGTTCCCATGGGATCAGTATCTCATCCCATCACTGTAAATAGAATCAAAAGGTTTAGTAATTTACACGAGCGGAGCCGCGAGCAAAAGCTAGTAAAATAATATTATGTAGCTATTAGCAGCTAGGTCACCTTCACTTACTGATAATCATTCGGTCTAACTGTATGATATAAATATTTGTAATTTCTAAATAAATAATATAAATTAGGTCTTTACCTATAAAATTGCCGTTTTGTATGAAAAAATTTAAACAATTTTTTTTATGTATTTTTTATTTGTATTAATCGAAGTAATCACCCAGTAATCAATGCATCTTTGCCAAGGCAGTGGCAGTTTATTGATGCCCTTCTTAAAGAAATCAGCTGGACGGGAGGCAACAAATTCTTCAAAGGCATTTTGTACTGCCTCTCGGGTATTGAATTTTTTTCCCGCCAAGAAGTGACGAGTGAGTGAAGATGACGGATAGCTTCCAACCCCAGTTCTTGCAACTTGGAGACCGTCTGCTGGGCAGTTTGAGGTCGCGCGTTGTCGTGCAGCAGCGGAGACGAGCGATTGACCAATGCTGGTTGGAGATGTGCCAGCTTCTCCATCATTGTGTTCAGTTCTTCACAGTACACATCTGCAGTAATGCTCACCCCGTTTGGTAATAAGCTGTGATGAATCACACCGACGCTAGACCACCAAACAGTGACCATCACTTTTCTAGGGGAAAGTTTTCGTTTAGGGCATTGTTTAGGTGCTGAACCAGGATCCAACCAATTTGCTGAGCGCTTGCGGTTATAAAAACAGAATCCATTTTTCATCGCAGGTAACAATGCGGTTCAAAATTCCTTCATTTGTGTGTCTGTTGAGCAGTGCAAGGCACGTCTCAACGCGTACTTTGCGCTGGCGATCATTGAGTTCGTGGGGCACGCATTTGTCAAGATTTTTTACCTTGCCAATTTGACGCAAATGGACCAATATTGTTTTGACGCTAACGTCGAAAGCTGCTGCTAATTCATGCCGTAGATTGTGTATCATCAGCTTCCACAATCGTCTTTAATTCGTCATTGTCGACCAAAGTGTTCGGACGACCGCGAGGTTCATTTTTCAGGTCGAAATTTCCAGAACGGAAGCGAGCAAACCAATAACAGGTGGTGCGTTGGTTTGTAGTGTTAGCTCCGTAAACGTCGTTGATGTTGCGTGCCGCTTGTGCCGCGTTGCTACCACGACGGTACTCATATTCCATAATTACTTGAATTTTTTACGTATCCATGATGACGAAAAAGATTGAAATGCGATGAAAATGTAACACTAATCAATAAACAAATGACTACTTTTTAAAAAGAATTCCATGTTTTTAAAATAAAATTAATTTGAAATTAGAATTCTTAGCCAAACAAAAATTATTTTGATTTGAAATGGCCAGTACTGCAGAACGGAAATTTCATAGGTTACTTAGGTTTCATAGGTTAGGGTACACCTATTATTTAGTGTTGACTGTGAGAATGTGCACCTACTTGAGTTAGCTAAACATATTATTATGTATCTACCTATATACAAATAAATAAAATTGAAGTGTCTGTTGTAATTTTAAATTACTAGCTTTTAACTAAATGCACATGAAAGTATATACAGTACTTACAATAAAATATCAATTTTTAAATTCTCGTCATTCCGTCGGTCTGTCTGTTTGTTCCGGCTTATCTCTGAAACAGCCGACCCGATTTTCACGGGACTTTCACTGTCAGATAGCTGATGTTATAAGGCGTAACTTAGGCTACTTTTATCTCAGGGTTCCGTTTAAAAAATAAGGTTCCGCTTCCGTTAGTTCGACGCAAACGAAGTTGCGGGCACCGGCTAGTATCTAATATGAATCATGAGTGAGCTCTGGATGTAGAGATTTGTCTAGAATTTCCATTTTGAGTCTAGACGTCTTCCTGACCGAGATTCCGAGACCCAATCTTCGTATTTTCCTTGTAGTTTGAACCTCAAGTTAAACAGCTATTTGTAAAGTATCTATTTCTCAATATGAAATTAAATATTAATATCTACGAAGAGAAATGCTTATACAATAACTAGACTTACTCGGCTATCTTATCGTGCAAAAGTATTGCACCGAGAATCGAGATTACTAAAAAATACTGTTTACTCTATTTATAAATAATTGTTCTCATTTTTAATATCTTTACGGGTTCAATGAACTTCCTATTTATAAGAACTGTCTTGGTTTAATATTGCGCATAATATGGTTTAATATGTAAACAAAATTATATAATATTGTTCTTTCTTACGTACAAACATCTAGGCTGTTTCCTACAATCAGGGATAGCATTTAGCATATATCAGATAGCATTTTGTAGGAACCAGCAGATTTTTTTTTTCAACTAAGAAAATTGATCCCATAGTAAAAGTTGCTTATATTCAAGAGTATATTCACTCCTGAAATTTTGGACACTGACTGATAAAACACCAGGTATAAAATAGGGGACTACGTAACTCATTTTCGCGACAATTGTAAAAATTATGTACCTATTTTACTACTCAGTAAATCAGTACTCAACTAATTTAACTTTATAGACCATTATACTATGAAGTATGTACCTACTAGGTATTGATGATTTTAAAATTTAGACTCGATCCGGCGCAATAGTCTAGATTCTAAACGACAGATTTTTTTATTTCATAAATAATTTGTAGCACTCTTAAATATGAGTAATATAGGTATTATAAGGCCGCAGGAACATATTTGTAAATATCTCCGAAATTTCTGCGTTTAAGTGTATGAAAACTGCTGTGAATACAAACATCTCCGCGGCAAACAGCTAGTTGTTTTATTCAATAAAAAGCCAAGCATTTATTCGATTAATGCTCCGAGTAAATAAAAATAACCTTCCTTGTTCATAAAAATGCAAATCAGCTTCTTCCTTTCTTTAAGTGCCGTTCTAAAAATAATGTGGGGTGGGTGCAGCATGAACCGTTTAGTCATACTCGTGGATTGCTATTTTTAACCGACTTCCAAAAAATGGAGGCGGTTATGCATTCGGCTGTAATTTTTTTTGTATGTTCAACGATAATTCCGCCGTCTGTGGACCCATTTTCAAAATTATTTTTTTGATATAAAGGGTATAATCCCAAGTTGGTCCCGTTTTTAGCAAAATGGTGATTTGATGATGGGATTCATGAGAAATCGAGGGAACTCTTCGAAATTTATATCGACACATATGGTGATTTTGACTTTTTCTGAAAAAGTCTATGCATATGCTACCAAAAAGTAAGATTTTGCACCAAGGTATAGTCTGGATCCAAAAGTACTGAACAGAACTCCTGAGTCCCTATAGTACCGACTTCAAAATTAAGAAGATTGAGTAGAGAAATAGTTAAAAATTTTGCCGAATTTAAAAGGGGAATTATTTAGAAAATAGTTTTATTTCATACTTTTTTGTGCATTTTTACTTTGGAAGTAGGTTTTAATTTTTGGTTTAATTATTACAACTGATAGCACTAAAATGAATATTGAATTCATCATTATCATCCGCAACTCACATAGAGACGTGCCTCGAAAAGATCAGGCCCTAGTGGTAGAGCAGCTTATTGCGTTACAATAGCAGTCTTTCTATTGTCTGATCCGAGATTTAATATTCAACAATCTTAAGTTTTATTAAATCTTTCAAAACTTCGAACGTAAAATTAAGATTTTTCAGAACTGAATTTTATAGATTTTTAGTATCGTTCACAAATTCATCCGCGCGGTGTCACGTTCAAAGTTTAAAAGCATTTTACACAAAATACACACTCTAGATTGGAAGTTCAAAACGGGAGTATTTTTTCTATTATTTTGGCGTCTATCGGCAAAGAAAATAGTAGTCTGAATATTGAAAACGCTTTATCAAAGTAAACAACGACGAATGAAATTGGTACGGAACCAAGAACGTAATTAAACCATTGATTCCATCAGCATAATCGGACAATTAGAGATATAAATAAATTCAATGGCACATCGCTAGTAGGTCAGTTATATTGTTCATGCGACGTTAGCTTCAAGTTCTGTTCCGTTTTAGATGTTACCATAATCTGCTATTATATATATTTATTTTAATATCTTTTAATTAATAAGCTGGCGAATTTTTACGTAATAATATTAACGGCAATTTTCATTTTCTCAATTTTATATTTAAATAATTGACTCATTAGACTTATTGCTAGCTTAGGCAAGGTAACATATTTCTGTGGAATGTCGTTTTAGCAGTTTCGAGGTACTAAATAGATATATAACACTCAGTAGAGTGCTGTCGATTTCGCACTTCGATACGTGAGTTAAATCCGCAGTTATGTTAAGCATTATCACGTTGTACCTAGCTGAAAATCACGTTGACAGGTCCCTGTAGAGTCATGAGTATAAGAACGATTTTTGTAAAGAAATGCTTATTATAATTGCATTACTAAGCATACATTTCCAATTTTTCGCCGTTTGTTTACTTATTAATGTTTTTAATAATACATATGCGCGTATAAGCATGTTAGTACATAAATAACATTTATTTAAATGAACCCATAAGAAAGTGAGTTGGGTCGGCGCGAAATACGAGTCGGCCGTGCACAGCCATAACAATGGCAGATTGTCGTGGAGTTGCGGAGGAGCGCGGCGAGTGGCGAGCGGCGACAGTGATCACACGTACAACGCGTGCGCATGTACTGAGTACTTCCAATACCAGATACTTCTCAGGGCTCTCATATGGCTTTCAAAGAAATAAATCGACTCTCAATTTTATTTTCTGTGCAAGTTTTAGTACAGCATGGTACAGTCTAATTCTCCTTAAGGACGTGAGTGGTCAGTGAACTCGGTGATGATAATGATATTTATTGTTGGTTAGCACCTCTACTAAGACCACCCACATTGGAGCCACTAGGAACGTGGCAACTGGCAAGAGGCAGCCCTAGTAGTGTACGCTGGCACGGCTCGGTGCGCCTGCACTGGATTAAATAATTGCCTACATCTCGGGCCGATCAGCCTTGCTGTCCGTTTGAGCCGAGTGTTGTAAGGTTTTGTGCTTTGATATTGCTCAACGTTATACGCGTTTTAGGTCAGTTCATACTTCATTCCTTTTGTTCTATACCACTAAGTGCTATCCTTCAGACACTTGTTAGGTCCATAACTTCTTAAATCTATAATCCTTTTGAGCTACACGATGTGGACTTATTATTGAATAAGTAAATAATAAGTAATAAATGTGTATTTTGTGACACTAATTTAATAAGCACGTTCTCAGAAATATCTATAAGTATTTATTTGTTATAAACAACAAGAGCAAAAGTAACTTTACCAATTTTACGATGAAGTGGCTTATTTAAATATGCTCTTACTCATATAATTTAAATATTTCAGGAACACATTATGTAAAATTCACCTTAATTAAAGTGGCTAAATAATAAATTTCAACATCAGCTAAGACTTACGGCCGAATACTGAAACGCTAATTAATATTAAGAGCCCTCCTGTTCACAGGCTGTCGCTGTCTCTGCTAGCCGAAACGACAAGAACAGCACGTGAATTAAGCGCCACTTAATTAAACTATCGTTCCAGTATTCGGCCGTAAGTCCATAAAAAAATACAATTTTTAAAGCCCCAATACTAAAACCAGGTTTTCAACGACAACAAACGATTGTGTAGGCTTCGATCCAAAGTCCATGCTGTATTAGTAGGTATTAAAGGTTCATTGTTATTTATAGACGGCAGCCGCGGTCGGCAACCGAGTATGCGCCGAATACGATAATGTTGGTAATTGAAAAACTATCGAGAGTCCTGTCGACGGTCTTCTCAATTGTGGTCCATGGGGGGGGGACGTCGAATGTCGATCAATGTCTAACGTGCGAAACCAATAACTCCAACAACAAACAAAAACAGAGGGTTGTTATCTATATATATACTAGCTGTCCCGACACACGTTGTTCTGTCGCATCTATAAATATAGTGTTGATTTTTCCCCGCAATTTTTCCAATATTTCGCACCGTTTATATTTCAAGACCAAAATTAGCCAAATCCATCCAGCCGGTCTCAAGTTTTAGCGAGACATTGGAATTGCAATCCATTTTTATTATATAAATGGATTGCAATTCCAATGTCTCGCTAGATTTTGAGACCGGCTGGACTGATTTGGCTAATTATTGTCTTGAAATTTAAACGGTTAAAGAAAATATATAAGATTTTCCATTACTTTGTAATTTTATATATCAAAACACATTTTATAAATTTATGTCACGTCTCACGGGAACGGGATTAAAAGTATCCTATGTCCGTCTCCTGGTTCTAAGTTACCTCCCCACCAATTTTCAGCCAAATCGGTTAAGCCGTTCGTGAGTTATAAATAGTGTAACTAACACAACTTTCTTTTATATATATAGATATATAAAAGGCAAAGCTGATTGACTGATGTATCAATGCAAATAGGTGATAAAAGTTTGTATGAAAGTTTTTATTCCTTGGACATATTTCATGATATTTCGTATGAATAGAGTACGGAAGAAATAATGAGTTACGTAAAATAGGACGAACGGTTTTAATTAAACGATCAGGCCAAATTTTTAATGCTGAAAATTGAAAATTTACATACGTATTTCTCATTTGACGAAAGCTACTAAGGAAGGTGTTTTCAAAATTCAACCCCCAAGGTGGTGAAATAGGGGACAAAAGTTTGTATGAAAGTTTTAATTCCTTGGACATATTTGCATGATATTTCGTATGAATTGAGTACGGAAGAAATAATGAGTTACGTAAAATAGGGGACGAACGGTTTTAATTAAACGATCAGGCCAAATTTTTAATGCTGAAAATTGAAATTTTACATAAGTATTTCTCATTTGACGAAAGCTACTAAGGAATGATTTTTCAAAATTCAACCCCCAAGGTGGTGAAATAGGGGACAAAAGTTTGTATGAAAGTTTTAATTCCTTGGACATATTTGCATGATATTTCGTATGAATTGAGTACGGAAGAAATAATGAGTTACGTAAAATAGGGGACGAACGGTTTTAATTAAACGATCAGGCCAAATTTTTAATGCTGAAAATTGAAATTTTACATAAGTATTTCTCATTTGACGAAAGCTACTAAGGAATGATTTTTCAAAATTCAACCCCCAAGGTGGTGAAATAGGGGACAAAAGTTTGTATGAAAGTTTTTATTCCTTGGACATATTTGCATGAAATTGCGTAAGGGAAAATAGTTAGTTGCGTATTTCAGCTTCTCTAATTTATTTTTTAATATTCAACCCCTAAGGGAGTAAAATAGGTTTAGGCCAAAAAATAATTTTGAAACTCGTGGAAAAAAAAACAAAATAAAATTAGATTGCAAGAAATGAAATCTATTGCATTAAATCGACCGCGCGCGACAAGGACAACTGATGTAGCACGACAGAGAGCGATACATACATACATAGGAGTCAAGAAAGATCATTGAGTTCATGTCTGAACAGCTGACCGAGAAACGTAAGGGGTTTTTCACGTTTTAAGATTGCTAAATTAATATCAACATACACACCTTATAAAATTTAAATCTCATGAAGGGTAATGATAATAATTATTAGTCCTGATATAATAATTAGTTAAGTTCTTACGACTTCCCATCACACTTTGTACAGGCTTTGGACTGACAGATTAGCATAAACGAGTTACCGCCGCGGTGCGGCATGAATGTGATTATGCCACTCCCTTTAAACCACTGCACCGCTCCAAGAATGGTGCGCTCGTTTGGGCTTCTTCGCCGAACTTCACCCAGATTCTCACCACCTATGTGGTAGCAGAAGATCATGTGAAGGTAATCAATAATTCATTGAATAATGATACGGTATTGCAATAACTCAAAAATCGACGGAATCTTTCAACAATCAAATCGCAATTACTGAAAAGAAAACAAAATTTCAGTACCTTATACATTACAGAGGTGAGGGGGTGTAATATTTTATATTCAAAAACAGATAGTCTGAGATGTGCTCCAGCGATCAGACGATATGGCGACGCCACTTTCATTTAAACGCCGACAAACATTCCATTGCCGCTACCCTATTAAAAAGGATCTTATAAAGGATCTTTCACATGAAATTAATTAATTATTTTTAATAGTATTAATCTCGTTAGTATTACATGATATTAGTTTTGATTTATGTTCAATCAGCATCACAAATAAGAAAATGTACCTCAAAAAGTAGTTACATACCTACCTACTTAAAATTAATTTAAGCACCTTTGTAATTGATCGTGTTTATGTTTACAACTTACACTCGTCGTGTGTAAATATAGGACTTTCAAATTACAACATTATTATTATTATAAAAATAACAAATGAAATCACATACCTACGTCAAAAACGACTTTCTTTTTTTATTATAAATGACTAGATTTTGTCCGCGGCTTCACCCGCGTGGAATCTTGGAGAAAAAACTTTTTCGGCAAATAACTCTATTCACTGCAATATACTTCTGTATAAAATATTGAAAATGTTTTTTAGGGGTAAAAACGGGACCCTATCACCTCGATGCGACGCGATGTGTGATACCGCTTGATATAACTATTATAATTTTCGCGCTTGAATATAAATTTTACGATCCAACCACATACAACCAGGGATATATCACTGCATTTTAAATCTTCGAAAATGTTCATTTAAATTGCATGCTGTAAAGGGCCATATTGATCTATATTAAATGAGGATTAATGCTGTTTTGCTTAAAAACGCTTCGTAAATAAGCCATTATTTCTCGTAAAAAGTAAAGGATAAAAAATGGTCCCTAAGAGATAGATGTATACTATCGTGGATTATTTTGTAGACCTTTTTAAGGTATTTAGGACATTAGAAACCGCTAAAATTATCAGTGTTTCTCTACTATATTATGCATGTTATACTCGTATAAATATATATAAACCTTCCTCTTGAATTACTCTGTCTATTAAATAACCCGCATCAAAATCAGTTGCGTAGTTTTAAGCGTAGATTTGGTACGGAGCGAACTATATCCGATGCGGACCGCGGCGGACTCAATTAATAATAATTATGTTCGCCGGACTACAGCTGTACACACGGTCGGATTTGGTACGGAGCGGACCAAATCAGTGGTCCGCTCCGTACCGAATCCGTACTTAAGTTACTTTTAAGTTCCATGTTCCTTATTAAATAGAATGTATTTTTATTTAGGTTGGGGATTTTGACTTTAACAATTTTATTGGTATCAGATGTTGAGATGAGAGAAAACGGAAGTTCTCAACCCTCAAATTACAAATACACGTTCTTCGATTTTAGCGTTTGGCAAAGCGACTCTACGGTGTGCAGTGTTTACTTAAATTTAAAGAGTTTTTAAAATGCAATAAGGACTGAGTGCCTAAAGCCGATTTCTTTAAGGTTGAGGGTAAGAATTCAATTTTTTTTTAATTTAACATTTGACATAAAATGTGAGTAATAAAAATATACATATTATTTTATAATTTATAATTAATCAAGAAGGTACAAACAGTTAATTTAAATATTCGTACGTCAAACTTGTAATTTGTTTTTGAGAGTTTTCGAGGATGACGTCGATTGTCTTGTCACTCTTTTCGAGATTCGTCCGGTCGACCGCGACATAACAAGGTCACAGGTAAACGTCTTGCCGTTCAATGGACGCCTCCGACCCCAATTTAAATTTTGACCCCATGAGAGTAATATACGTTGGATCAATCGAGATTGTGAGTTGGAATTATTTTCTTTTATTACTCGTAATTATGATCATTGCTAATCACAAAAGTTAGAGATCTACAGTAGTTTATATGGAATTTTTATTTTTACTTTACCACAGTAAAGTCGTAATTAGCCTCGATAAAAAGTCTAAGATTACCAGTCCGCTAATGTTGTGGCCATATGAAGAGCGTAGACTTAGACTTAGAAGTCTAGCGTAAGAATTTCATAGAATTCACGCATTTTTGGGATTCCGTAGTTCGAGAGAGGTTGGAAGTTTGTCTGTATTACATATAGAGTAGATAATATATGATAGACTCGTCTGCTGGCCTGAAAATATTAAAGGAACGCTCAGGCTTGGCACCGTCGTATTGCCCTACTGAACACGCATTCATTATTGTGATAAAAGCTTATTTATTTTGTATTATGCTATAATTTTTTATATTCTTAGTTATAAAAATTTCTTGGGAAGCAAACGTCAAAAGAAGCATGGGCTTGTCAGATTTATTTTCAGCCATTTTGGACGCTTATCTTAATCTTATTCTAATTTTGCATCTCAGTTTAAAATCGGTTTAAGAAAATGGAGCATCGGGTAGTTACTATTTTATACAAGAAAAATAATTTTCTTTCACATAATAATTATAAAAATGAATGCAAACTGACTAGCTACCTACGATTTACGATCAAAATTCTTTACTAAACAAAATATTTTTAATGATAATAGAAATTCTGAACGAGTTGTCGTCTTTAAATAGCTCTGCGCGTGATGAGTGATTATAAAGACTAATAGATTTTCTAACGCAAACGTAGAGAGTCGCTGGACAAGTGCGGCTTAGTGATTGTGGAGTCAAATAAGGTGCGTAACATTTCTAAAGCCTGCTTGCTGGCTCGGAGTTTGTAACATTTACATACTATGTGAGTTACATATTAGCAAATAATATTTATCGCCCTTAATTTATCTTTAAGACAATTCAGACTTGACAATGTTTTACGTAGGTATACCTAATTATTGGTGGTTCTCGAATACAGAAATATCATGAATTTGTGTAACATCAAAAATATAGCTTCTAAGTACCTAATAGGCACTAGGCACTGTTTGTATTTGGAGAAATAATAAAGTAAATTGCTAAATCATACTCTGCTTAGAAAAAAATTAAAAACTCGTGCAACGTGCACTCGATTCAGGCTCTCGTTTGACATTTACAATTTTTATAACTACCGTAAATAATTCTAGGGCGGATCCAATCACAACTCGTGAGTTCGATTCATAAGGAATTTCACTTACCTCAGATTTGTGTAATTCCAAGACATTCAATCAAGTGAGAACGCACAGTCGCGGTTTGGCGCGCGGTAAGCGGGCGCAGTCGTGTCGCGCCGGGCACGCTCGAGCGTCGTTCAGTGGCGCTACTCACGCTGTCAGCGGCGCAGGCGCACGCGCATCTTATATGTCGCGATGGGCGGCGCGACAGCGGCCGACACGCCCCACCCCGCCCGCACGCCGCGCGGGACATCAGGGTTGCCGATTACACGACAATCCTCGTGTAATCCACCTCTGCGGGTCACAAGGAACAGCTCCAAGACTGGCAACCCAATTCGAAACTGCCTGGCTCTAAATCTAAACAGCAGACCTGTCTGATAAGATAAAAATATTATCAGACAGGTCTGCTGTTTACTTTAACTCCAGACGCACTTGCGCTTCCAGGTTTAATTTACATCTCATGTAGGATATTTATAGATATTGTCGAGTACTTAATATGTCTCAGTTAACGTGTTTCATGTCATACTCGTTATCCAGAACAGTTATGATTAAAAAAAACCTTCAAATAACAATATTTGTCA
The DNA here is from genome assembly GCA_037179445.1 of Phengaris alcon alcon. Classification (NCBI taxonomy): domain Eukaryota; kingdom Metazoa; phylum Arthropoda; class Insecta; order Lepidoptera; family Lycaenidae; genus Phengaris; species Phengaris alcon. Next base: position 1,323,958 of record JAYRCH010000004.1, on the reverse strand, counting down.
CTTGATATTATATCTTGATATATTGGGTAATAAGAGAGAACTTATGGCTCCTTTAGCGACTTGTAGTTTGACTGTCCCTTCAAAAGTCAAACATTTTCAACGAAGGGCCTATCTTATATTCATCTATTTTATATATATTAAACTTTCATGTAATAACTACTTAACGGGTTTTGATAAAATTTGGTATGGTAGTGGTTTAACACATAAGCTACTTTTTATCGCAGCATATTATATTTTATTTAATGTACGGTTCCCGCGAGATTTCTTTATACGTGTACGGCTGACGCGGCCGTGCAATGCCCACATCATAATATGCTCAAAATCACTCTATATGTATCGACCACGACAGTGCCTAGGCTTCTTCTCTTCTGCTATTACTTTATTAATTAAAATAAATAAATATTTATTTACAATTTTCGCTTCGTAGTGGGATTCAAACGCAGATGGATCGTCTGATGGTGAGCGTCTAAGCGATTACCGCTGCTTATGAAGACCCACTATACCAAAGGCACAAATTGCGTGCGATAGAAAATGTGATCCCAGTGTTTGCAAGCTCTATTCCCCTCTTTAGGCCTAAGGTATTCTCACTTACCTACTAGGCGAAACCATGCGGTTTTGAAGCCGACTTTCCGTGAGGCCATGGTATTCTCCCGAACAAGCTTTACCTTTGACTAAAATAGGCTTAGACCATGTTGACTATAAATGTTTGGTACTCATAATTATATAATTCGTTAGTAATAAGAGGGGACTATGACAAATTAAGCCTTCATGTGATCAGCTATCTTTTTGTATGTAAATTCTTTGTCTCAACTCTCAATCCCTGCAGTTATCTAAATGACATATGGATTATTTTAATTTATAATCCACACCTATTTAGAACTTACTATACTTACTAATGTTAATTATACAAATAATATTAAAATATAGAGTAAGTTAGGTTACCAGGAACATATAAGTCTCTTATTTATAAACTATTTTTACTTATTTTTTTTACTTAATACTTATATATAACTATAACTCTTATTTATAATATAAACAATTACCTACCTTAAATTTGTGATGCTCATTAATAAATTGCCGCTGTAGGTATAACATATGCCAGAAAGTAACTTCAGATTATGATGATGATGACGATGATTATTTTGATTGCGGGTAGTAGATGTTCAAAGTCCTACACTAGGTATCTTTATTTGTTCAAAATGACTAAGAACCTGTAACATTATACCTGCATCATTTGCAGATGTTACAGGTAACATGGTAACACAGGACGATGATGATGATGGGTGTCAGTGGCATATGCTATTGTTATGCAGTATATCAAAGCATCAATTTATATATGCGCTCTATACCACAAGTTTCACGCCTTGTCATTGACATTTGTAAACATAACCTAAGTGCAGAATAATTTTTCTCAGTAAAACAATTATTACGCTTGGCAGCGACTTTTATCAGCTTTGGGTGTATCAACTAACATTCGGATTTAACAAAATTAAACCTGTCATTTCAGCAGTTCTTTGGAAGAATAGTGTGCAGTTTTGGTTTCATATTGCAAAAAACATCTTCTGTACACTCTATATATTATTACTTCTCGGGCAGAACTTCGAATCGTTCGATTAATTTTTATGAACTTTTTACCTAATTTGCAACGGCTTTTATATTAAATTATTAATTTAAACGAATTTGTAAGTTTTATATAGTTAGTAAGTGTTACATAAAACTGCAGGAAATGTCACTCTTGTGAGAATGTTGCCACCAAAGAGAATGTAACTACGTATTCTACGTAATAAGAGGTGGAACTCCGAATAAAAAAAATAGTGTTCGAAATTCAAAGTTTTACCTTAGCTTCTTACGTATTATCGACTAAAAGTGAAAGATTCAAGCCTAAAATAAAAAATAAAATAAAATTAAGGCTACATTCCCACGAGCGTTTTTATGTAGTCGCGACAGACAAAACTCTCGTGGGTACGAGGGCTCAAGGTTGGTAACCAAAATATTTCAGGTTATCACATACAGCATAGCCTGATTATCTTCAGCGGTTATCCGTTGATGAAAAATAAGTACACTTCTGTGGGGCTAGCAGGAACATTTGACAGCGGCGTAACGTAACGTTATCGAATGTATTCTGTTATAACCTATGTATTGTAAAAAAATGTTTTTTAAAATGGTCTGCAAAACCTTAGAGCATTAAACAAAAGTTGGTTTAATGCTCTAAAACAAAAATAAATGTTTCGCCATAATTAATAATTTACGAATCCCTGGGTGATATTTGTTTAGTTATATTTTAGAAATGTCTACAGTGTCGTGTATCTATGCTGAAAAATCATCATCATCATCACATACCACCGTCCACTGCTGAACGTAGGCCTACTTTCCCTGCGCCCCCCAATGAGCGCCAACTATGTCGATCCTGGGTAGCCCTCATCCATCCGCTGCCAGCTACCTTCTTCAAATCGTCTGTCAATCCTGCCGCAGGACTACTACGTTTGCCTAATTTACCTTTAGATTATTTTAGAGCTTAAAATCTATAGTTGATCTACTAAATGATAATAAATGTTGATCTATCTACTATACTAAATGTGAATGATTGTGAGGATGGATGGATGTTTGTGACTCTTATACGCAAAAACTGCTAAACAGATTTGATGAATTTTGGTATGGTAGTAGTTTTTTACCTTTCATTTAATTTTATAATAGCCTTATTTAATCTATAGTCTAAGGGCTGGATTAAATTATTGAAAAATAATATTCGAATAAATAAATACATTTTATATCAGGATAAAACAAAGGCTAATTTTATCCCAAAAAAATACCTACAGTATTCCAGTAGATTATTATATTTACGCGGGCGGAGCCGCGGGAAGAAGCTAGTGTTCAAATATAATAAAGATGATTTGAACCATCGATATAGGGTTTCCGTCACGGCTGAGTAATAGCTGCGGTCTACCTCGTGAATACTCCATGTCAGTGACTCTGGCTACAAATAGCAAACTCTTTTTATTTGCTGAGCTTAAAATAACCTCGATATTAACAGACAGACGCAGTGATAACAATGATCGATGAAGTCTTTCCCTCGTGTAATTATTTAAATGAGTGTATTCCTGTCTCGCCTACTAATCAACTCCAGAGTCATCTGTAGAAGGTGTGGTATAAAGTGATTTTAGGGACATGCTGCAATTTAAACATGTCGATATTTTACAGTGTTAGACATGATGAATATTTTGGACACAAAAAAGTCTTTTAATTTGAATACCTCTTTAACCATTCATTTACCACTGTGCGGCGAAAGTATGAATTTCTTAACGTTCATACGACTTTTGAATGACTTCAACGAAGACACTTGTGACTTTTGTATGACGATTATACAACAAAGTTGTTCATATAAATGAGGCCCTTTTCGCGTTCAATAAACGTTATTAAAACGTTAGTGTGACTTAGCTGTGGTAATATAATAACGTTTACTAAACTATTGTACGACGATAATTTGTTACTTACTTGTCCTGATACGCTTTTGGTTAGGTTGTAAGGATTAAGTTAGGCGACCTGGTTAGCCAGTATGTCCTAAGACGCTGTATGATACTCGCGCACGCGCATTAAATTAGGTAAAATGTAATTAGTGTATACAACATTGTAACAATGTATTACTTCTTATGTGACAGTGAATAAACTTTAAGATAAGGCGTTGGACATTTATTAACTACACATCTTAGGACACACTCAACAGTAGTGACCCCGACGTGATTTATCAACCACATACTGCCGTTCGAGACGTCTTCACAATAATTTACCATGTTTTACATTTGAGAGAGATTTCCTGAGCGCTCTTTTTGATTTTTATTAATACTTGAAGCTTTGGAAACTTTGTCCCCTTTTTTACGAAAATCATGAAATTTGGAACTGTTAAAGTTTATATGGAGAAGGAATTGAGAAAGCTAATATTTTTTCATAAAAAATACATTAAATTATAAGTAGTAACATTAGGTACATACACTATACCATGCGTTTTGCAAAATTTTATCTGTTCACGACGCACCTATCAAGTTAGAAATCTCAATCTCTAAAGTAAATCATATTTTAAATTTCAATTCCATATAAACTATTGTAAAACCTTTTGCCTTAAGTAACTTCATAGTAAAACTTGTTTAACTGTATTGTAGAGTCAAAATTTAAATCTTATTAGACACCTATTTTTCTACTAATACGAGGGCGGCACTTAAAATTTCGGGAATCAAGGAAGTGACACAACATTACTATTTAAAAATGTATTTATTGCTTTTCGAAGTATTCTCCGCGAAATTTGACACATTTTTCCATACGATGGAACCAATCATTGAAGCAACCATTCCATTCGGAAGTTGGGGTCTCCAAAATGGCCGTTTTGTAGGCGTCCACAGCTTCTTCAGGTGATGAAAATCTCTGACCACGCAATTTATTCTTTATTTTAGGGAAAGTATAGAAATCATTAGGGCTTAGGTCGGGGCTGTACGGCGGATGGTCTAATAATTCTATGATTTCTTGCTCTAAAAACTCTTTTGTTCTGTGCGCGGTGTGAGAACTCGCATTGTCGTGATGGAGGATGATGCGGCGGTTGCAGTTCTCTTTACGGAGTTCAGAAACGACCTGTGGCAAACAAATGTTAGCATACCATTCTGCATTAACCGTTCTTTGTCCCTCAAGAGGAATAGTCGCAAAATGGCCGGTTTTGGAGACAAACGTGGCCACCATTTTTTTTGCAACACTCCGTGAACGAACAATTTTTGTTGGCTTTAACTCATTTTCGAACACCCAAACTCGTGAATGGTTTTTTGTTTCGGGTTCGTACGCGTATATCCAGGATTCGTCACCTGATACGATGTTGTATACAGCATTTGAGGATCCTGCGTGGAATCTTTCGAGAGTTCTGACGCACCAAGTAACGCGAGCCGCTTTTTGCTCTTCACAGAGCAAATGCGGTATCCATCGGGAAAACAACTTTTTTACACCTAATTGTTCATGCAAGATTATTTGTATTTGACTCATGCCAATGTCAAAAGTTGCCTGAATTTCGCGGTATGTCACATGTCGATCTTCCTCAATCAGCTTACGCACAGCGTCAACGTTTTCTTGGGTGACTGCAGTTTTTGGACGACCTTGACGGGGATCATCACAGAGCTTGACACGTCCACTCTGAAATTCAGCAAACCAGCGATAAATTGTGGTTTTGGATGGGGCTTCATCACCAAATGCAGAAATCATCCGGTCAACACACTGTTTTTGTGTTAAACCACTTCGAAAGTCATAATAAATCATCGCTCTAGAATTTTCTCGTGTCAATTCCATTTTCTCAACGACTAAACAAGTTTGACAAGACCTTGTGACAAGACCGAGAATCTTTTTTTAAATAAATAAACGGTATTCGATTTTTAAAACCAAGGAGTTTTAAATTAAAAAGATTTTAATATGACAGGAACAGTGGAAATATTCCATTCCCGATACTTTTAGTGCAGCCCTCGTATTATAAATGTAATAGTTTGTGAGGACGGTTTTCGATGAAATTTGGTAGTAGTTTAGGTAGTAGTTTTGGTAGTAGTTTAGGCTCTGGATTAATATAGGCTACTTTTTATCCCGAAAACGAATAGTATTCCCGTGGGATATTATATTTAGGTACGCGGGTGGAGCCGCGGGCAAAAGCTAGTATATCATAACTAGATTCATGTTATAACGATTGTTATTTGCATAACATAATATCGTCACTAGAAAGGCAAAATTACTGAAGCGCCAAAATGGCGATTTTAGGTTATATCTATATAAGTATATATAAAATAAAGTCGTGTTAGTTACACTATTTATAACTCAGGAACGGCTGAATTGATTTGGCTGAAAGTGGTGGGGAGGTAGCTTAGAACTAGGAGACGGACATAGGATACTTTAGTGCCCCGCCGAGTCTGTCTGTCTGTATGTTTGCGATAATCTCAAAAATTACTGAAAGGATTTTCATGCAGTTTACATTTACCGACAGAGTGGTTGGGTAACCTTGGGAAGGTTTAGGTCGATAATATTATGTTAAGGTTTTGTGGAAATTGTTTGATTTATGACGATAATTGTTGATGGTGTCGGAAAAAATTGTGCCCTCTGGGAACTTTTATCGAAAACGCTGCCTAACCTAACCCGTTGGAGACAAATAACAAAACAATGTATGGTGGGATTGTTTCTCTTTTATCTCACACTACTATTATATTGTCCAAAAAAATGTCCCCGATAGCATAGATATGTGTATCTTTTAAAGATAGGTTACTATACCCATTCTAAGTTTAAATTAAATTAAATTCCGTTTATTGCTGGCTGCATAGGCCCCATATTATAAATACCTTATAAACTAACGTACATATATTTAATAAACTAACACTAAACTCGTATTGTCTGCGACGTGGGACGCGAAGTGTTCGGGAGTCGTCCTTTAAATCTTCTGTAGACGACTCCAATCGGCCAGAACTCCTCCTTCTCGAAGGTCGGTAAATGATGGAACTCTTACCACAAAGGAACTAAAATTCACTTTATGATGAGATTCCAAACGCTCGTCCCTCAAGGCGAAGTTGGTTCTGCTCCTGATGTAGTCCACCACCTGCTCGACCTTCGTAGACCAATGCAGCCTGGACACGTACAGCGGTGTCGCGGGAGTCTCACACCGCAACAGCTGCTCGGGTCCTCCGAGTGCGGTGCCGTGATGATTGCGGACGACGGGTTTCTTCTTCTTCCTCTCAACTTTGAGGAATCCGTCAACATCATTAAAACAATGATCAGAAATATGTGGTATTTTCAGAAGCAAGTTAAAAAAAATCTGTCCCAATTTCCATTAAATTTAATATCCGAGGTAAGAAAAATAAATTATTGACTAAGTACGTATTTTATACTTTTTTGAAATTCGTTCCCTAAAGAGATGAAATGGGAGTTCAAAGTATGTAAAGTTGAAATATCAACATCCAGATGTTCATCCGGATGATGAACATCCGATTACGTTGAATTTTGGCACGCAAATAGTTATTATGACGTAGAAATCCGTTAGAAAGGATTTTTGACAAGTTTTTTTTTGAAAAGTGATGTTGACGGATTCCTCAAAGTTGAGAGGAAGAAGAAGAAACCCGTCGTCCGCAATCATCACGGCACCGCACTCGGAGGACCCGAGCAGCTGTTGCGGTGTGAGACTCCCGCGACACCGCTGTACGTGTCCAGGCTGCATTGGTCTACGAAGGTCGAGCAGGTGGTGGACTACATCAGGAGCAGAACCAACTTCGCCTTGAGGGACGAGCGTTTGGAATCTCATCATAAAGTGAATTTTAGTTCCTTTGTGGTAAGAGTTCCATCATTTACCGACCTTCGAGAAGGAGGAGTTCTGGCCGATTGGAGTCGTCTACAGAAGATTTAAAGGACGACTCCCGAACACTTCGCGTCCCACGTCGCAGACAATACGAGTTTAGTGTTAGTTTATTAAATATATGTACGTTAGTTTATAAGGTATTTATAATATGGGGCCTATGCAGCCAGCAATAAACGGAATTTAATTTAATTTAAACTTAGAATGGGTATAGTAACCTATCTTTAAAAGATACACATATCTATGCTATCGGGGACATTTTTTTGGACAATATAATAGTAGTGTGAGATAAAAGAGAAACAATCCCACCATACATTGTTTTGTTATTTGTCTCCAACGGGTTAGGTTAGGCAGCGTTTTCGATAAAAGTTCCCAGAGGGCACAATTTTTTCCGACACCATCAACAATTATCGTCATAAATCAAACAATTTCCACAAAACCTTAACATAATATTATCGACCTAAACCTTCCCAAGGTTACCCAACCACTCTGTCGGTAAATGTAAACTGCATGAAAATCCTTTCAGTAATTTTTGAGATTATCGCAAACATACAGACAGACAGACTCGGCGGGGCACTAAAGTATCGTATGTCCGTCTCCTAGTTCTAAGCTACCTCCCCACCACTTTCAGCCAAATCAATTCAGCCGTTCCTGAGTTATAAATAGTGTAACTAACACGACTTTATTTTATATATACTTATATAGATATAACCTAAAATCGCCATTTTGGCGCTTCAGTAATTTTGCCTTTCTAGTGACGATATTATGTTATGCAAATAACAATCGTTATAACATGAATCTAGTTATGATATACTAGCTTTTGCCCGCGGCTCCACCCGCGTACCTAAATATAATATCCCACGGGAATACTATTCGTTTTCGGGATAAAAAGTAGCCTATATTAATCCAGAGCCTAAACTACTACCAAAACTACTACCTAAACTACTACCAAATTTCATCGAAAACCGTCCTCACAAACTATTACATTTATAATACGAGGGCTGCACTAAAAGTATCGGGAATGGAATATTTCCACTGTTCCTGTCATATTAAAATCTTTTTAATTTAAAACTCCTTGGTTTTAAAAATCGAATACCGTTTATTTATTTAAAAAAAGATTCTCGGTCTTGTCACAAGGTCTTGTCAAACTTGTTTAGTCGTTGAGAAAATGGAATTGACACGAGAAAATTCTAGAGCGATGATTTATTATGACTTTCGAAGTGGTTTAACACAAAAACAGTGTGTTGACCGGATGATTTCTGCATTTGGTGATGAAGCCCCATCCAAAACCACAATTTATCGCTGGTTTGCTGAATTTCAGAGTGGACGTGTCAAGCTCTGTGATGATCCCCGTTAAGGTCGTCCAAAAACTGCAGTCACCCAAGAAAACGTTGACGCTGTGCGTAAGCTGATTGAGGAAGATCGACATGTGACATACCGCGAAATTCAGGCAACTTTTGACATTGGCATGAGTCAAATACAAATAATCTTGCATGAACAATTAGGTGTAAAAAAGTTGTTTTCCCGATGGATACCGCATTTGCTCTGTGAAGAGCAAAAAGCGGCTCGCGTTACTTGGTGCGTCAGAACTCTCGAAAGATTCCACGCAGGATCCTCAAATGCTGTATACAACATCGTATCAGGTGACGAATCCTGGATATACGCGTACGAACCCGAAACAAAAAACCATTCACGAGTTTGGGTGTTCGAAAATGAGTTAAAGCCAACAAAAATTGTTCGTTCACGGAGTGTTGCAAAAAAAATGGTGGCCACGTTTGTCTCCAAAACCGGCCATTTTGCGACTATTCCTCTTGAGGGACAAAGAACGGTTAATGCAGAATGGTATGCTAACATTTGTTTGCCACAGGTCGTTTCTGAACTCCGTAAAGAGAACTGCAACCGCCGCATCATCCTCCATCACGACAATGCGAGTTCTCACACCGCGCACAGAACAAAAGAGTTTTTAGAGCAAGAAATCATAGAATTATTAGACCATCCGCCGTACAGCCCCGACCTAAGCCCTAATGATTTCTATACTTTCCCTAAAATAAAGAATAAATTGCGTGGTCAGAGATTTTCATCACCTGAAGAAGCTGTGGACGCCTACAAAACGGCCATTTTGGAGACCCCAACTTCCGAATGGAATGGTTGCTTCAATGATTGGTTCCATCGTATGGAAAAATGTGTCAAATTTCGCGGAGAATACTTCGAAAAGCAATAAATACATTTTTAAATAGTAATGTTGTGTCACTTCCTTGATTCCCGAAATTTTAAGTGCCGCCCTCGTATTAGTAGAAAAATAGGTGTCTAATAAGATTTAAATTTTGACTCTACAATACAGTTAAACAAGTTTTACTATGAAGTTACTTAAGGCAAAAGGTTTTACAATAGTTTATATGGAATTGAAATTTAAAATATGATTTTACTTTAGAGATTGAGATTTCTAACTTGATAGGTGCGTCGTGAACAGATAAAATTTTGCAAAACGCATGGTATAGTGTATGTACCTAATGTTACTACTTATAATTTAATGTATTTTTTATGAAAAAATATTAGCTTTCTCAATTCCTTCTCCATATAAACTTTAACAGTTCCAAATTTCATGATTTTCGTAAAAAAGGGGACAAAGTTTCCAAAGCTTCAAGTATTAATAAAAATCAAAAAGAGCGCTCAGGAAATCTCTCTCAAATGTAAAACATGGTAAATTATTGTGAAGACGTCTCGAACGGCAGTATGTGGTTGATAAATCACGTCGGGGTCACTACTGTTGAGTGTGTCCTAAGATGTGTAGTTAATAAATGTCCAACGCCTTATCTTAAAGTTTATTCACTGTCACATAAGAAGTAATACATTGTTACAATGTTGTATACACTAATTACATTTTACCTAATTTAATGCGCGTGCGCGAGTATCATACAGCGTCTTAGGACATACTGGCTAACCAGGTCGCCTAACTTAATCCTTACAACCTAAACAAAAGCGTATCAGGACAAGTAAGTAACAAATTATCGTCGTACAATAGTTTAGTAAACGTTATTATATTACCACAGCTAAGTCACACTAACGTTTTAATAACGTTTATTGAACGCGAAAAGGGCCTCATTTATATGAACAACTTTGTTGTATAATCGTCATACAAAAGTCACAAGTGTCTTCGTTGAAGTCATTCAAAAGTCGTATGAACCGCAGCAGCCACAACACCGCAACAGCTGCTCGGGTCCTCCGAGTGCGGTGCCGTGATGATTGCGGACGACGGGTTTCTTCTTCTTCCTCTCAACTTTGAGGAATCCGTCAACATCATTAAAACAATGATCAGAAATATGTGGTATTTTCAGAAGCAAGTTAAAAAAAATCTGTCCCAATTTCCATGAAATTTAATATCCGAGGTAAGAAAAATAAATTATTGACTAAGTACGTATTTTATACTTTTTTGAAATTCGTTCCCTAAAGAGATGAAATGGGAGTTCAAAGTATGTAAAGTTGAAATATCAACATCCAGATGTTCATCCGGATGATGAACATCCGATTACGTTGAATTTTGGCACGCAAATAGTTATTATGACGTAGAAATCCGTTAGAAAGGATTTTTCCAAATACATATCCCACGGGGTTGCAATGGGGGTCCACGGGGACGAAGTCTTTTTTTTTAATTTAATTTATTTTATTTAAGTCGCGCATTAAAGCTAGTATATATTCGGAATCAGTATTTTATTCTGCGCCGATCTGTCTAGGTGCCGTTGCGATACAAGCACTTTTTGGCTCTTCAGAAAATCGAAAAAAGGGCATATTTATTTGGCCACAAATCTGATGCGACACTTTTTGGTGTATTTTTCGTATCTGTCGTTAAAGTAATATTGCCTTCTTCTTCTTATTCGTATAAAAGTATTCGTAAAAAATTTAAATTACTTATAAGTAAACTTAGCATTTTGTAGATAGGAAAGGAATACGGTATAAGTATTTCTGTATATTTAAAACTAAAAATAAAACATACTAAAAGTAATTTTGACTAACGACATATTTTGTAGTACCTAAATAAGATGTTGAAGAAAATTTGATCGAACATTAATTTAATGCAGCAAATAGCGTATAAGTAATTTTGCCTTACAATATTTAGAATAAGTTAAGCCTATAAGAAATTGTCCCTTCGCATTATTATGCAGTATATGACGCGTAAATAATTTTGCCTTACAGTGTTTTAATAAGAAAACTAGCTGTAGCCTGGAGCCCGAGCTCCGCCCGCGTGAATATAGTATCCCTCGGGAATACTGTACTTTTTCGGGATAAAAAGTTTAAAGTAGCCTGTGTTTTAATCCAGAGCCTAATCTACTATCATACCAAATTTCATCGAAATCCATTCAGTAGTTTTTGCGTGAAATAGTAATAAACATCCATCCATCCATCCTCACAAACTTTCACATTTATGATATTAGTAGGATGTGTAAATGTGTATACACTTCCAAAGAAATAGGGCAAACAGTCGTATGGAATTCTGTCTACAGCAGCCTGTTTAGCTAAAAGATCTACACGTTCATTGTATAGTCAAACCAAAATAAGCAGGGATTTACTGTAAAATGATTTTTTTACGTTACGATGCAATCGTCTAATACTATCTATTATTGTGTAGGCTAACGGTAGCCCTCGAGAAGTCAAGTTGCATCGAGCCAAATGCTACAGAGCACTTTTAGAATCAGATATTATCTGATTACACATGCTATAAATGAAATTAAAAAAGCTAATATAGGGGGTACCAAAATCAACGGGGAAAAGATTATTTTCATACGGTTTGCTGATGACATAGCTGCCATAGCTAAGAGCACCGAACAGCTACAAAAACTCCTTTAACACATGAACACAATATTTTTGGAATATAGAATTAACATAATTTTTTCTTAAACAAAATATCTTTAGATCGGATAGAGGACAGAGTGACCATGGGCAACTAACGATTAATGGAAACAGAATAGAGAGAGTTAGTAATAAAAGTTAAAGTAAAGAAGCAAGTAATAAAATAATATATCTGGAGTTTAGCTTTATATGGTAGCGAGTCTTGGACAATGGTAGGGATAGGGCACGATTGGAAGCGTTCGAAATGTGGTGCTGGAGCCCTGGGATGCAGCGGAAAAGTTAGAAGGAAAAGAAAACTAACGAAAAAGTGCTACAGATGATAGGAGAAAAGAACAACATATTAAAAACTTTAGAAAATAGAAGACGAAAGATGATTGGGATCTCATAAGACATGACACATTCATGAGGACAATATTAGAAGGGAAGATAGAATGAAAGAGGGTAGGGGAAGGCCAAGGAAAAACTATGTTAGTCAACTTGTAGACATTGTAAATGTCATGTCCTATAGACAGGTGAAGGTACTAATAGAGAAAAGTGGCAGATGCTCCACCGACAAGCCCTGCCCTTAAATTAAAGGAGAAGAAGATATATTACATAATTATTAAAATCTAAATAATTTGAATAAAGCAAAGCTTCACTTATTGCTACCAATTATGCGAACATAGATGAAACTCTAGTAGAAATTCGAAATTGTCTATTAAATTCTTTTGTGGATCTAAAAAAGCTGAACCAATATCATGCAAAACCTTTGAACAGTCTATACACATTTTATAATACTCACTGTAATTTTGATAGATAAATTGGTAGATATCCTTTTTAATTTATTTTTTTATGTATTTAATAACTGTAAATTACATTATATACAGCCAGATAAGTCCACACTGCTGACCCAAGTATCTAAAGAAAACATTTCTAATACATTACTACTATGGATCTGCACATTCTCTAAGTATTTGTGAATAGCAAGATTCAATAGATAAGTTGAGTTTATTAAATTGCTGCAAGTAAATGTCTTCTTATAAACAAGGGTTGGATATTCAGTTATATGTCCATAACATTCACACATTTTGTATTTTATAAATTTTTTGGCTAAATTAGTTTTAGAAGAATTATTATCGTAAAAAATTGCAGAATCCAATATTTTTCTCACAAGTGAAAAATTTAAACGGCTTAAATGTGAAGGGGGTAGACGACCCAACCCGGACCTACCAGAATTTTAAATACATAAAAAAAATCATGCTTTTCTCATAGATTTTGAAAATTTTTTTTGTCTACCGGAGAGACTCGTCAAGCCAAACACGTATATATTTAATACTGTACACCACTTCCATTTCATTGATTTTAAGGTCGATGAGTGACTCGTTATTTACATACACCAATCTTCTTAAACCACTAAAGAATAGTCACACCTTAGTCTTGGCCTCCCCCTATTTCAAGTACCAAATGCGTTAACATATCTTTAAATATGACTAATGCATTTTGTAATAGGTCAGTCCCTTGAACGATACTACTGCAAGTGTTTAACTACACAAATCATCCGCGTATTGAGATACACCTAAATTTGTTGGAGCCTTACAAATATCAATTGTTGCAATATTAAACAATGAAGGTGACAATGGGTCAACATTAGCTAGACCTCTGTTTGTGCAACAAGACATAACTGTAGCGTTATATTGTATTGTAAACTTTCGTACCTAATATCGATAAAATAAATGCAATAAATATTTAATAGAACCAAGCGTTGCTTTGCGGAAATCCATACAATTTAATTAATATTATATCTAGCAATATCCCGCGACAAAATACCCACAACCTGCAAGCAAATGTGAGAGTGCACGCATATGCTTGCATAAAGCACCTCCCTCCTCTCACACTGCTTATGCATACGCTCAGAAACAAGATCGTGCAGAAAGAAGTACCGACTTCAAAATTAAGAAGATTAAGTAGAGAAATAGTTAAAATATTTGCTGAATTTGAAAGGGGAATTATTTAGAAAACTAGATTTATTTCATACTTTTTTGTATATTTTACTTTGGAAGTGGGTTTAATTTTTTGTTTAAAAATAATAATTTTTCCCTTTTTAGTGATATTTGTTAAATTATTATAAAAACATTTTAAGAACGATAAAATAAAATTTAAATAAACGATCGAATATACATATAATTGAATACGCGCCAATTTTCCATCAGGTATTGTAAATAAGATGATGATGATAACTGTAAGTTACATAGTGGCATATGCTTGCGGTTCTTTAAACACTGCCAAAATTACCAAACGCATATCATTAAGGACTGAGGAGTTCTTTTAGGACCTATTATTTTATATAACCTAAACCTATATAGGTAATATAAAATACTTAGTTCACAAATACTATCAGTTATGTGTAATCGTACAATGAATGGTTTAAATGTATAATATTATGAGTTTATTATTGTTATTAGATATTTGTTAAATATTTGGCTAAGTGGTGAAATGATTTTAAAAATAATATCCTGAGCATATATTGATGTGTAATTACTAATTGTATGTTTTTTAAAATTATTTGACTGATTTGATTAGATTGTATAGTCCAGTCTCCACATATTATCATGATTAATTTTCAAAAAATTATTTGAATTTTTAACACAAGTTGTGCAAGTTTTTCTAGAAACTATGAGGATCACTATTTGGGAGTTCTGTAGACACAAATAATAAGAATCTTGTGAAATCTTAGATCGCGTTTTTGTTCAGTTCCTCTAGTTTAGTTATTTAATAATATTATTGTTGTGAGTTTTATTACCAATCTGTTGTGTGCATATAAAGAAATATCTGTTTATCTAACCGAATCGAAGGGGCCCGCTTCTTGCAGAAAGGCCGAGCTGTAAGCTTATTATTTTAGGTTATATATAATACTTAAGAAAGCTCTGTGGCCTAGTGGGTAGACCGTTTGATTCGCACTCAAGAGAGTGCAGGTTCGATTCCCAGATTGTGGTGTGTAACAATGAGACGGACGCTCTAACGGTGAAGGAAAACATCGTGAGGAAACCCGCACATGGTTGGCCCCCGACGTATTGACTATACCTCTGGACTGGCCTGACTATGTTGTGAGAATGCCGTATGTGCTTGGGCAACCATACGACATTTAAAAACCAACTGTCCCAGGCACTACAGTATTTTTAGAGTGCATACTTCGCCCGGAGAATACTGTATAAATCATCCAATGATGATGAAAAGGCCTAAGGTTTTTTTTAATATGATACTTATAAATAATAATATGTAATCGTACAATGAATGGTTTAAATGTATAATATGAGTTAATTACTATTATTTGCTAAATATTTGGTTATGAGATGAAATTATTGTACAAATAATATCTTAGGCCTTTGTAAACCATAATAAAAACATATTAAATTTAAATTTAAATAAGAATGTGAATATAATAACACGCTTATTTTTTTTAAATTTTATGACCTACCTCAAAGTAGAGATGTTAGTCCGAATGGGGACTGAGTAAATTACATAACGAAAATTTTGATGTTTCCGCAGCTTTTCCGCCTCTGGCTTCGACAGAGACTTACTGTGCGAATGGGACCGAACGGGAAACCGTTAAGTCAGGGGCGGGCGAGGTAGTATAAATACCGGAAAAACCATTTTCCACGATTTACTCAGTTCCCAGCAGCGACACATGAACGATAATTGTAAAAAGGTAATTGTAAATATTTTATTTTGTAAATAAATATACGATGTTTACAGTAAGGGGGTGCGGCATGGAATGTTCTAGAAGGTTGGCATAAGCCGCCGGTATAAATATAAGGCCGGCGGCCATACATGGTGTAGTTCGTTCGTAACTAGCCGCAAAGTAAGACGAATCACCGGCCACCGCCCATCGAAGTAGTGAACAGCGACCAGTGGTTTAAGTCCCCTTTCTGATTCTTTTTAATCCTGCACTCCTTACAGTTTTCCCTCGACTTTCCCCGTTTCCTATTAACTTCCTTCCCCTGTAAAATTCTCTTGTTTTCGACACCTTCCGTAGCCCTAGGTAATCTAGGCGTCCCCCCCACATTATCATACGTTTGTCATTTACATTCAATTTTGGTTGGATGCTCTAAGCATTCAATGATAGGTTCTCACTTCAGAATTAAATAAATTAGAATGGTCAAATTCGATCACTAGTCATAATAACATAGAATAATTCTTCATTATTTGTTCCGTGACGATATCCGGAATCCATCTTGAGTCAAGCACCTGTCTTTTTCACGTTTTTCGTCCTAGCAACTTCCTCTCTTCGACTTCCGGCGCCACTGTCGCCTCGTTTTACCGGTTAAGATGGCGGCGACCCGCATGGCGCTCGGCTTTTACCTCATTATAGCGTCGTTTTTCGTAGCGTTAGCACGTCTTAGCAATCATTATTTTAATTTTCATTTAATTAAATCTAATAATTTAACGTAAATTGAATACGTAGTGAAAAAATCCTCTCGTAATGGAGGACGAAATATATTTTGATAAAGAACAAAGTAATGGTGAACACGTGTCACGGAAGAGAAGTCGTTCTTCAAGTTCGAGCAGTACATCATCGGAGGAGTCTAGTCCGGATAGAAGGAGAAAAAGGCGGTCTAACCATGTAAGTGACGCACAGTTTGAATTCCTTTCTCAACAAGTGGCTTTTCTAACGAATTTGATTTCGCAAAAACACGGTGAGCCTCAAACGAGTACTTCGTGTGTTGCCGAGGTAATAAATGGACCCAACAATGATACAACAAACGAGTTGGGCTTACGCCCACCGCCGAGCACGAGTGATGCGGATAATCAACAGCTCCAATTGTCAGAGCTATCAACTACGTTAAAAGATCCGCCATTCCCATCTGATGATAAACATTTAGAAAAGATAACCCAATTACAGCGTTTTAAGTGTAATGACTGGCATGCAATTCGTTTTTCTGAAGCTCAGAAAAAGTACGTCACTACTCCGGGTTTTATAGAACTCAATGTAAACGATGAACTGAGACGTTTCAATGCGTCTAGGTCTAACGATGATCGTTTGTACTTGATAGAGAGAACTTTTGCAGCTTTATCCAATGCTATACTGACTCAAAAAGGCGAATTGCGCACAACTTTGCAAGGTTTAGTCGATTGGTCTAAAGATAAGAGTACAACACTTACACCACGATCTCTTTTCGATAAGATTGAACAAATGTTTAATAAAGATTCGAGCTATACAAAAGTGACCGATGATATTTTACAAATATCTTGCGGCCGTCGAGCCGACTGCATTAGCATGCGCAGGGATTTATTAATTAAGAAAATTTCGGAGGAATATCACTGTGGGGCGTTGCAAAAAATTCCACCCAGTGCTGAACATTTGTTTGACGACGACATGCTTGCAGCCTACCTTCAAAAAATTGGGGGGGGGCCGAAAAACTAACCACTTGCTTCCAGCCAACACAGCAAACTGCAGCTACAGCTACCGGCCAGAGGCGTGCGTATGATAACCAATCGAAACCATCGACAAGCAAGCAAGAGAGTGAAAACTTTTTTCGTAAAAATACTTCAGCGTCGAAAGATAAGTTCAAAGGTCACTCGAGGGCATCCGGCAACAAGACTTTCAATGGCAAGAACAAACACCACAATTCGTCAAGAGGTAAGAAATCAAATTACAACTCATTAAATAGAAACAATCGATCATGACTCGCAATCATTTCGGGGCGGCTGTCTAAAGAAATATATACATGCATGGGAGAACTTAGGTGCGCCCAACCACATATGCAAACTTCTCAAGGGAATACGTATTCCTTTCGTGATAAAGCCGCCCCTTATATATCCAAATCAATCTGTCATAATAAATTACGAGACAAAGCAGAGTTATCATATGACACAGCTAATAAAAAATATAATAGACACGCATGTGCTAGAAAAAGCCGAGATCAATCCCAGCTACCTATCAACATTTTTTCTAGTTCCGAAAACGGACGGATCGTTTCGCCCAATCTTCAATTTGAAGAGACTAAACCGTTTTGTCAAACTAAAAGTTTTTCAGCTTTTCAGTCATTTCCGAATTCCAAGCTTTTTACAGAGCAACGATTGGATGGTGAAGGTAGATCTGAGCCAGGCATATTTTCACCTTCCCATAGCCGAAGAACACAGGCGATTTCTGAGACTCAGCTACAAAGGCCAACTTCTACAAATGACGTGCCTTCCCTTCGGCCTTTCATCAGCGCCACGAACGTTCACATCCTTGACGAACTGGGTAGGCGAGTTCCTGAGAAGGCGAAATATGAGGTGCGTGGTATACCTAGACGATTTTTTAGTAGTGAATCAGTCCTGCCAAGTTTTACGCGAACACATTACATTTATGGTGAACCTAATGAGACACCTCGGCTGGACTATCAATATGGACAAGTCTGTACTGGTTCCGACACAACGCCTGGAGTTTCTGGGTGTTACATGGGACACCAAACTCAACACGAAGTCCCTCTCGGAACCGAAGTGCGAAACGCTACGCAAAGCACTTCTCAGTCAGATGTCCAGAGGCAGTTGGTCCCTCAGACAGGCCCAGTCCCTTCTGGGGAGACTCAACTTCGCCTCTTTTGTAATACGCAGAGGGAGGTTACATTGTCGAACCCTGCAATTTCACAATCGATACCTTCCCACGGAACACCCCTACAAACAAGTGAAATTGCCACAACCGGTACTCTCCGAAATGCGATGGTGGTTAAAGACAGCACAGGGCTCACTTCCTATACATACAAACTCGATCTCTCATCTGCTCACGACGGATGCATCGGATTTCGGCTGGGGAGCTCAGCTGGGCGACACGAAAATGTCAGGACAGTGGACAAAACGGCAACAGTCATGGCATGTCAATCTCAAAGAGCTGTTTGCTGTCTACGCGGCAATACAACAAGAGAACAGCCTGCTTCACAATGCTCACATTTTACTGCAAACAGACAACCGAACAGTCGTAGCTTACATAAACAAGGAAGGCGGAACGAAATCGAAGAAGCTTCTGAACCTCACACGGCAACTATTGAAGGTGATGGACCACTTAAATCTACAACTGACGGCTCAGTATTTTCCGGGCCGATTCAATTGCGAAGTGGATGCCCTATCACGCGGCAAGGTCTGCCCGAGTGGCACCTACTCTCTACAGCAACGGACAACATATTCAAGATGTGGGGCACACCGCAAGTAGACTTATTTGCGTCGGACACAGCTCACGTAGTAATGAGGTATTTATCGCTGGACACGCAAGACCAGCAGGCTCTGTTTCACAACGCATTCCTTCACCAGTGGGACTACGAACTTGCGTGGCTATTTCCTCCACCGAACCTAATACCCCAAGTATTGTCTCACCTGAACACAGCGAACGGTCAGTACATCTTGATCGCTCCGAAGTGGAAGATGGTATTTTGGCAAGCAGACCTACAAGCCCGGGCCATTCAAGAACCTTATCACATCCCGCTCCTTCCACAAGTTCTGATCGACACGAAAACCGGAATGCACCCGCCAGAGATTCAAGACATTCATTTGGAAGCCTGGCTGATTTTGGGTGGACAGACGAAATCAAAGAATGGTCAGTAGAAGAAAGATCACTGTTATTGTCAAGTTGGCGGCGATCTACAATAAACACCTACATACCAGCATGGAACAAATGGAAGGTATGGTGCTCCTCTAACAATTCTTCTTACAGAGATCCGAGTCCAGAACAAGTTGCTCGTTACCTGGCGTATTTACACAACAGCGAAGGTCTGGCTTATCGAACTATACTAGTCCATAAATCTGTTATTTCTACTTTTAGCAAATTATCAGGTAATACTACATTGGCATCTAACTTTCTTATTAAACATATTTTAAAAGCTATTTCAGTTGCAAAGGACAAGAAAATGAAACCACCTATTTGGAATGTAAAGAATGTATTACAATACTTAGAAAATAATACACCAGATGAAAATAATTTTTACCAAGTATCCAGACGTGCCGCTATATTACTTTTGCTAGCGGCGGGACGACGAGTACACGACCTGACACTGCTGAGGATCAATGCCGACCAATATATGGATGAGGGCAATTCTATTGTCATGTGGCCTTGTTTTGGATCGAAGACGGATGACGCTAACAACAGGCAATCTGGATGGAAACTAAAAGCACATCCGAACAAAAATCTCGACTGTGTATTTTGGACTCGTCAATTAATCGGTACTTCACAAGATCGTCGGAAATCAGGTATGCTGTCAGAACTTTTTATAACTGCTAGAGGTGATCCAAAACCAGCTTCTAGAACTGTAATCAGTGGTTGGATCAAATCTGTTCTAAAGAACGCGGGTGTCGATGCCATGCCAGGCTCAGTACGCTCTGCCGTAGCCTCTCTCAATTGGCTAGAAAAGTTTCCTATTGATCAGATTCTTCAGACTGGAAATTGGCGGCAAGAACATACTTTTAGAACATACTATCAAAGAGAGTTAGCGAATCAATCCAGAAATAATGATTTTACGACGTCAGTTTCCTTGTCAAATTTCTTTGAACCTGTGCGATAACGATGATTTGGTTAATTTGATGATTAAAACTGTATGATTCATATATAACATTGAATAAATATTGTTTACTTTTCAATAACTTATTATAATTTAATTTTTTATTTTATATAACACATTATAGCATCTACATAATTATTGTAATAATTATGGGCATACCAGGAGATAACAAACATATCACTCAAGATGGATTCCGGATATCGTCACGGAACAAATAATAGAGAGTTTTAACTAACAATAAAACTTACCTATTATTTTTCCAACGATATCCGGAATCCAGGTAATACCTACCTGGTACATCGTGAGTAAGTATAATGAGGTAAAAGCCGAGCGCCATGCGGGTCGCCGCCATCTTAACCGGTAAAACGAGGCGACAGTGGCGCCGGAAGTCGAAGAGAGGAAGTTGCTAGGACGCAAAACGTGAAAAAGACAGGTGCTTGACTCAAGATGGATTCCGGATATCGTTGGAAAAATAATAGGTAAGTTTTATTGTTAGTTAAAACTCTCTATTATTCATTTGTTACTTCATACTTTTAATTCCTTACCATTGAAACTTAGATTCGGTATTTACTCGTCCATCATGGGCAAGAGCGGGTTATAGCATTTTGTATACATCGTACAATTAAAATTTACCTTGGGTATAAATTTGCGGTCCATTGTTGTCTATATAATCGTTATCTTCGAGAATATTCTGTGCTAATTGGCAGAGATAAGCTGTTTGACAAGTGACAGTGATGCTAGCGCCGCCAGACACTGGGAAACACTGTCGGAGGACAGAGACACAATTAATATAATTAATAATGTCAATTAATAATAGCTCACAACTCAATTATCTCGCGTCATCGAGACAATAGCGTCTGTCACACGTACAGTTCTGATCACGAGAAATAGCACGCGCCGTTCCAACCCGCGCTCCGAACCGATCGTGTAAATGGGTGTGGCTGACAGTCGGACCTGGCATGTCGATGACAGGCCATGTTCCACGGTTTGAATCTGTGGTTTGAACAGCGCGCTATGACGTATTTTGACGTATTATGTAAGACGCCGGTAGTCCAAACCGTGACGCATTTTTAGTCGTAATTAGCATTACGACTAAAAATGCACATAGCAGTTCGATCCGCACTTCAAATCGCACAGATCCTTCCGCGGTCAGTCGGGCGGTGGAACGCAGTCCGATCCGCGGTCCGAACTTTAGGTATGTGTGCAGGCCGCTAATTTATGTGATCTTAGCTAATGGCTGTTTAGAAGGCCAATTCTCGTAACTAGCATTATGATCACAAATAGTTACGAGGCAATTTTTTTGGCTTTTCAGATTACAAAGGACACAGGGAAACGATTTCTTGATGTAGGTATCCGTTTGCGAGATATTCAAGATTAAATCGAATTTTTTGGGTAAAAATAGCCCCTCCCCCCTCTAAAAACTAAACGGCTGGCACGAAAAATCTAAAAAAAATCATAATGGTAGTCCATATGATGTAGCTAAATTAAAGGAAAACTATAACGACATATATAACATTGTTAGTTTTGGAGTTATAGATGTCTAACTTATAATATCCTTGGAGAAAATTACTTAGAAAATATCATACAAAAATAACAAAGTAATATTGCACTTGGCCGGTTTTTTAAACAGCGGGTCATAAACGCCCATCGTCTTTTACAATATTGAGTTGGTATGTAAGTATGTAACCCAAACATAGACGTATACATTATAGAGGAGGTATGTTGAGGCAAAAACTGTCACCACTTAAATGGCCTCACTTTTGGAGTTTTTGGGGCTATTTTGATATATGAAGTATGGTGAAATCAAGAAGGCTGACATTTGAGGTATGGTGAAAATCAAGATGGCGTAACTTTTTCTTGTATGAAAATTTGTTATGTCAAATGTACGTCATATATGTTATATAACCTACGTCATAGCCTATCTTTAGTATTGAAATCTTTGAAGGTAAATCGGACCGTATATGGGAGCCCTTAGAGGATCATTACTAAATTCCTAAAGTATTATTGCGTCTCACATAATATAGTAGATGTTAATCTTACATTGTCAAACTTAACAGCTTAAATGATATAATGTGCATTATCTTCACAAACCATTGACCTAATTCAGCTCTCACAGTTACAGTAACTTAAATCTATTTATAGAAATGATTTTATTCTTGATTTGATCGATGTTCACAATCTGGCGGTTGACAAGGTCGGACAGTTGGGTTTTGAGATATTAAATCAATAAATGCCTCATTATTTGCAACTATGATGGAAATAGCCTGGCAACTGGCCTATGACATCTACAAATATAGATTGCTCATTGCAGAGCTCGAGCAAAGAATATATATTACTAACGTAAATAACCGTCATTCGATAGATTTACACGATTGACAGCTCACAGTGCATTCCCGTGGGATTTTTTACGCGGCAATAATAAGTCTATGGTATAAATAATCCAACATCATAAACTTTACTGAGAAAAGCTAACTTTTTACGTTTACGACTTGAAGCGTACCTACGCTCAAAGAGAATTATTATTTATGTAAGTGTTAAACAGAAATCTGCGAAGTACGTTCAGCTTTATTTTGCCTCTGAGAGGACCTTTATTCCGACGACACAAGGATTACTCCCAGGATTACTCCTCTTGCAGCGCGAACACGTTCGTAGTAAATCATCTTTTTATAGATATTGTTATGTAAATTGCTTTCCCAGTCGAAATCATACTATTTTATACAGAGTTTGTAAATGCATGTGTTACTCTTTCAGGTCAGCTTTGAACTGATTCGAAACTATATTTATAGCAGTGAGTGAGCTTATGATAATGAATTATAGCTAAGAACACTCTCGAGCATGTCAGCTTTCAAGCAAACAATACTAGATTAAAATATATTCGTTCGTTTTGGAGTTACGATGTCACGGAAAGACACACGTCAGACAGACCCATCACTCTTTGTTTTCGTCGGGGGCTTACAAAGTAGTATGCAAAAGCTAGTTCTAAATCGTTTTCGATAATGTTTATTACCGACGACGTCCAAAAGAAAAAAAGAGTATAATCTTCCTCGTTCGAATCAAACATAATATACTAAACAGTATATAAAAATTATAAATACGGGTAGGTAAGTTGTGAAAATTATAAAGAGTTTTAATGAATTGTAAGAACACTGCATTGTAAATATTGTACAGAGTACAGACAACGAAGCGACTTTATATTTTTTTGCATGGCTAACATTGTAACATCAGGCTCAGTAATATCTAGCTAGTTACTTCACCTTCATTATAAGCAAACCAGCAATAAACATAGTCGCGTGATCTCGCGTGTTAAATACAGTTGTTGCCTAATTAGTGGGTGTAGATACATCAGATACCGTGCTGGCTAAGGCACGGGGCAGACGGGCTACATGCGACCGCGACCGATCGCCACCGCTACACCACTGTCAAACATTATTGTCAAGTCGCCGTAATTTACTTGTAGTACGGTGGTGAAGCAGGCAGCAGAGGTGGTGTATACAAATTGTGTAGCGGCGGCGACGGGTCGCGATTGTCGGCAGCTCATCTGCGTTGAGCCAAATATTTTCTATGTGCCTAGAACCTCGATACTTCATTTTTATTCGCTCGCCCGTCCGCGAGCTCTTGGCTTGGCGATTCACGTACGTATTCATAATTGCAATCATAAAACGAGAACGTGTTTCGTAATTCTTTAGACGTACCTTTATTGTACGCCGCTGTATATTTGTGTTTGCCGATAAACAAGTTTTAAAATAAGCTCTAAATCTAAATCTAAATATCTAGTATTAATATACTCCAATACAATTTGATACAATTACTCCGATTGGGTATTTCCCTACATGTAATAATTTGGTTTTTTAAATAAATTAGAAATAATTAGGTATTACAACTTGATACAGGTGAAAAGAATTAGGATTTTATGTGTAGTTTTGGAATTATATGCGTTTCGAAGTCACAAAAGAGTTGAAATATTTTTTTTAAACATTAGTGTATATAAAACCTACATAATTAGTTTAGGTACTTACATCAAATTAAAAAAGATTTACTGTGGTATGTATCAACATAAACGCGAAAAATTACGAGATATGAGAAATTTTGTGCATATAGCCATACATTTCACAGCAACATTGCTAGGGGTGACGTCTCCTACTAGTACGACTTTTATATGGGGCGTTTTCACGAGACTCACAAAAGTGCTTCAAGCAATCCGCAATATGTTTGAAAATTTTGATTTTCAGTAGACTGTTTATTTTGTAAACTGTCTTATTTTTCAGAGCACTATTCATTTATGTAATAAAAAAAATACAGGAAAATACCGTATTTTGGTTAAACTAAAAATTTGTTAATACAATTATTACTCCAATGAATTTATAATAAGTAAACTAAAACGAATCCAACTTATTTTTTGTTACTAAATAATAATAAAAAAAAATTGTTTTTTAAGTCGTTTGTATACATATTATGGGCCATGCCAGAAATAAACATAATATATTTCAGGCATGGCCCATAATATGTATACAAACGATTTAAAGAAACTTATTTTTATTTAATTTAGGTATTTACCACCCTCCGGGGCTCCGGGCACATGCACGTGTGCTTGGACCCAGTGCCGCAGAAGGGGGCTGTGTGAGCTTGGCGCTGAGCAGACTCAGGTTGGTGTTGAGGCTTCCAGCAGCACGGCGTGAAAACCGTCTGTGTGTGCATGCGAAAACATCGCAGACGCACTACAATAGGGAGGAAGCCCCACCAATGACCAACACCCTGAACGCGTTATTATACTATATAGATATTTATAATTACCAAACCTTTCAGAAATTATGAACTTTACTCTCCTCAATATAAAAATTACCTATCGTAATTCGCGAACATAAACTTTAATAGGTACCTTACGCTTAGTTCGAAAGTCGAAACTGTTACAACTTCGAGTATCGTGATCATCATTATCTTGCTAACGATTATAGGGTAGGGAGTCTTCGGCGAAAAATGAATGTAGCGCGGTGGTCTACGGGACGTGCCGATGGCGCGATGCAGCAAGTCGGTGGGTAGTAAAACATTGCCAATAAAACGTTCATTACTTACATGTCATAGCGGCATCCTTCGCAGTGGGAACGCGAGAACATTACGACTGTACGGCCTCTTTGAGGTTCCCGTATAACAATTGATTTGATGTTTCTCAGTCAGTCGATAAACGTGTTTCTTAATTTTAGTAAAAACTGACGTGGTGATGAAAGCTTAGTAACTATTTTTGTTAAAGGAAATTAGGGTCTAAATGTCCGGTAAGTCAGTTTACCATATAACATATTATGTATAATTGATGTATAATGTTTTAAACTGTTTAAAAAAAAATACATGTAGGCATTATGTGTTAAGCTGACTAAATTCATTTATATTATATTTCAACTAAGATAAATTGACTTACTGATAAACATACTAATTACTAACTTACAAAGAAACCAACATAACATGTAGCACGATTCGTACTTAGCTCTTTATAAATCTAACACCATTGTTAGTTGTTACAAGGCTGTTCTTAATGATTGCGTTAGTATGAACTATGAAGTATTTATTATGTGTATAGGAAACAAGTAAAATGCAATATGACGAGAAAACTAGAAAACCTACACGTTTTTGTGAACCTACACAATGTTGAATCAAAGCGTTGTTTATTACATATTATTGGAACTACATTCTATATTGTTAATTCCAACAATATGAATTGTTATCGTTATAAAATTTGCACAAGTGTACAAGTAACAAAATACCTATTTCCTATTATTTAATAGGTAATAGGTATTTTGTCCTTTTGTAAAATAATTTAGATACTTTTTACCCGACTACGGCGAAGCCAAAAGGAAGGGTAATGATTTTAGCAGTTTATGTATGTATGTATGTTTGTTCCATCGTAGCGTCTAAGCTACAGGTTCGATTTTAATAAATTAGGTGACAATAGATTCGTAATTATGCCGCTGCTTTAGCACGATGCTGTGTTCGTATGGGAGGCAGCCTAGACCCTGAAACACATCATTATATCTGGTCACAATTTTGTCACAAGTTTTTTGATACATATTATACACATTTTGCTCAACATTTTTGACATTTTCATTCTTTATATGAAAGTTTTTTGTTATTAAATTTAGCTTTATACAAGTGGGTAAACCAATCACAGTTGGACAATTTAATTAAGTTACAACAAAAGTAATGTTTTCTGATTTTGTTTTGTTTTCTACTAAACAACACATGTTTGACACTGAAATTATCGGAATTCTGTGCCCACTGTAGGCAAAGATATTATATTTTTTACACATTTCTTTACTCTGTTTGTCAAATTTAAGATTCAATTCTTTAAATACTTGATAAGACATCACATTTATGTCTGCTCCAGTGTCAATTAGGCAATCTACATTTTTGTTGTTTATTTTAAGAGAATAATGCCAGGAATTATTTGTGTTAATCAAATTTGTACTAGCATTTTGTGACTTTATGTTTTTAATGTTGAATAATGCCCCTATTGTAAATCTCTCAGCCTCAGCACCTTTGGGGCTTGATTCATCATCGAGATTTATGCTACCTACCCCAGAACCAATAGTCCTGACATTATTTTTCTTAAAACATAGATGAGTAAAATGTCCATATTTAAAACATGACCTGCATCTGTATTTCCATGCTGGACAGTTGCGGCGACCATGCGATGTGTTACACTTTACACACGACGATGTTCTGGATCCAGGTGTAGCTGACCTTGGGTGACCTTGGCGTGATGGGGATCTTGAGTTTTTTCTCTTCTGGTGTGGGGGGAAACTGGTCCGACGATTTTTGTGTAGCTTGTATACTGTGGCTTCTTCTTTTCCATCTGCTGCATTGATTGATTCTTCACTTTTCTGCGCCATCGTGAAGTGTTCTACAGAGGAGTTTGGCTCTTTCTAGGGATAAATCTTGCTCTTGTAGGAGCTTTTGACGAAACTGCGAGAAGTTTGTGGCCATATTAGCAATGAAAATGTCCTTTACAAGGGAATCGCGTAGCGAACCAAACTCACAGGCATGACTTGCGTTTTCTAATTCCATTAGAAAATTTTCCAAGGATTCGTTCACACGTTGTTTCAACATAAAGAATTTGTGCCGCGCCACGGTCAAATTCTTTTTGGGTTCAAAATACTCGACGAATTTTGCCTTGACTTCTTGGAATTTAGCAGTGCTTAGGTCCAAATTGAAGGAATTGTAGATATTTAGGCCCTTATCTCCCATGGAATGCAGCATGATTGCAATTTTTCTTTTGTCTTCCGTCTTCTCCATGCCTGACGCCAGTAGGAATATTTCGAATGACTGGGTCCATTTCTTGAAATTTTCAGCATTATTGTTGATAATTTCTGTAGAGATCTCAAGCTTCTGCACTCCGTTTCCTGCCATTGTTAAAATCCCACACT
The DNA here is from genome assembly GCA_037179445.1 of Phengaris alcon alcon. Classification (NCBI taxonomy): domain Eukaryota; kingdom Metazoa; phylum Arthropoda; class Insecta; order Lepidoptera; family Lycaenidae; genus Phengaris; species Phengaris alcon. The sequence goes on along the minus strand of JAYRCH010000004.1, from coordinate 1,295,846 downwards.
CAGATTGTCTCGAAGCTTCCGGAGTTTTCGATGTACCCCCTTTTGCGTTCATGATTTTCGTTTTCTTGACAACTTATTTTTTACTTCTTTTTCTGACACCATGTAGCGGGCTTCGACCTCTTGATTGTAAGTCCTGATGTGTGGCTGAGTGGTGATGATAATAATACAGCAACAATTATTATATTCTCCTTTATTGGTGCTTAACACTGATTACGTATTACATATGAGGTATATGCCTAACATAACAATATACCTACGTCTACACTATTTATAGCCTTTTGGCCAACTGAAATAATCTAACTAAATAGGCTTTACTTCATGACATCTGTCAATGTCAAAAATGACATTGACACTTACTTTTGTCAATATGCAACAGTAACGAATTATGCTATATAATTTTGTATTTCGAAAATAGAACTCCAGATTCTAACATCCAAAGAAATTAAACCGAGATAATCATCACGTGTTTGGTATCAAAAAAAGGCCTGGCAAGTACACCACAAATATGTAAAGGTATATATTATAATTTATAATATATCATATATTATTGTACATTCGTATATATTATATTTTATAAATATAATTTATTATATTACAATTACAATAAATAACAAAATAAAAAAATTAAACAACCCCTTGTTATTTATCAAGCGCGGCTCTACCTTGACCATTGTTGTACCTATGCGTTTCTGGATTTCTATCTGAATATCTGGGGGGCGCGCGCGCTCAACCACTGAGCCACAGAGGTCGTCGTCATAAAACGTAGATTGTAGAGTTGTCTCTACATACTTTGTAGTGTATACTTTTGATTTTTTTTTATTTATTTTTTTCTCAACCTTAATTAAAAGACGAGCGATTGGTCATTTATGTTAATCGTAAATCAATATAAAGAATGCAGATAATAAATCATAAAATCCAATTATATTATAATAGTTTTAAATGTTCATATATCTTGACATATATAAGATTCCATTAATTTAATTATAATCTATTAAGTTATGTTCATAGGTAACTGTTAATAGTGTCGTAAACCGTGTTACTACGAGTACTGAGTATGTATTTACATTATAGTACATTTATATTACGATATTGACTGTAATAGGCAACGAGGAGCGCCTTTATTAAATAATGCCCTATTGCACATTGTCTACTAAAGTGTCGGTGCAATTGCAATTGTAAGTGTAAGGATGTAGTGCAGTGCGTATCCAAATGCGATATAAATAGACCATAGTCCATAGACGATTGTGGGTTAGACATTGCGCGTCGCGACCCGTTTACACTGTCCCCTGCTGCTAAGGGCCGCGCCATGAAAGACGCGAGCGACTATCTAATAACTTTATTCAAAAAGTATACCATCAATACGCAGTACCTACTTAACGCATTCTTTATAAGTATGAAGTCATACAAAATGATTTCATAACATACGCGTTCTTATTTTTAGGTGAACTTCATAGAGTAAAATATATTATCATTGCTATTTATTATATTGTTGATGTTAGTAGTTATATATTTTATTGTATTGTTGTTAGTCAACTTTAATAGAATACATACATTTCAATTACGTACTTAATGTACCTCGGCTATAATATTTTTTATAATATGTAAGTGACAGACGATGTACGAAGAAGAACGTGCCCCGAAAGACATTAAGAACGTGATTGTACTGTACGGTACTGTCATTTGTTCAACTTGCTTTGACATTGCCTCTGAATGATCTAATTTAATCTGAATCTGAAAATTTAATTTTTTTATTTATTTCGCAAAAGGTACAACTTTTCTGAGGTAAAAATTATCGTAGCGTTTTAGGCAAAACTAACAGTATTTGGAAAACTCCCCACTTATGACATGGTTTTGAAGTTTCAGTGCCGAAAAAACTTTTATTACTCACTGCAGTTTACTTATTATATCGTACGTACTTTTAGTATTAGGTGTTTGCTACGTATTACCAACGTTTCAGATTTTACATTTTGTAGTGCAATTTACCGAAATTAAAGTTTATTAAAAAGCGACAGAGTCAGTCTCTCGATTCTAACGTGCTGTGGGTCGCCCGCGTTGCGAGCCGCGTGGCTCCAACTCCTCACTCCTGCGGTCACACAGAGATCACGTGGCCCTCGGGATAAACATAACGAACGAACTTTAACAAATCTGTTTTATAACAACGTCTATGCTAAATGATTTCATCAACTTTAATTTGATCAAAAAAGCTTCTACAATTATTTTAATGGATTCATCGCACGAGTTACAATTTTTGCAGGAAAAATGTGAACCGGGTAAAATATTAATTGGTAATACTTTAAATTCTCACAATTTTTTCTATTTAAATAAAGGCAATTAGCATTTTGTTGTATACGATTGATCCTCAATACGAAACGTGATCGCCAAAGCCTTAAAAAGTTATGCCAAGTATTGGATGTAACCTACTCGTATCTATGCACATGCAGGCCCAAAATTATGTATAATATTATAAATAGTCAGTTATGTGACGTTACATTGTACATAGATAATATACACAGGTCTTTTATCCGAATTGTCAAGTGTCAAATGTTAGATTTGAAATCTACACGATTTTCAGCTCTATTGTATTAGCGCACAGTTCTATTTACTATGCTGTTTTTACTTTTTTCTGTCGCGACCACTAAAAAACGCTCGTAGAAACATAGCCTAAACACTGTTTCTTACCTGTTGTTGTTTAAAGTTTGTTTTTGTAAATAGAAAAGTCAAGTATCTGTATCAAAAAAGATAGTTGTCCTTCTTTATTTTTGCTTGCCTATAGAGTATTGTCTAGTGTGGTTGCTGATTGTATTATACTCAATGTAGCAAATAAGTACCTACTTTATAAGACAGTAAGGTTGGCACTTATACCTTACACATCTTGTTGCAGAACCGTGATGGACTTTAAATTTCTGTTCCTACTAATTAAGAGATTGGTAACTACAGTTCGTCCCTAGTTCCAACTACGCTTACATAGTAGCGCCGAATTTGTGTCGCCTTAATTGTTTTGTTGTTTTATGGCTTCTTTTTGATGTGTTTGACCTTGGCGAATTTCGAACCGAGCAACCAGTAATTGCACAGACAATTAGCGATTATAGAATAATTCAAGGAATTAATATCTACTAGCAGCAATAATGGGGGTCAGGAGGTGTGCTCGGTCCAAACGTAAACAAATAAGTGAATGATAAAAGTTACGATAATTTAATCTATGCACGTGGCGTGCCATTTGAACTTGGCAATGGAATATTACTAGAATAATTACCTTAGGTAGATCTTATCCGAGATTCGATTGTTTACGTATACAATAGGCCAGAGTAATGTAAGATAAGTAGGTATAATCGTCTATCGATTTTATCATATAACTTATTATAAAGCCCAACGTAGAGCACATTTCATCCGCAAATCGCGCGAGACACTGCGAAAGGTCCGCGAATACGAAGTGTGGAGCCGAATCGTCAATTTTTCGCGGTTTCGCGTATTGTTTACAGATTTTTGTCGTGCCAAAGGGACCGCGAAATGAAAATTTCACATTGACATTAAACACGTCCAGTCTCCACGACACGACACTAGCGAAGTATTATAGATAAATCATTGGTCTCGCTGGGCGCTCGATAAGGTACATCTTTACCTTCAAGAGCTTCGTCAATGCGGCAACTCATTATTGTATTGTGTAAAGTGGCAATTGACTTACATGTGACAAATTCTAGTGTGCGTGAAAAAATGTGATGCCAGTCCGATGTAATGGGTAAAATATCTTATGCTGTGGTCTATTAGTTTAGTTATTGGTTATAAATGTAGCTAAGAAAATACTTAAAAACTAGTTTTTGCCCGCGGCCTCACCTGCGTAAATACATTATCCCACAGGAACACTGTACTTTTAACTTTCACATTTATATTTATAGTATTTACAATAGTAGGATTAACAAGTAATTAAAAGTTAATATATCAATATATTATTCTTATGGGTTAATATATCTTCTTTAGAGAAATAATTAATATAACTGTATTACACATAATCCCTCTTACTAATAAAAATTCTTAAACATGCGTTTAACGTATGAATAGTTAAATTCGCTGTTTAAGATAAACGTCCGTAAGTGTGTATACAGCTGTCTACTAATAAATATATTAAAGACCTTGTCTAACTATAATCACGCTACACACCATAGACAGAAGACTCAAAGTAAAAGGTTTAGGAATTGAGTAACACGCAAATAACAGGTATATGAGTTTCGCGTGTTGATGACAAAAATTGACATAAAATTTACGTTATTATGGACCTCGTAATTTTAATTATATACAAAATTGATGTTTATAGATTTTTAATTAATTTCAAGTCGTTATGTATATAAATTTTGTAAATATTAGTAGTTCTACAAAGTAAAGTTACTAATATTTTTGAACGCACCTCTGCCAAACTGTCAAAATATGTCATTGAAATGTCACAATACTTTCGCTAATCGCGTCACACGTAAATTGTTATTTATAAATGAAGTTCTTAAGATTATCAAAAGCTAAATAGGAATTTTCTAATTAGAACAATAATAAAATTTGATAGATTCTGATTGTTTGGGGTTGTTATTCCCACACAGAAAGTAACACAAGCAATAGCGTAATTTGTTTTAGGTATCTGCGAACATCTGTGAAGTATAGTGTCCAACTACATTATTTTTCAACAAGCGATTGATAAAAATAAACATGTATAAGAAAATATAATGCCTTTCATTGGTTTTTAATTTACTCCAAACGTTTTCAAGAATAGATAGGTCGCAATAGGTATAACTCCATTTCTTTCAGGGGAAGCTCTAGTCTGTATAATAGGTAGGTAGTTATAGGTATAAGGTAGTACCCATACTCCTTAATATTTTAAGACCCTCATCTGAATCCCACAGCACTACTTAGAACTCTTATACCTACTTAGTTTCGCCCTGTCTGCCCTTACGTTATGTTAGTAAGAACAGTTAATTGTACCTAATCAAGGATTGAAATTGATGAAATTAGGTCATTGTCTTTTACAAAAAATACAACAAAAATGCATCATCACGATCATTAAACATTTGTATTTTTCCGGGCGCAAGAATAATTTCCTAGCCTAAGAATCAATATTTATTTGGTCTAACTGTAAAGTTACTCGGAAATGGAACGCTAACGAGATTCGAAAGAATTTAAAATCAGCTGATGTATTGAATTTTTTTTATTATTTATTTATTTCTCCAAAACTTAAAATCTATCATAGCCTTAACCTAATTCGACAGACAAGTACATAACTAATATTTAATATTAATTAACACTATTTAAATCCTAAAAACACTTATACATAGATAACAACATTTATATAACTACTAAAGCTATCTAAGTTGTAATTAATTACAACTTAGATAGCTTAGTTAGCGTACAATAAAATATGCTGCTTTCGCGAAGTCGTTCAACGAACAGCTAAACACGTCAACATGCTCGGCTACCGCATAAAGCGTGCGCAGCGCGCGCGTCAGTTGCGCCTGCTGCAGGAGGTTGGTGCGCGCTGCCGGTACCGCTAACAGCTGCGGTCGCCGTTATCGCACCATGTACTTATCCGGGACGCATAATCTAACTTCCCCCAATGCATTCGGATTATGAATTTTCCCTCGAAGAGGTTTAAATAAATAAGTAGATAGTGTTATTAAAATCCACACGCTATACCACTTTTAAACAAGGGTCTTGCCTTGTTTAAGCGTTGGATAAATGAATATGGAAATTATAACGTCGCTATACAGGCCTTATGTCAAAAAAAGATTATTAGTAGAAGAAATCTTAGAACGCCTGTATACGCAGTGTGTAACTTATTATTAATAAGGGGGGATATATTTAACTGTGACCTGTTCATATATTTTTTTTCATTTTTCGACCTATGCTTCTGCTTCTGATTCCAGAGATATCATTAACACCTTAGAATTACTCAATATTAAAAATACTATCGAACTATGTTTATAAGAATATTTAAAATAAAATAAATAATCGACATCATTGCCCCCTACCTAGCCTTATTCAATTCAATTCAATTTAATTCATTTATTGATCACCAGAATGTAGTATAATTACAAAGATGGTAAATTTAAAAATAACATAGTTCTAGTACATTCTGCCATTATAATGGCGTGTGACACTTGCATGCTCTTATCATTTACTATATTTTTTATTTCATTATTTACAATTAAATAAACCATTAAAATAACAATTATTACTCAGTATTATTGAGTCTTGGTATAATAATAATATAAAAGAAAAAATCATGCAACTAGAGAATTAATAAATAAAGGAAGAAACTGATATTAAATAGAATTCACTACAATTAATTAAGATTATCAATAAAATAATTAAAATCATTACTAAAAATAAATCATTCGCCTAAAATTCATTATAATTTATAAGATATATATTTAATCAGTAAATCATTCCAAAATTAGAAGAGAAACATAATGTCAAAAATTAATTCATAATAATAATTACAGTTTTAGGTAAGTCAATTAAAATTAAATAATAGATAAAGTGATACTAATATAATTAAAAGGTGTCATTAAGATAGTCATCAATAGAGTAATAACATTTTTCTGTTAGAAATTTTTTAAATTTGTTTTGAAAAGTTTTGTATTTAGCTCATTTATATGCTTTGGAATCTTATTGTAAATTCTTGGACCCGTACAATATACACTTTTTAACATCAGTTCAGTCTTACATTTCTCTATGCATAGTCTATCACCGTGACATCTATTTCTTTTAACATTATCTGATAAGCGTGAAAACAAGATATAATTATATTTAACAAATAAGGCTACTTCAAGCAGATATAAGCAAGGACGTGTCAGAAGTTTATATTGTTTGAATAACGGTCTGCAACTGTCAGTAACTTTGATTCTAAACATGGCTCTTAAACATCTTTTTTGTCATTTAAGTACCAATTCCTTGAGTGTTGAGTTGCCCCAAAATATAATGCCATATCGCAAAACAGATTCGATTAATCCATAGTAGGCAATAATTAGAGTGTCCTTATTGACTGTCGAAGATAGCTTCTTTAATGCATATGCTAAACTACTCACTCTTTTACTAAGTTCTTCTACATGCTTTTTCCAATTTAATTGCTTATCTATTTCTACACGTAAAAATCTTGTATTATGAACTTCTTCAATAATATTACTGTCATAAATAAAATGATTGTTAGATGCGCTTTGAGCTCTTTGATTAAAATGAATTATTTTTGTTTTCCTTAGGTTGATTATTAAATTGTTACTATTTAGCCATTGCATTATAGAGTGTAATGTATAATATATATAAATGTATATATATATATATATATATATATATATATATATATATATATATATATATATATATATATATATATATATATATATATATATATATATATATATATATATATATATATATATATATATATATATATATATATATATATATATATAAATGAAAATGTATATATAAATGTATAATAAATAATTGTCAGTTTCGTAAAAATTAACGTCATTGCAATTTATGGTTATTGTACTATCGTCAGCGAATAGTGTCATGGGGTGATTCAACGTTTTCGGAATGTCGTTTATGTAAATAATAAATAAAAGAGGCCCAAGTACACTTCCAAGGTACACTTGGTACTTGGGCACCAACGAGTATGGTGTACCTCAAGAGGTACACCATACTCGTTAAGTCGTACTAAAGATTTGAATGTTTCTTCTATTTTTGATATGTTATTGATACGAGAAATTTCGGTGTATTGGTATCGATTTGCTAAAAAGGAACGAAGAAGTAGTAGTACATTTCCCCTTATGCCATAGGTGTTAAGTTTATCTAACAAAATCTCATGATTGACATAATCAAATGCCTGCGTCATATCGCAAAAGAAGGCGAATACTGGCTTTCTTCTGTCGACTGCACACATAATATTTTTAAGGAAATCAAATATTGCCATGTTAATACTTTTGTTTTTTCGAAACCCCTTTTGTTCTGGGCAAAAAATATTATTTTTCTCTAAAAATGAAGTTATTTCTCCATAAAATATTGGTACTAGTGTAATCGGTTGGTAAAATTCAACCAATTCTTTATTTTCTTTTTTAAATAGGGGTTTTATAACTGTCAACTTAAGATCTTGTGGATATATTCCGGTCGTTATAGAGATATTAATTAGATAGCAAATATGCGGACTTATATATTCATTAACGGCTTTAATTATTTTTGTAGAGACTTCGTCAAATCCTACACTATGTGTATTTTTTAGATTTTTTATTATTTTATAAACATCCTGGGGAAAACATGGGGCTAGGAACATTGTTTTATTATTATTATTATTGTTGTAGTGTATAAAATTATTTTTAGAAATGTCTGATTTAGGTTTTACTTTGTCTATAAAATAATTATTAAATTCATTTGCAATTTCAATTGGATCGGTTATATATTTATTGTTTTTAGTTTTTATCTTTAATATACTATATTATATAGGTTTAAATATACCAAAACATCCTATATGTTTTGGTATATTTAAACGTGATTTATTAATTATTTGCCATACGGATTTAGATTTATTATTTGACATAATTATTTTATAATTGTTTTGTGAGCGTTTAGATAATGAAATTACTTTTTTAAATATTTTGCAGTAATTTTTATATTTTAATTTGTTTGCTATTGTAGCTTGTGCTCTAACTTCCCATAGCCTTCTTCTTTTCTTTTTACTACATAATTTTATACCCCGCGATAACCATTACGGTTTGCGATTAACTTTAATTGTGATACACTTTCTTGGGAAACAAAGATCATAAAATAATTTAAATTGCTCAATAAAACAACTATATGCCTCGGAAGAATTAGTAGAAACGTACATTTCTATAAAAGATAAGTTTTTGATACACGTTTTAAATTTTAATATATTTTCATGGCTATAGTCACGAACTTGTTTCCGCCAATATTGTAGTTGTACTATATTTTTTAATGGCAGGCTTATTATTTGTGCCGTATGATCGGATAAACCTAATTCCAACACTTCAGTCTTACATTTGCTCTTAAAGTCATGTACAAAATTGTCAATACACGTCTTACTGGCTAAACGAGTTGGTTTCTTTACAGCAAGTTTAGATTATACTCGTAGTTTAATAACAGACATTCAAAATTTAAAGTTATGTTGTTACATTTTAATATGTCAATATTGAAGTCACTCGCTATAATAATATTATTAAATTTAAATTTTACATAATATTGCAAAATCATGTCAAGCTTATAAAAAAATGTATTAATATTATTTGAATTTGGAACTCCATATAAACATACAATTAAAATTTTATAGGGAATTAATTCAATTGCACAACATTCAATAATATTTGATAAAGATAGCTTTCTTATTTCGTTAATTTCTTTCCATTCATGAATTATTTTTTATTATTATACACGCTCCACCTCATTTGCTGTCAGCTCTAGCAAAGCAAGTGGCCAGTGAATAGTTTGGTATATTCAGGTATTGCTCTTGGTCTTTTTTCATGAAGTGTTCAGTGATACATAATCTATCAATGACCAAATTTTTTTGTGAGAGTTCATCTAGGTTGACTATTAATTCATCACTTTTGTTCAATAGTCCGGCTATATTCTAATGGAGAATATATAAGGAATTATTCTCGAAAAAATGAAGTTTGCTCTGTGGTGTCCAAAAGATGTGACTCTTGTTCTTGTAGTGTTTGTATGTCATTGAAGGTGTATATGTCATTAATCATAGTATGAAGATTTCGAAAAATTTTTTCAATACCCCGATTGTTTATTACACCAGAATGCTTAGAAAACATGCGGTAATTATACTCCAAATTTTTATTAGAGTCGAGTATATACGCATGTTTATGGGTTATAACACCCAGATATAAAAGGTTATTAAAGGTTTCTACTCGCCAATTAAACATATTATTATAATATCCAAATTTATAGGTCGGCAGACAAATAATAATATTCGTGTGTAGTATTTTTCGTAGCAAGTCTCTAATATATGTTATTGTAGTAAAATAATCATTAGTAGTTTTAAAATCTTCTTCTCCAATCATAATAATACAAAAATCATTGATGGTAAAGTTTGCGACTTTAGTTTCTATACCTAGTAACATTTGCTTTAATGTAGCATTTGGTTTTATATAATGACATAAATTCGAGTGATTATATAACGTACTTTGAGCGATACGTAGGATATTGGTTCTTCTATTTGTGCTGATGATGCATATTTTTTTATTTAGTGAATTGTTCCGATTAATCATTTTATTGGTAAGTTGCGAATTATTATTTTCTTTATTTCCTAATTCAACTTTGTTTGGACATTTAGTTTTCTTTGGAGTCTTTTTATATGTGCAAGTAGTTTTATATAAGTTTTCGTTATTTTCTATAGATTTTGTTATATTTTTCAGGTTTTCATTCGTACTTTGATGATTATCATTATATTTTTGAGATAAAAATTCAATCTGTGACTGTGCAATTTTTAATTCATTTTCAAGTTCTACTATGCCTTCTTTTAATTTTAACATTTCATTTGTTTCGTCGTCTGATATATCTGGTAAACTATTTATACTGTTGTTTACCGAATGCACACTCTTGCAGTCTTCGTCACTAGTATTCGTGGAGTTCAGTTTCGATTGATGTCTTCTAAACGTAATATTGTCTAGGAAGTTCATGGTACTACTATCGTACATACATTATACATATATAATATTGAAGTTTGTAATTTCTTAATTATGTTTTTGATGGCAGAAACTTTAATGTTCACAATGACATCAATATAATTCTTTTATTTTAAGATTGCACTACTTAAAATTTGATACAAAAATCATAGTCGCTCAGGATCGATCTTGGGACATATCGATGTATGGATTTGGTCAACGAATAGATCCGTACTGCCAATGAGTCTATGACGTAGTGTTTAAAAATCCTGGTCAAATTAAGCTTCAAAATAGTGGCAGTATAATTGACGTTATAATTTTGAATGAAACAAAGAAATCTGTATTCACTTATTATTTTTGTCACAAAAATTATTAATATGCACAAGACGTTTTTCCACTCTTCGATTTCTATGTTTACATATAAATTGTCGTATTTATTTCACTTATATTGGCATATTGCGTTGATTACTAAAGCAAATATAGGTACACACTTATTTTGAGTTTATTGTTTTAAGCACTTATGAAATGTCTCACAAACACTTGTACGGGATTATTACACTGAGATACATAAACGAATTACTTTTTTGTTTATAAATACGCGTTTTTATTATTTTTTATTAATAATTTACTGAGAGCCTTTACAGAGAGATGTTGATACTTAGAGTCTACCCTCTTTTCTTAGTTTTCAATAATTGTATAAATAATGGTGTGTTGTTAATGACCTGACCTAATTAAGCATAGAAAGGCGATGCCTCTTTTCAAGGCTGAGAATAAGTCCGACCCAGTCAATTATAGACCGATATCTATACTACAGACTTTATGTAAAATTTTTGAGAAAATAATCTTAAATCAATTGCTGGTTCATTTTAACTTAAATAATCTATTACATAGTATGTAATCAATTCAGTTTTACTAAAGGTCGGTCCACAACTGATGCAGGCATCAGTCTTTTATGCAGCATATTTGGGGCCTGGGAGGGATCGCATGATGCACTTGATGTCTTTTGTGATCTATCCAAGGCTTACGACTGTGTCGAGCATGCTTCGTTGGTCAGAAAATAATACCATTCTGGTATAAGGGACAAGGCACTTAAACTTTTAAGTTCTTATCTTAAAAATAAAACGCAGAGAGTAGAAGTGAATTCTACAAGATCTACTGGGACCAAAATAGAACTTGGTGTGCCACAAGGGACCATTTTAGGCCCGTTTCTTTTTCTCATATATATAATATATATATATATATATATATATATATATATATATATATATATATATATATATATATATACGGGTGACCTGAAATTCGATAAATTCCTTTGAAAGACAGAAAGTAGACCTCATTTACAGTAATATTTTTCATGGCATCCCCTATCCGAAAGTTGATATTTACAAAGTTATTGAAATTTTAAAATTTTTTTCTTTATTTTCGACTTTTTGACTTTGACATGACGTATTTTTAAAAATGTTTGTCTTTTTAGTGATTTTTTTATGTATTTTAACCGTCAATGAGTCAAATATTATTTTTAAGGAATAAATAGGGACAAACTAAGCGAGAATTTTTCATTATGATGAAACAGAATTTTCTTTTAAGAAAAATGCACATTTTTCTTAAAAACAGGTGATTTTCTTAAAAAAATGTATGACACAATGCGTACAAATACCTTAAATAACTTTCTTACCTCATAAGCTTCCAAAAAAGGTACAAATATGTACATAAAAATATGAACATGTAATAAACAAAGACAAAACAATCATCAGGTCACGTTATCTCAAGAATTACTCTACCTGAGGCGACCTTTTTTTTCAATTGTTTCCTTTGTTCAAACTTCGGGATGTTTCGGCTACTGTCGTCGCGGCCCTTTGTCAATGAGTTACCGACTGGCTTAGAGAGCAAATTTAGTAGCTAATATTAGTTTTAAGTCAACTATTGCCGTGTACGGACGTATTGTTGCTTTAAACTACACCCTTACTTCTACTTGTGATTTTTTTGTATCGCGATGGCTGCTTTTGAGTACGATAAATACGCTGACTTGTTTTGTTACGGACTTTGTAATGGTAATGCTGCTGCTGCACGAAGAACATACGTTGAACGTTTTCCGAATCGACGAGTGCCAAACGTTAGAGTGTTTTCAACAACATTTCGACGAATTCGGGAAAGCGGCCGTGTTGATAGAAGTCGTGGCGATTCAGGCAGACCTCGTTTGTATGCTCCAGAAGAAGAAGAAGAAATTTTAACACTTTTTCAAAATGATCCTTCTATTTCTACAAGAGCGGCAGCTAGAAGACTTGGATTGATCAAAGGAAGGTGTGGTTTACAGTACACACAGCGTGTCTACATCCATTTCACTACACACCTGTCCAAGCGTTGGAAGAGGGAGACCCGGTTAGAAGAATGGAATTCTGCCGTTTTATGATAAATGCAGACATGGAGGATCGCAATTTCTTCTCAAGAATATTGTGGACGGATGAATCGAAATTTGACCGTGACGGGATAAACAATTTCCACAACACACATTACTGGGCACCAAAAGGAGAAAACCCCAGGATGAAAAAAGAAAGGGCCCATCAAACCAGATTCAGTCTAAATGTCTGGATGGGTATAATTAATAATAATTTAGTTGGACCTCATTTTTTGCCTCAAAATTTAAATGGTGAAATGTACGAACATTTCCTAAGAGAGGAGATTACTGGTTTAATGGAAGATGTGCCAATAGCAACTCGTCGTAATATGAGTTTCCAGCATGATGGTTGCCCGGCCCACTTCCGCCTCGGCGTACGCCAGTGGCTAGACGAAACTTACCCACATCGCTGGATAGGTCGAGGCGGGCCAATTCCTTGGCCAGCACGGTGTCCCGATTTGACCCCGTGTGATTTTTATCTTTGGGGTCATATGAAGGCTTTGGTGTATACTACACCCATAACTACTGTAGAGGAGCTCAGAAGCCGCATAAGAAATGCAGCAGAAGAAATCAAAACTAGTCTTACTACCAGAATAATCAAAACAGAGGTACGGAGAAGACTACGGGCCTGTATCAGAAACAGAGGTTCACATTTTGAACAAGACCTAAAGTAGAATATTTGTTATTAAATTTAATTAAACATTGATGTTTTTTAAACACAATAAACGTAATTAAATTCAAGTTTTTCCTTTTATTTTAACCTTATCGCAAATAAATCTATTTAGACATTATTTTATTTTACTTCTAATATGTTTACTACAACGTCATATTTTTATGTAGACATTTGCACCTTTTTGGAAAGCTAATGAGATAAGGAAGTTATTTAGAATATTTGTACGCATTGTATCATACATTTTTTTAAGAAAATCACCTGTTTTTAAGAAAAATGTGCATTTTTCTTAAAAGAAAATTCTGTTTCATGTCTCATAATGAAAAATTCTCGCTTAGTTTGTCCCTATTTATTCCTTAAAAATAATATTTGACTCATTGACGGTTAAAATACATAAAAAAATCACTAAAAAGACAAACATTTTTAAAAATACGTCATGTCAAAGTCAAAAAGTCGAAAATAAAGAAAAATTTTTTGAAATTTCAATAACTTTGTAAATATACACTTGCGGATAGGGGATGCCATGAAAAATATTACTGTAAACGAGGTCTACTTTCTGTCTTTCAAAGGAATGTATCGAATTTCAGGTCACCCCGTATATATATATGTCGGAGACACATTGTCCTCAACATCATCTTCAGTAGCGGTTGCTTGTTTAGTGGGCGTCATCGTGGGTAAAATGCGGGCACAAAACGGTAACGGTAAACAGTAATTTTTAAATAATTTTAAGATCGAGCAGTGGGTTTAGGACACCGATCTCACTTTAACTAGTAAACACAAAATATAATTCTCAACCACGATCCAACTCGATCGACAGATCACACTCAAATGTGTTTCAAACACTGTCCGCACCTTTAAAGTAAAGATGGCGTCTCGACCCCACTCGAGGCTCGCGCGCGCTCTGCTCTGATTGGCCGTTAACAAAATAATTACGATTTAATTTTAAGTTTAAAAAGGTTTTTACGTCAGATAAAAATGTTACAAATTATCTTAAATTAAAAAACGAATTTAAAAGTAATCAAATGAATTAAAGCCAATTCAATTGTAAACAATCAGTAGCAATCAAGATGCAACTCGACTCATGACTTCCTCTATATATATATATATATATATATGTATAAATGACCGTCTACATCTGGTTAAAGATAACATGAGATAGCACTCTTTGCTGATGACACTTCACAAATTTTTAACGTAAAGCGACGACAGTCAAATTACTACGAGGTAATAGTGCTCTCTCAAAAATGGTATTTTGGAAACCACTGTATTTCTAGGAATAACACTAGATTGTAATTTATAGTGGGGTATCCCATATTGCAAATCTGGCAGAAAGGCTCAGTTCTGCCATATGCACTCAAAAAAATTTGAGAAATTTCATATGAGGACACGCGCGACTAGTTTATTTTAGTTATATTCATAGTATCATACGGCATCCTTCTGCAGGGAAACGCTGCGGACATTAATACAATATTTGTGCTACAGAAGCGAGCTATACGTTCTATTTATTTGATGTCATGTTTTAAATCTCTGAGAGAAAAGTTTAAGGAAATAGACATTCTGACCGTCGCTTCTCAATTTTGGATTTTGGACAACATTTTGGCAACATTTTGGACAATGTGTTGTATGTCAGAAATAATATAAATAATTTCAAAAAGAAAAGCGATAATCATTGTAGGAATACTAGAAATAAGAACAAGTTAGAAATACCGGCGATCATACATAGCAAAGAAAGTAATTCTTTCAAACTCTTTCCATTAAAAATTTAAAAAAAGTTGTGAAAGCTTTGAGCTAAAGCTTATTATAAGGTCAATGATTTTATTAACGATTGCACACCTTGGGAATAAGATGGCCCTCTGCAAGGCTGCTTCTATTCCTTAAGTATCTTGACATTTGTTATATAGATTAAGTTAGTACATTGTAAAAATATTCTTTTTGAAAATAACAATTTTTCCATCTTTTTGCTAAAAGGTAGTCCCGTGCGAGTTCCTTACGCCAGTTCTTCTCGCCGGGTTAGTTTCCGAACCGGCGCGGTGTAATTGTCCTACCACCTACCTACCGCCTGGTGGTAGGCGGTAGGTAGGTGGTAGGACAATTATATAAGAGTTATATTATAACCTACATGGAAATTTAAAAAAAAAAACTCCTTTACATAAAAATCTTTAAAAAATAAATGGTCAGAAAATAGGTCAGATAGCATAAAAATAATCGGCCCATGCTGGGCACTTTATTACCGGAAAAATATACGGTAATATATATATATATGTAAAGGTTAAATTAATATACGGATCAATAGACGTGTACATCCGTTCTAGCATCTAAAGATCGACCGCGATGGTCGTCGTGATAAATAGTTATAATACAATACAATATTAAAAAAATCGACTTCATTTGCTAAAATTATAGAGAAAAAAGACTGAAGCAATAATATGTTATACACCCATTTATTTTTGTATTGAATTTTATAGTTAAAAAGAGACGAGGGGCAAGGAGGGATAGTATGCTAACCATATAGCTAAGGGACAAAGAAAAATAAATTAAAAAAAAGGAATAAAATGGTTATAAGTATGCTAAAAGTTGACGAGAATGAAAAACTATACTACTATAGGAAAAAAACAACAAAAGTAAGATTACATCTAGATTACATTACATCACCAACTTCTATTAAATTTAAAGGGTACCCTGTCTTGTCTCACGATTTTCCACGATGTGCTTATTACGACTCATGCATCATTCTTCCTAATTATATGTCATATTAATATGTTAAAAAACTAAGGATTACGAAACTATAAAAATATAAAAGTCTTTGAGATATTATGCTCTGAACCTTAAGTCTCCTGTCCTGCTCCAGTACCATACGTACTTTTTTCCCACACAAAATGTAATTTATAACTTATAAAAGACAAAAAAAAATCTACAAATAAACTACAGTTTTTATAAAAAACTGCGCGGAAAGTAGATTTTTCCGATTAACTAAAATTTACTTAGCTGCTCTATTGCAAAACTTCGAACGTACTGCCCTTATCCACTAAACTTGGTTGAATAGATGGCTCAAATTGCTTTGAGCTAGTCCTTATATATTATTTTATTTCTAATTTTTAGGGTTCTGTAGTACTACAAGGAACCCTTAATTGTTATGCGTCATAGACAGCTAAGATATAGTATGTTATATCGGGTAATTCTAGATGAGGGTCTATAAAAGGTAAGTGGTAAGTGAAACCGATAGGAAGGGGATTATATGAACCTCAAAAGGTAAGTGGTAAGTGAAGCCTACAGGAAGTGGATTATATGAACCCCACGCCATATATAGTATATTAAATTGGGTAATTACATGCCTTAGTACGATAGATGTCGTGAGTTTTTTTTATTATTAGAATTTGTATCTTTTACCCAAATAATACTGTATGTTGGATGTTCCCTTTTTCCTTTTGGTTTAAATATCTTAATTGTGGATGTACCATTATATCTATTTTCAACTCTTCAAATCACTTACACTTATACAAAAATTGCAATTATATATATAATTAATTATGTTATGTAGATTGTAAAAGCAATTTTAAAATAAGAAAAACTTAAGGACACCTATAAAAAGTTATTAAATATACTTGTACTATACGGTCCACTATAAAAGTCGCAGATCATTTTAATGTTCTTGCCCCACACTAAAAGAGTCACGACTTCTGTTTTACTTCTTTTTGAGTTTCTTACATCTCAAAACTTTTTACTTACAATGTGTGGTTGTAATGTTTTTTTGGATATTAATACAAAAAACCGTAGCTTTCGCGTAGCGGTGCTACGAGAAGGAATACGAATACAGCGCAACTCGACCAAATATCGTGTTTTTAGTAACGGCCTGTCCATATTATGTCCACGTGACTTTGACATGTGGACAGGCCCTTTCTCGTCAACTTTGATGTCCTGGGCCAAAATTCTCGTACCTTGAATTTCGGTTCGGTTGACGCGCTAATTCATTCACATGCGCGTGCGAGCGGGGCCGACTGACAACCGAACGAGATTAGATATACGAGAATTAGGGCCCTGATTCTATCATTTGAATAATTCCATAGAAAGCCTTAATTAATGATTTTTTAAGTGATTACTTGTCATTTTAAAAATGTCGGTGACTCGTTAGTATATTTTTTTTTCATTTACGAGCTAACTTACCTTAAGCCTATAATTTCATATTATAGTTTTAGAATATTCCATTAAGAGGAAAAGTAATTCTGAACCAATAAATATATTTTATTACCAATAAAACATCATCTATGTGACAACTGACAATATACATTTTACTTTTTATTTACATTTTACTACTTACATCTATGCTAAAAATAATATATACAACCAATTAGGTACTAAATGGTACAATAGTTACTAAACAATATGTTATCTTAGTAATAATCAATATGAAAACAAAAGACAACAAGTTTATTAGAAAAGTAGAAAGTCTTAAGTTCGTAATGTGACTTTTAGAGTATTTTTAGTAATATATCAGTTTATTTTTGAAATAAAAACTAAATAGGCAAGGTAAAACATACTTATACAAACATTTCCCTAACCATAATATGGAAATCACACAACGTGGTCCCGAGATAAATAACGAAAATTAATATTACTTTGATCAGATAACTAAAAAAAATAAAAATACGTTACTTAATATGACTAGAAAAAGAAGGAATATTATAATAATAGTAATTTCTATGGACGCTTTCACAGTGTACGTATAAAATTCGTTATAATTTATTAGACAGCTCAAACAAATGTTTTGAATATAATTTTTATATTATATTTTGTTCTTATTTTAATTGCAATTAATTTTTATATTATTACACTAGCTGTACCCAACAGACGCTGTTCTGTCTTAACACCCATGAACTGGTGTAAATGAATAACTACCAACAACTACACCTACTACCTAATCCTACACCTACTCCATACACCCACACCTACGTCCATACCTACAAATATGCCTACACCTACATCTAGGTGTAGGCATAGGAGTAGGTACTACTACAACCTACAGGTGACGAGTGTAAGAGCTATCGACAACTGAAGGATGCAGATTGTTTTTGGGGTTGGTGTAAGAAGGGTGAAAAATATAAAAGGGGTAAAAAAAATATTTACGACCGATTCTCGTACCTACCAAGTACACCGAAAATATCATAAAAATGGAGGAGATCCGTACCGTACACGCATACCTAATTAATATCGCTGCACGGCTCGCACAGTGGCATTAGATGTCGGCATCATGAACTGCGAAACATTCCGCATAATGGCTTAAGAGCTCCTCTAGTTGAAGCACAACTGCAGCCGTCGCGGACTCTAGGCAGCTGTCAACGTCACCTGTCGCGTATTGTCGTCGACTGCAATCGAAGAGTCACGAATGACGGATTGCCATTCGTCTGTAATCAGACCACAACATTAATACACTGTACACGCCGTACGCAGAGTGTTTGTGTATGAAC
This sequence comes from Phengaris alcon alcon, assembly GCA_037179445.1. Taxonomy (NCBI): domain Eukaryota; kingdom Metazoa; phylum Arthropoda; class Insecta; order Lepidoptera; family Lycaenidae; genus Phengaris; species Phengaris alcon. The sequence continues at coordinate 1,276,655 of JAYRCH010000004.1, read as the reverse complement.
GCGAGTGTCACAATCAGGGTTACTAACACATGCACATATTGCACTAAAACCTTGACAGTAAAGTACGCGATTACGTACTGTTATAACTGTAGTGTGTATGCCTTATCCCTTCGTCAGCCCTTTTCCTATCTATCCAGCATTAACCTTGTCTAGCCGTTTCGCTTGCATTCCCATTCCCATCAGTGTCCATCCAAGTTCCAACCGTGCTAGACGTATGCATAAAAATTCAATTGTGTTTTTCTTTTTTTTAAAAGACAATTTCCTTGTGCGTCCTAACATTGGTGGCAGCGTGAAGGGATCTGACGGGTCTCCGGAAATCGACCTCCTTAGTTAAACCAACAGCATTCTATATCCTGCAAAAATTCTATATCTTCTATATCCTTCAGTGAAAAGTGTGTTGTGAAAGTGCCAAATCGCAGTTGAGCCAGAGACTACAAATTGAACTTTATAAAGTATAAAAACCTGTATCAAATTTACTTAATTTGCACACCTAACGTCTAGAAAAATAATTCGAAATAAATTCCGTCTTGTCTCTTGCACCGTGCAAGTCTGCCGTGCAATTCGCCGAAGAAATTCGATACGCCGAGCCCGACGACTGCGACGCGATAAGCCGAGCCGCAGCCCAGACATGATAAGGTGTATCGCTGTAACCAGATTCCTGTGAGTGATTCGTTTTCTATTCCTGGTCATTGCAGTAGAGTCATAGTACATAACATTTTATTTCACAAACCTTATTTTGTAATTAATTTTTGCTAAGTCCTATTAATTAAGTATAATAATCAAAAATGTCGGAATCTAGATCGCCTAGCCCGAAATTTGAAAAAACCAGAAGTAATTGTAAATGAAGCGGAAGACGATACAGGCCCTTCTTCTCAACCTGGACCTATTACCAGGTCTAAGAAAAAAAAACCAAAACACTACTATGCCTAAGAAGGAGTTAGACTTATGACCTTATTAAAATTTATGAAACTTTACGATGGCGCTAGGGAATCGCTAAATTCTTTTCTAGTAAATTGCAGTAACGCGCATGACTTAGCCTCAGATTACCAAAAGGATGTTCTATTTAAATATATATTATGGCAATTACAAGGTAAAGCACAAATTGCATGTTCAATCAAGGAGTTCGTAAAATGGCCGCAGTTGAAAGAATTCCTAAATACATAGTTTAGTCAACGTAAACATTATGCACATTTACTTACTGACTTGCAAGAATGCAAGCAGCAATCCAACGAAACCGTAAGTCAGTACACCCTAAGGGTAGAGACATGCTTATCACAGTTACTTACCGAAATTTCAATTTCTCACGGGAAAAAAAGTAGGGAAACGATAGGTCGCACAGCGGCGAAGGAGGAGCTAGCTTTCCACCACTTTCAGATGGGACTTGCTCCGAGAACTTCAAACATTGTTCGGTGTAAAGCTCCACGCACTCTCAACGAAACAAAAAACTTTGCAATATCCGAGGAAAAGCTCCAACAATTTATTTATAAAAATTCGCAATCGACCTCGCGGCCGGAAAAAACTCGAATCAGATCGAACCCCGGTAATTTTATTAATAATAATAGTAACCATCAACCCTTCAGGTTTAACCGTTACATACCACCGAGAACATCACTATTCAATCAGGTGACAAGAAGTGGGCCAGAGGTAGACGTATGCAGATATTACAAGGCACCCGGACACATTCTCGAAGAATGTAAAAAGCGACAGTATAATAATGAAAGATTCAAATCCAGAATCCAAGGTCCCAGCGAATAAACTTTATTTCTGAACCTATCGAAAGTGATCCTATTGACGATAGCAACCCGACCGAGGGCTACGATACCGTCGACACTAGACCAAAAAACGAATAAGCGTCTCGTCCTTTCTCACCTTTCTCCTTTCTCACCTTGATGTAGAAGAGGCAAGTGCCTTAAAACGATTATGCACCGATTATTCAGATACCTAACGAAAATCTCACATATACTAGTAAAGCATGAAATTAAAATTACTACAGATGTCCTAATCCACACGAAAACTTACCGGTTTCCTGAGGTCCACAAAACTGAAGTTCATAAACAAAACACTAAAATGTTGAATCAAAATATAATTGAACCATCTAATTCTTCTTGGTCTTCGCCCAATATATGGGTGGTACCTAAAAAATAGATGCTTCTAATGAACAAAAATGGAGAGTCGTAATTGACTATCGCAAACATAATGATGTTACAATAGGAGACACTTATCCACTTTCGAAGATAAAGAAATATTGGATCAACTTGGAAACAGTAAATATTTTTCTACGTTAGATTTAGCCTTCAGATTCCACCAAATTCCTTTAAACGAATCAGATAAGCCAAAGACTTCGTTTATTAAACTCACTAATACTACAATATGATATACATTTTATCAGTTATGATAACAAAATCAATTGTACCATAAAAGTAGGTAAGTACTAAAAAAAAAAACTACTCCAAAACTTAAAATGCTACAAAAAAAAGAAATCTCCCAGGTCATCCCCACCAGGCAGAGTACCTAGAAGGCTCAAAGAGTTTCCTCGCTGGATTGCGATACTTATTCTCTGGGCCAGGTAGGTGCCGGCTCTGGGGTCTCGGGTGGCCTCAATGAGTTTTTTGGAGATTTCTCCGAAAAGTTTGTGCGCACCCAGACCCCATGTACCTAAGGTTTCAACCCCAAACTGTTAAAATATGAGATCCCCACTAAGGTTCTCATATTTGCGCCGCTTGAGGTTTTCCGCCTGATTGGCGGCCGCACCTGCAGAACTCGAGGTGCCCTGGACATGGGACGGAGCAAGTGTATCGACGCAAGTAGCATCCCATACAAGAGCCCGTCCCACTCTCCAAGGGACCAGGGTCGTACCGTCTGGTCTATTGCCATCGTCGCGCGCCAAACCAGAGGGTTCCAGCACAGCTGGCACTCCGGCGGTGACAAGAGCCCGACGGATGAGATCGTTCAGACTGTGATGTCGGGAGATGCGGCCGGCGCTTCGTTGACAGGACATCCCGTGGTGTCCGAGGCTGTCCACATTTGCACCACAAACACAGCGATGGGGGACGACGTGGGGGGTGCCAAGACGCAGGGAAGTAGCTAACCGGAAAGCTGTTCGATCCAGCAATGTGCCCGTATTGGGTGACGGTAATGCTTGTAGCCAAAGGCCCGACTCCCACTTCTCCGCAGCTAAGAGGCGAGCCTGCTCCACAGGACTGGAGGACGTATTAAGAAGATTATTCCGTACCAGTCTGCAGAGTGGCTCGTCCCAGAGCCTTTGGGAAAAAGTATTGTCAGGCAATTCGCTACAAGCACTAGTTACGCTCCAGGCGTCCTTGGCCTCGTCCAGAAAAGTAACTGTATTGATATCGAAGCTTATGTAAAAATTGCTCCTCATGCCAAACGAATAAAGCTCTGCGTAAAATTAACAGCGCACCCATGATTATAACATCTACTTCAACCTCCCCTTTCGAGAGACTAGCCATAGTGGGACCTCTCCCCGAATCCGGCCCTGGAAAATTGAAATTCATTTTAACCATGCAGGACGATCTTACCAAATTTAGCGTAGCATATCCGATACGCAGCACCACCGCAGAGGAGACCAGTGAGTGTCTCGTACATTTTATCTCATTGTTTGGAATCCCGAAACGTATACATATAGATCAAGGAACAAATCTCGCCGCAGATCTATTTAATAAAACCTGTGAGTTATTTAAAATTAACCATCTATTCTCGTCACCATATCATCCCGAAACTCAGGGCGCTTTAGAAAGGTCGCATTCTACCCTAAAAGAATATCTGAAATCCTATATTAATACAAATCAAAATAACTGGCCGCGTTACGTGTACACAGCTATACTATCATATAATACAGCCATCCATACAACTACACACTATTCACCTTACGAGTTGTTATTTGGACACAAACCGCACATTCCAACCTCAGTGTATGACGATTCCTCAAGTGCTACTTACCCCGAGTATACAGGGTGGCCAAAAAGTCGTGGATCAAACGAAACAGGCAGATAAAGGAGGTAATTTCCAACAAAAAATCTTTCTCCAGTATGGCTATAACTTCATTGCACGAAAAGATATGAACTATTTTTGTTTTTTCAATGAAAGTACCGAGTTTTTTTACAATTTAATCAGTAAAAGTTAAAATGATTAAAAATAATTAAAAAAAAGCTGTATTATGACTCGATTTTGTATCAATACTACAAAAAATGTATTGCAGCTCTTGGTATCAAACTTAACGAGCAATTAATGTTTTTCCGTAAATTTTGATGCGTTTCAAAAAATTACTTCTCACTTTAAGAGCACCATTTGAAAAAAAAACGTATTACGGAAAGGTGACACTGTATTATAAAAACTTGCCGGCTTAATGCTGATTAAAATGAGGTACAACACTTTACTTTTTGATCTTTAGTTTTGGTTTTATCATCGTTTTTTCATACCAAGGTGCAAATTTCATTAAATGAGCCTTATTTTTAAATTTAACGATTTATCTTTTCTAGGAAACGAAAGGGTCATACAATACAAACAACTCTGTAAAAACACTCGATACAAAGGAATTGTGCCTCTCTTTCACACTAACCATTTAATCCTTTGTCGAAAAAGGTCAGAATACCCGTCTTAGTTCAGGTAGTAGAATGCCGGGCGAAGCAGAGCGGGAGGGGTGGAAGCGCGTGAGTATCTTTCTTTGTTTAGTGTCTCACTCACTTTCTGGATGTGACTACGCACACTTATTATTTTGCACGGTATTTTTTGTGATTAGTTGTGACCCGCGCTTCATTTCTGGACTTGTGATTGATTGCCTACCTGTGACCTACGCTTTGTTTATGGACTTGTGATATTGCCTACCTGTGACCAGCGCTGTGTGAATCGGATTTTGTGATCACTTCGGATTGGCTAGATAAGCTAAAATGGCTGCTGCGAGGAGAGCATACACCCAACAAGAGTATGCAGAAATGCATTACCTCTATGGTTTTTGCGACGGTAATGCTCGCGCTGCTGCCAGAGAATATCGACAACGCTACCCTAACCGAGACCGTTTCCCGGACTACAGGGTCTTTATGCGCGTGCATAATGCGTACATGGAGGGAACCTTACCCGGGGAGCATGCTGCGAGAACCAGTAGTACGATTTGATAATGAAGAGCAAATACTGAGACAGTTAAGATTGGACCCTGGTATTAGCCAACGCCAAATATCACGAAATCTCGGGATCCCACGATCGACGGTGCAGCTTATCATTAAAAGAAATAAATTTCACGCTTACCTATGCCTAGCTGACTATGAACCTAGAGTGAGGTTTTGTAGAGAGATGCTTAGAAGACACAGAGAGGATCCGCAGTTCTTCAACAAAGTGTTATGGACTGAGGAGTCAAATTTTAGAAGAATGGGAGTTTTTTACATCCACAATTTACATTATTACTCCAGAGTGAACCCACATATCATCAGAAATGATCGATTCCAGCATCTGTTTGGGATAAACATGTGGGGTGGAATAATTGACCAGCAGCTTGTGCTACATGAAATGCCACCAAGGCTGAATGGTGAATTTGTATTTGAATTTTTTACAAAATAATTTGAACCAAATACTGAACGAAGCTGAGATTCCTGAAGATAGAGTGGCAGAAATGTGGCTGCAACAAGACGGCGCCCCGCCTCATTACACTAGAGCAGTTCGAGAACATTTGAACGAGCGTTTCCCTAACCGGTCGATTGGTCGAGGTGGGGATCTATTGCATGGCCACCCCGGTCGCCCGACCTTAATCCCATGGACTTTTTTGTTTGGGGCTATTTTAAAGAAATAGTGTATCATGGAGAGAATAACACCGAACAAGAACTACGACAAAAGCTCGAGTTTGCTAAGTTACAAATTCAAAATAACAGAGGTGCATTCCGCCGATTACGAGCAAATTTTATTAGGCGGTGCAGATTGTTCGTTATGGTCAGAGGTAGGAACTTTTAACATTTAATGTAAAAATTTGTATTTAATAAAAGTACTAAGGCACAATCGTTGTTTTTATTTCATAATGGCTTCTGAAATTACTATGTAATATGTATGAGAAAAATCTATTTTTCCTTTGAATTTATCATTTTACGAAGTTTGCACCTTGATATGAAAAAAGACTATAAAACCAAAACTAAAGATCAAAAAGTAAAGTGTTGTACCTCATTTTAATCAGCATTAAACCGGCAAGTTTTTATAATACAGGGTCACCTTTCCGTAATACGTTTTTTTTTCAAATGGTGCTCTTAAAGTGAGAAGTAATTTTTTGTAACGCATCAAAATTTACGGAAAAACATTAATTGCTCGTTAAGTTTGATACCAAGAGCTGCAATACATTTTTTGTAGTATTGATACAAAATCGAGTCATAATACAACAGCTTTTTTTAAATTATTTTTAATCATTTTAACTTTTTACTGATTAAATTCTAAAAAAACTCGGTACTTTCATTGAAAAAACAAAAATAGTTCATATCTTTTCGTGCAATGAAGTTATAGCCATGCTGGAGAAAGATTTTTTGTTGGAAATTACCTCCTTTATCTCCCTGTTTCGTTTGATCCACGACTTTTTTGCCACCCTGTATAAGAATGTTACAGTACCTTATGAAGTTTACTCGTGACAAAGCTTTCGAATTCATTCAAAAATCTAAAACGACATCTAAAGAATATTATGAGATACGCACACGTCCCGTTGAGTATAAAGTAGGCGATTACGTTCTACTCAAAAATCATCTTAGGCTACGCAAAGCTTTATCACCAGTATGGAAAGGACCATATAAAGTTGTTAAAATACATGGCGACCACACCTTGTCGCTACTTATCAATAGACGCCATGTCAAACACCATTACGTTGAAGTTAAATACGTAGATATCAAAGGAGAACCTCCTACCTGAAAAAAAATCGATTGTCTGTAAAGTCGGTTTACTGACGATAGTTGAACGTGACAACGTCATAAGAAAATGGAACGCCTCAGAGCGAGGTAACGCCGCATGAGTCATGTTTTTTCGTGCGTGCAGCCGGCTCCATAGAATTATAAGACGTTGTCACGTCAAAAAATAAATACACGTAATAAATAAATATTATACAAATATATAAAACATATCTACAAATTTTATACTTACCTTAGTCTATAAGAAAAAACCTAATGGTTGCAATTTATCTTACCTTGCAGCATATTGGCTCATGCTCTTTAAGAGTATTCTCGTCGAATCGACTCGAGTACGGGTATATACTTTGATCCAATTGGCGAACTCAAGATCAATGTTGGCCGTTTGGATCTTGTAACTCCTTACGAGTTACGAATGTAGGATATCTACAATGAACCGCATATTAAGAATATTAACTCTATCTTAGGTACAGTACGGTTTTTATGTAACCAAATTCAGATGGCAAGCATTGATTCTATATTAACCAATATTGTAGCATCATTACTCACGTTATCCTTCCAGATGGAAGATATAACAAATTCTATCCTATTTGGTAGCCGTAACGTTTTACACCCAGCCATTTTAACTCCAAAACAGCTGTACAAAGAGCTTGTCGACAACTACCTACCCATAAATGTTAAATTATCTTTAAGTCTAGAATTAAGAAACATTTATAAGCTATTAAATGTGTCTAGTATAGTTTGTTATTATAGTTTAAACGATAAGATTGTATTTGTAGTAAGAATACCTTTAGTATCCCCTAAGCAATATAATTTATACTATAATATAGCCCATACCACATGATAATGTTAAACCGGATATCTTTAGTCTTGTTAGGCCTAGTAGTAAATTTATCGCAATGACCAGAGATAAATCAGAATATTGTAACCTCGATTCACGCACGGACTATGTTGCAATCGATGCCGATGACTACATCTGCAATATTCGTATTCCCCACAAGTGCACACCCCAGTTGTGAAAGTGAGTTAATGTCAAAAGTTATTAGTGTATTACCAGTGCAGTGTCAAACCGATTTTATTAGTGGACTATTAAACATATGGAAACCAATTTCCGACAATAATTGGATTTACGTACAATCTGAAAATATTAGTGTACTTATTAAAGCGCATCGTCTACCCTATCGTTTCAAAAATACCTTTTCAATCACCTGAAAACCCAAACGCTACAATACCCGATTCGGTTACTCCTAACACTAATGATTCTAGTAGATCCGTCGCAGAAAATTCCACAGTTACACCTAGAAAACCTAAACCGTCTTTAAATGAAATACCTTCTCCAAGTATTGGGATTCATGTTTAAATTTTCCCTTTACAAACTTCAGGAACATAAGCCCCTACAGTTTGTTCTACCCTGGGGAGGTGTTATAACTGTAGTATGTATGCCTTATCCCTTCGTCAGCCCTTTTCCTATCTATCCAGCATTACCCTTGTGTAGCAGCTTCGGTTGCATTCCCATTCTCATCAGCCTCCATCCAAGTTCCACCGTGCTAGACGTGTGCATAAAAATTCAATTGTTTTTCTTTAAAAAAAATACAAGTTCCTTGTGCGTCCTACAGTATGTTAGTCAGTACGTACGTTATATTAGTCTTATTTTACGTAAATCTATGCTGTATTATGGAAGTTATGACCGTAAGAAGCTTTGAGCACTTTTTAAATATCCGCCATAGCGCGCGCTTAGGACGCGGCCGCGCCGTGACGTGGTCCTTCCGCCCGTGTTCCGCAGCCCGCCGTGCCACCCACGCGACGCCATGAATGAAACTGCCCGCCGGCGCTCAGCGTTTTTCAATTTTGTGCAAAAATGCGCAGTTTGATTGCTATTATCTCGGCAATCTTTGTAAATATAAAAAAAAGTAAAAATGCAGATGTTCTTGTATTTTATTACCCGACTACGGCGAAACCGTAAAAAGGAAGAGTAATGATTTTGGCAGTTTATATGTCTGTGTGTATATATGTTTGTTCCACCTTAGCGCCTAAACTACTGATCCGATTTTAATGAACATAGGCTTTAAAATTTACTTAGTCGGGTTATAGTTTTATAAAAATTGCAGTTATTCTAGATCACTTTAGCATGTCTTTTCTAGACAAGTATTGGTCAGCCTCATTGCAAAATTTATTGTGAGTAATTAGTGTCCCATCAGTGAAATCATAGAAATACCTATGATTGTAAACTGTACAGACATTGATGTCGGAATTTCTGTCGTAGTCTGATCGTACCATTAGAGCGCTAATAGATGGAGAGCTAGAAAATTTAGAGCAGATGTTTGAGACAACCTGAAAACTTGTCCTATAATTCTCCTATTGTACTTCAACACGAGACTGTAGGTCTGGCTGATCAGAAGCGGGCTAAGTCAATTTACAAATTTTTGAAAAGTGAAATTTTTAAGCCCCAAAAAACATGTTTGAGGCAATTTGAAATTTTGATATACTGTTATTTTAATGTTTAAGGAGTTGGGGTAATAAAAGCCAACTCATTTGTGCTCATTTCAAAAATTTTTATATTGACTTAGCCCCGCTTCTGACCAGACATACCTGCAGTCTCGTATTGAGGTACAAGAGAAGAATCATAGGACAACGTTTTAGCTTGCCTCAAACACCTGCTCTAAATTTCCTAGTCGCTCTTGAGCTATAAAGGTCATACTTTTTTAGCGGCCGCGCTTAGAAGGTATTAGTGTTGTTTCCGCGCATGGCGATGCTCATGCGGCGGAGCGGCGGGATGTGCGGCGGCGGTGGATGGCGCGAGCGAGCGGGCCGCGGCGGCAGGCGGGAGTCGGTGCTGGCCCGCGCACGGAACTCGTCTCGTGACGTCCCGGGCATGAGCGGGTCACGCGCCTCTCCAGCTTCGTCCTCCTCCTCGAAGTCCTCCTCGGTCCAGCGACGAGCTGGAAATAATTGAAATACATGAAAAAAAACTAGCAGATCACGCAATTGCATGACAAAGAGAAATAGGGTTGCATTTTTATTTAACTAATATAGAAGATAAACACTAAGTGAAAAAAATTTGGAATCGGTCCGGTAGTTTTTGAGTGAATCGGGAACAAACGTACAAAAATACAAATCTTTCCTCCTTATAGGATTAGTATTTAGATGTTAAATATCAGTAAATTGACAAAAAATACAACATTTGATTCTATGTAATAAATAACAATGAAATAAATGCACAAACATACGCTTACGCCTATTTAGTGTCACGCCACTAATAATTGCCATACATCTGGAGAGAAGAAGGTACCGGAAAGAAAGGAAACGGAATCGCGAGAAGTGGGGATTTCTCGCGTATCCGGGAACCCCTTCGTTTCGGGCGGCGAATCTAGTCATCCTTAATAATTAATGAGTTTCATTAAATTAAATAAGTAAAATAATAATATTATTCATCTGCATTAAAATATCTAGGTAGATGTATCTGATTAAATTAATGCGTATCAGTCATTTAAAGTGTAAGATGCGAAATAAATCCTCATCATTTATGATCAGCTAAGTGTAATAAGCCTTTTTACGCTACGCTTGCTATTATGCTTGGAAAACAGAGCACTATTCAGAGCGAAGTTCATAACTTCACGATCGCTATATTAAACACAGTTTTGATAAATCTACTGATTGTGGGCCATGAACATACATCTAACCACTTAAAAGTTTGACAGACCAAATACAGTTACTGGTTTGGTCAAATAAATCAGCGTTGCGATTCTCACAAGAAATATTAGGTACGCCGAGTGCATACCAATTTGGTGAAACAAACTTGTATTTTCATTTATGTTGTTGTGTTTTAATGACCAAAAAATGTTTGTCTGTTAAGTCGGTTCACGGACAATAATTTTGAAACTTGATAACATCACAAGCCGAACGCTAAGGCCGATCGTGCCTCACTATCGCTTGTTCCGCGCTCTCGCTTGCACGCTCGGCTCAGGCGGAACCTGACTATGGCGGAATGTGACAATTTTGCGGAACGTGACAATTTTTCGTACGTGCAGCCGGTGTTCATTTAATTTATGAGCTAGCCATTTAAGGTTTACATTAACTCCAGGATTACCTAGAGATTGGAGAAATTAGCGCATCACTTTAAATGAATGAATATGAAGTGAACTGAGATACTGTCAGCTTATCCCTCTTAACTCAGTGCCAGTTTACTCACAAGAGTTGCCGTTGACATTGGACACCCAGTTGGTGGCGGCGTCGGAGGCGGCGCGCACAAGCGGACGGCTCAGCACGGCGGATAGGTCATCCTTGCGCGTGCATTTGCTCCCCACGCGCCAGAACCGACGCACGTCGCGGAACACGCTCCATACCTGCGAACATTGAAAATAATATGGCAGAGCAGGCAGCCACTTAAAATTTATTTATTTGTATAGTTTTACTCTTCCACTCGCATTTTGGCATAGGCCTATATTAAAAGTGTCATGTTTAAACGTTAAAAATATCGCTAAAGCATTATATTAAAATAGTGGTATAAAATGTTCTGGATAATAATAAATACGTTTTCTTGGATTGCCCAAGTAGAGCGTTTCACTGCTTAAGCATAACAAAAACAGCGTTAGCTTCTGAAATTCGCCAACTTGGTATAATTACTGACCTAAAATAAAAGATTTCAAAACTAAGGATGGGCTATGACGTACATATTTTCAAAATGTCCCAAAAAAACTCCAAAAGTGGGGCAATTTAAGTTAGGACTGTTTTTGCCTCGACATGCATCGTCTATAGGATATTTCAACATTTATTTACGTTGAAGATCCTGGTTATTAAATCTATTTCCATCTCTTTTTGACCTTCAACCGATGTGTATGGCATATTATGAGCCTAATATAAAAGTTTAAGGAACGTCACACAATATTAGGTCCTTACATATGAAATTGGAGTTTTGTCGTACTGACCACTTTGATCTCAAATATATCTTCTTTGGTTAGGAATTCCAATTTCAAATTTATACCGCTAATTACTCATGCATTTGTGTTTTTAAAACCGTAATTCATTTGTTTTTTCCTCTTTTGGTTTTTTCTTTGCGTCACTCTGTTTACAAAATGGAAAACTTGAAATATAGTATTATTTTCGAGTAAGAGTTCTACCGTGGCGTCAGTGCTGCAGAAACGGCTCAAAGGATTATTGTTGTGTATGGTAGCGGTGTCGCAAAAGAAAACACAGTGCGTTTTTGGTTCCAACGTTTTCGTTCCAGAAATTTCGACCTGCAGAACAAACCCCGTGGACGGCCGGAGACCAAAGTTGATAATGAAGAATTGAAGGCTATTGTGGAAGCGGGTCCATCGCAAACCACGTCCGAGTTAGCTGCAGGCTGCGGTGTTAGTAATAAAATTTTTATTTTCCACGAAGAGTACAGAAAAGTTACATTTAAAATTATTAATTTCCATTTTCAATTCTCCATTGTATATGATTAGATCTCGTTGTAAGTTCAGTAGTAAAATTCATATACCTAAACATAGTTAAAAATAACCTGTTCAATGCTCTCCCGCACGGATATTTCATGGAAGCAAACGCAGCCGATCTCCCTGCTGCGGCGTTGTCCCTCATCCATGGTGACCATTCGGTCCCACACAAGGTCTGTCTTGTTGCCCACGAGGACCACTGGTACTTCTAGCGCACTGTCCTGAAATCACAAGGAAATCCTGATTGTAAAAGGAGGAACTTTGTTCCTCAGCGTAAAGGCTAAGTTCTGTGTTTAAGCTACGCGTATAGCTCCTTAAAAACTCCTGATGATGTCGTTTTATGAACTTGATATTGTAGAATAACCAATAAATTTAATTATTATTCCATACCAGCGATACAAAGGTGGATATCCTAATTATCTAATTGTAGTAATTAAAATAATAATTATTCGGTAGGTATTTAGGCGAATATAACAGAAACGGTCCAATATCGGCCCACGATACATTTGGGGGTTCAAATGATTTGTCGTCACCCCCAAGTTCTCCGTTCAACGGATTGATTACATTCTATCAACTACGAAGTACCCTGTAAAACTGGTGATTGGTGCCATGTTAGTATTCTATTGTAAATTATGCAAATAGTTTTTTTTTACTTTAATCTCCATAATCCAATTAAATATTCTTATCCCTAATAAATTATATGAAGTTTCCGTAAAAAAAAAAACAAAGAATTCGCATGTTGTTTATCTTAGGAATACTCTAATAATATTAAAATGCTTTTCAGTTGGAATAATTGGAGGACGAGCGAGGTAACTGGGCTACGAGTTGACAATATTTTATTATTTTTTCCTTGTTGTCTTCGTGTCGGAATTTAATCCTATTAGATTCAATATGTTGGTACGCATTGTATTTTTACTTTTGTTACTTATATAAAGTGTAGTAAAATGTCGTAATTCAACCCAACTCACAGAGACATAAGTAGCTTAAAATACAAAAAACCGGCCAAGTCAGAGTCTCGCGTATGAAGGGTTTCGCACCAAAAGTAAAACTATTTTTAAACAAAAAATTAAACCGACTTCCAAAGTAAAATGCACAAAAAAGTGTGAAATAAAACTTATTTTCTAAATAATTCCCCTTTTAAATTTGCTAAAATTTTAACTATTTCTCTACTCAATCTTCATAATTCTGAAGGTCCCGTTTCTGTGTTTAATAGCAATAAATTTTTTAACTCTCGTCGTCGTGAGTGACCTATGTGAGCAGCGGTAGCTTTCTTATAAGCCACGAGAAGTTTGCTAAATGTCAATACGTAGGAGGCTGGCGTGGGAGACAAACAATTTAAATTATAACAAACGTAAGTTTACTCATTTTTATCAAAAAACTTTTATGATTTGTTTATATCGTGTTTGCTCAGGTTGTTTACTTACTCAGCAATAACTGCTCAGTGCTCACCCTTCAGAGAGTAAACACCTACGACCTCGTTGCTTTTCATATAATATCAGCAGAATAATGTGTACCTAACTACCTACTATAAAAATACAACTAAATCGTGGATCGGAGCTTTGTCATTTACAGATTTTATTGCCGTTGTTATGCCGACAAACAGCCTAATAAAACATAATAATAATATGTATTAAAGCTTGTGTAAGATACGTTTATATTGGGAACTTAAATTTTATATTTTGTTCGGAAAAATTAAGGCCCTTTTAGGGAACTGTAGACTCGTGACTCAAAATTTAGATGAACTAATTTTAACTGTTCCTTAATTACAGAGTAATGGCGCCTTCTGAGGTGTTTTGTCGGTAGTTTATCTATTCAGTAACGCTTTTGATTGGTTAATGCGTTTACGTCATTCAATAAAAAGCGCTAATGAATAGATTAAGGCCCTGTATAACGCCAGTGACCTTGAGCGTCAAGTCTCATACTAATTTTGCCTACAAAATTAGTATGAGACTTGACGATTAAATAAATAAAAATTTTTGACTTGATTAAAACTTTCCGGTCCGACCGGAGAGTATTGAAATCGGATAAAAAATCGCTATAATTATTTGAGACAAAATTTGCAAAAACTAAAACGACCTTCCTCCGAGTCTTGTGTTACTTAAAATACTGAAATAATTTTCACACTCATGCGACTTATAGAAGAAGAGAAAAAAAGGTATTAACTTTAAACAAAAGGGTGGACGCAGAATATTTTTAAATCAATATTTAAAAAAAAATCAATTTATAAAAAGACAGTCCTTGGCTAAATATAATGCAGATTAACATATAATTTTTCGGGATTTTACAATACTATTATGGCTGAGAAAAAAGGTTTTAAAGAACTCCAATTTTCAGTGCTATCCAGCGCAGACTTAACTAACGACAAACCCTTAGAAACCGGGCATTAGTAGTAAATATTTAGCTTCAAGTTTCAATAATATCTAACATACTATACAGGGACTTACCTAAATGAACAAGTAGTAAAACAAATGTCTTGGATTTTTTTGGAACATAAACAATTTCTTAAGATCGTATTTTTAAATAATTTACAACTTTCAAACATTTCTTGTTGTCGATTTGTTAATAGTGCTTATTTTACGACAACGAGTTATCGTAACAATTTATCGTGCCTACACACAATCGATAGAACTGAACAGTTCAGTTTACACCGTTTTAACTCCCGACGAAAACTGAATAGAAGGGTGTTATAAGTTTTACGTGTAGGTATGTCTGTGTGTGTATATGTTTGTTACTGTGTGCCCGTGACGTCGTGGCTCCCAAATTGATGAACAGATTTTAATCTACTTTCATTTTGTTTGAAAGCTGACTGCTGACATGATCGAGAGTATTAGCGAGTTATCGAGAGTATTGTTATTAGCAATGACTCATCATCGTCAGCTCGTTCATTGCTTGTCAACTCGAGGGTTACTTAAATGTTAAAATTATTTTTATTTATTTCTTACTGTAAAAAGCTGCGTGTATCAGTAACGGGCAACGACTAGCCAACCAGCAGTCATAGGCCGATGAAGCTAAAACGGCCTTCCGGCCATTAGCGTAGCCGTAGACGCTTTCAAAAAAAAAGGTGCGGGCATTAGTGTAGCGTCTGTAGACTAGATCGTGGACGCACCTTGCTCGCGGTGAGCCTGCGACGTCTTTTGTTGTAGGTAATGAGGAACTTCAGGCGATGGACCTCGTCGAATGAGCACTTGTCCGTCACCGAGTACATCAGTATGAACGCCTCCGCCCAACGTATGTTACTTTCCAAATTTGAGTATTCGCTTTCCTGAAAAAAAAAAAAAAAACAATTTGGACATATAAATCATTTAATTATTTTGAAGTCGTCACCAGCCCAAACAATTATCCTGATAAAATAATATTTTATTTATAGAACTCACGCTTAACTTGGCTGGTGCAGACTTCAAAATTATGAATATTGTGTAGAGAAATGCTTAAAATTTTAGCCAAAATTAAAAAGGGAATCATTTACAAAATAAGATTAATTTCATACTTTTTGTGCGTTTTACTTTGGAAGTCGGTTTTAATTTTCTCTTAAAAATAATAATTTTCCCTTTTTAGTTAAATTTATTATCTATAATATTATTATGAACACATTTTAAGAAAGTGACAATACAAAAAAGACTCTGCTATACTCACTCTCTCGGCAAAACAAACTCAAGCGTTATTTCATGCCAGTTTTCTGAAAGGCCGTGGTATTTCCACAAATAAAATATATTATTAAATAATTATTATTATCTATTGTTACAGTCGGCGGCAAAACTGTAAAAATGTAGCAGTAAGCATTAGTTAATATACTATAGTGATGATGATGATCACGAAGATAATTTTGGCAATAGCAAAATTTCAAATACGTTGATATCGGTGCACAAAACTCTGATGAGTAGTTAGTACCTATGTCATCATAATAATATGTTGGTGTTTCGTGTGAAGATGGTGGTAATGATGATGATTACTGTGAGTGGTATGATGTCATATGCTTGCAGTTCTTTAAACAACGCCGAAATACCCAAACATGTATCTATAAGGAGTCAGGAGTTCTGTTCAGTACTTTTGGATTCAGAATATACCTTGGTGCAAAATCTTACTTATTAGTAGCATATGCTTAGACTATTTCACAAAAGTCGAAATCACTATATGTGTCCCCATATAAATTTAAGGAGTTCCCTCGATTCCTCATGGATCCCATCATCAGGTCACCACTTTGATGTCAAAAGGACCAATTTGGGATTATACTCAATACATCAAAAAAATAATTTTGAAAATCGGTCCACAGACGGCGGAGTAATCGTTGAAGATACAAAAAATAATATCTAATTTATATAGAGCCGAACGTATAACCGCCTCCTTTTTTTGGAAGTCGGTTATAAAGACGTAAAATGTTACGACATGCCACACTAAAAATTAAAGCTAAAGGTTACGGCCTCGTTATGGCGGATAAAGCTAAACAACTAGTTTTGACTGACAATTTAATTACTGCGTTTTCGATAAAGCAATTACTCGAACGGTATCGTGGGTAAAACATGTGAAAATAAACACGAGCCTACATTTACGCCCGTTGGTGCGTAGGCTCTATATTATACATGTTTGTACCTTGTACCTATAAACAGTGGCGTAGCATCATACGCGTCCCGTATCAAAACTGAGACAGAAAAAGCGTACTCGGTAATCGGTATTAGATTCCAAAAGTAAATTATTTTATGTACTATAGCTGTCTCGACACGTTCTGTTATGCACTGGAATAAATAAATAACCACCATCCATTTTTAACAGACATCTTTATCAAAATTATTTTTTTATGTAAAGGGTATAATCTGAAGTTGGCCCCATTGTCACCAAAGTGGTGACCTAATGATTGGATCCATGAGGAATCGTGGGAACTCCTCGAAATTTATATGGACACATATAGTGATTTTGTTTTTTTCTGAAGAAACCTAAGCATGTGTTACCAAATAGTAAAATTGTATGCCAAGGTTTTTTTTCACATTTTAATGGTTTAAAATAAGCGTTCGAATGTATAATTGAATCCGCGCCAAGCTTCCATTAGGTATTGTATATAAGATGATGATGATGTCGAAATTTCCAAAGGCGTATCTTTAGAGACTGAGGAGTTCTGTTTAGTGCTTTTGGATCCAGGGTATCCCTTGGTGCAGAATCATACTTGGTAGCGTATGCTTGGGTTACTTCTGAAAAAGTCAAAATCACTATAATATGTGTCCATAAAATTCGAGGAGTTCCCTCGATTAATCATGGATCCCATCATCAGGCCACCACTTTTGTGAAAACGGGACCTATTTGTGTTTCGACCAACGTTGGTGTTTCGTGTGAAGATTGTGGTGATGATGATTACTGTGAGTGGTATGATGTCATATGCTTGCAGTTCTTTAAACAACGCCGAAATTCTCAAACATGTATCTATAAGGAGTCAGGAGTTCTGTTCAGTACTTTTGGATTCAGGATATACCTTGGTGCAAAATCTTACTTTTTGGTAGCATATGCTTAGTGTTGAGGTAGTACCAGTGAATTGAAATGTGAACGATAAACAAGTGATTTAAAACAGTACATAAACTATAATGGTGAACATTCAGTGACTATATATGTATAGATTTCTATAGCATCAGTGTGCAAAAAGTCGTGTTAAATGGTGTTTTATGAACTTAAGGTTATTTTGCTTATACATATATTTTAAACTGTAGTGAATTTTAACGTAGTTTCTTTTGATTTATATAGATAAACATAATATCTAATAGGAAAAATAATAGTTTGGATTATATAATAAATGGATACGAAGTTATTAAAAGCAAAAATGGTAAAAATACATAAGATTTCATACATGGTGTACCTTAGGTTATGAATATCTTTTATATGGAATAAGATTATTAGTAAATAATGATTTATGTAATTGGGAATAACAAAGAATTTCACACAACGCGTTTTACTTCACCTGGCTCATGGAAAATAGGGAAAATTATGTAAAATAGCCGTATAGAGAGGCAAAAGTGAGATAGCAAATCGGTCCGAAAGAGGCGTACGGGCGCGGCTCTCTATACGGCATTGCCATGAGCCAGGTAAGCGAGACGAAAAAAGTTAAAATCGTTCTCCTCAATACAAGTGTTTTATTATCGCCCCGGCTCTGCTCAAATCGGTGTAACCTTGATATCTTCGAGTCTAATCTGAGCCGGCGGTTGAACCCTGTGGAATTATACAGTCCCCTACACTTAGACTACTTCACAAAAGTCGAAATCACTATATGTGTCCATATAAATTTAAGGAGTTCCCTCGATTCCAAATGGATCCCATCATCAGGTCACCACTTTGATGTCAAAAGGACTAATTTGGGATTATACTCTTTACATCAAAAAAATTATTTTGAAAATCGGTCCATAGACGACGGAGTAATCGTTGAAGATACAAAAAATAATATCTAATTTATATACAGCCGAACGTATAACCGCCTCCTTTTTTTGGAAGTCGGATAAAAACTACAAATAACGTTGATACAAAATATTTAAGAAAATTGATTTTTATTTTTCTTTCTCCACGAAGAAAATTGATTTTTATTTTTCTTTGTTTCTACAACGACTTAATTTTCATAGTTAATAGCGGATTTTTTTGTAATAAAATAATGAAATAGCTTATTAGCTTTATATTATGAAAACTATAAAAACAAATAAATTGAAACCCCTAGGGGAAAAGGGAAATTAGTAGTTAACTTAATTTATAAAAAAGTTAAAAGTCCAAAATCTCGTTAAATATTAATTTTGCAATTTGGGTTTCATTACAAAAATAAAAACTATTTAACCTCGCACCTTATAACGAAATAGCTTTTTGTCGAAGGAATAAATTATAGAGAAACTGAATACGTTTAGGATAAAACTTACATTAGGATCGCCGGCCGAGTCCAAAATCTCGAAATAGACTGTCTCGTTATCGATAACAGTTTGGAAAGAGTAGATCTTCTCCAAATTGGGATCGTAGTCCCCGATGAAGCGGCGAGTTATGAACCGAACTACCAGAGCTGAAACATATTACGAGTTACGCCAATTTTCATATAAAAGTTTCAGAAAGAAAGTAGGGACTGAACGGGCTTTTTGATGGAAGAAGACCAGCAAACAAGCAGATGGATCATCTGATGGTAAGCTAATAGCTTACCATCAGATGATCCATCTGCTTGTCGCTGCCAATGGATACGGACAACAACAGAGAAGTTACAAAATGCCATGCCAGCCTTTTAAAGCGTATAAGTTTTAAAAGGCCGGCTGTTTGCTTGGTATGAGCCTACCAAAAGTAAGAAAAAAACATTAAAATCAGTAGAGATGTAACGTAACATGTAGCACTTATTATGTGGTACATCCTATTGTAAGACGACCGAACACTTCTTGTAAAATAAAACTCAACCACACAGATCACTTTGTTTACAGCACCACATAGGTACACCGTTACTTCAATAAGCACTCATACTCAACATTTTTTAAACTTTAACACTTCACTTCTTAACACTTTTAACACTTCACATCACACACTTTATAACTGTTACACTCTCATCCCAATATTAATACTTTACTGCTATCGACTATCCTCCAGGAAGGGTCTCCACCAATCGCTTCTAGAAAAACCGCCCACAAACTAAGTCCCCTCTCTACTCTTAGCAATTTTAGCGTGTAAAGTGTGACTTCCGGCTATGACATTAACTAAACCTAACTTCCGTTTTTAATTTAAATATCAATTAAATTGATTATAGCATTTATGTATATTTTAAATAATTTCTAGGATTTACTTATTCCAAATTAAAGTAGTCAATTTAAATAATTAATTATACTAAGCCACACAAGCAACAGTTGACTTTAACATGTGGCGCTAGTGTCAAGTGAAAATGATATCCGTTTAACTTATACTCAATATAATTGAACTAAAAACTGTTTTAAATAATTTTATAAATTTAATAATTGTAAGTAATTCATTGAAACATTATATTTGTATTTAATTAATCAGTTTAAATTAGCTAACTTATAATAATATTTATGTTAAATTTAAATTGTAATTAATAACCTTACACTATATCTCTTTTTTAGGGTTCTGTACCCAAAGGGTATAAACGGGTCTCTATTATTAGCGGAGTACTATTACTATAGGACTCCGCTGTCCGCCCGCCTGTCTGTCACTAGGCTTTCTCATGAATCGTGAAAGCTGTTGAAAGTTGAAATTTTCACAGATGATGTATTTCTGTTGCCGCTATAATAACAAATATTAAATTTAAAATAAATAAATATTTATTTTAGACTAATTTTGTCCATACTAAAACAGAACAAAATATATATGTAAGTGGTATAGTGTTACATTTTCCCATACAGCAAACGTGATTTTTTGCCGTTCGGTATGGAGCCCTTCGAGTGCGAGTCTGACTCGCACTTGGCCAGTTTTTTTTTATTGGCCGAAGCGGTGGGTGGGTTATCTTTATGATGGCCAGCTGATTATCAAAGTAAATAATGTTTTTATCGATTAAATATTTGTTTCAAAGAACTTATGTGCTCATTAGCTTAGTTATGTAGGACGTCTTGCCCGGTTATTCCACTGACCTATAAATTTAATGAGCTATTTTTATATATCTACTATCTTCGATATTATATTTTCAGCTCAGATGTGTATTTTGTTCTTATAATCCCTTTAAATGTTCTACATATTTGATGAGAAATTATAATAATTGTAATGTGATGGGTCTGACCCAGACTGCAGGCATTGAGCGCGTGGCCCATAATATAGATTTGTACACATATTTACGATGTTTTCGTCTGCTGGCGTTCCGCGCAGGGTCATTGGTTTCGATATATTTATTAAGGTTTTAAACACTCGCAAAAGTTTAAAGCAACACTCACGCGAATTCAATCACATATCTTTGCAATCTGCACTATTACCACAGTACACATAATATAAATGAAGTTTACTGTGCCATTACATTGCACAATGCATACTCTATGAGACTGCAGAAATAGGTAGGTAAGGTAGATAGGTGTAAGTACAAGGTTCCAAGTACCAACTGGCTGCTACCAAGTAGACCGTACCAACTACTACTACATTACTTACAAAAAAACTTTACCTGATTTTCCGACTCCGGACTGGCCGATCACCATAACTTTAAATGTCTTCGGCTTCGTATGCATCACGAGTTTGGCCAGGGAAGACTTGGGCGACGGCGTGGATGCCATTCTGACTAAACAAAATATTAACAATTTTACTGAAGCCTTTCAGTAAACTTCGTGTTCCATATATCGCCTGTCTCTGTGATAGAAATATTCATAATATTATGACAACTGACGAGTAATGAAACCAAATTTCATATCGACGATAGCTTAAAGTACTGGTCAACTATTAACTGGAGGTTCGCGTTTGGAGGTAGGCTTAAAAGTTTTGGTCCAGGTATTTTTTTTATTTTTAACTCTTAAACTAAATATCATCCAAGGTTAATAATATTATTTGGATATCAGGAGCGTTAAAAACTATTTAAATTATATATAATATATATATAAATTACGAAAAGACAAGCAATACCTACAGAATGATTTTTTTAAAATGGCCAATGGTAGGCGATATCCGACAATAAAAATTGGGAAAAATGCTGAAAGGAGTTGCGAGCTTGATTATGATATAAAGTAATAACTAAAACTTTGTCGTATATCATCATTCCTTTTCAGAGTTTGTCCATTAGCAACACTATTGATTGGTATGCAAAAGATTGCACATTTGAGCTAGTTTACCTATTTCACCAGTCACAACTAATTTTACTTACTCAGATCATTAAAAGTTGTGATTATATTAAAGTACCTAGACAGGATAGAGGAAATCTGATACTATAATCAAGAATAGCAAAAATACTCACATGGTTTTTTTTCTCATTCTACCCCGTCGTGTGGGCCGTGGGGTATCGTTGAATAGGTATTTTTAGATTAAGGTGAGGTTCCATACAATACCTTTTTAGGGTTCCGTAATACTCAAGGAACCCTTATAGTTTCGACCGTCCGTCCGTCTGTCCGTTTGTCTGTCTGTCTGTCTGTCTGTACTCTGTATGTCTGTCTGTCCGCGCTTCTAGCTTCTGTAGTTATTGATATAAATGGATGAAAATTGGTATTGTTAAATACTGTGTATAGATCTCGGTTTTAGAATCATAAAATAATAATAATTTTATATTTTAGGGGTGGCTCTCCATACATATAAAGTGGGGATGAAAAATATTTTTTCATTCTAGTACTATTTTTGGGGTATCGTCGAATAGGTGTTATTAAATAAAGATAAGGTTTCATACATGACTTTTTACAAAGTCAACCATTTTTTAAAAATCTGCCTCCAAAGTTGGTTGCATGGCATTTCTTAACTATAGGAGATAAAAACATGTAAGTTTCCATGTTGATAGATCATGCTAAAAACTCTTTAGGAAAATTATTTTGAGCGAAATCGGACAACTTTTTAAGTAATTTAAAGAAAACGTATTCCTCGCTGATAGTTACGGAACCCGCCTTAGATATGTCTTGACATGCTCTTGGTTAGGTTAGATATTATAAAGTAGACCATTCGATTCATAGGTCTCCAAAGTTGTTCATAAAAATGTTGTTTCCTGGAATTAAGCACAGAAATTCCAATAATATACAAAGGTATATTACTGGAATTTCCGGAATCGGAACCTAATTATATGTATAAAGAAATTTCTGCGTATTTTCATAAATGCTAAAGCCTTTGGCTGAGCTAAAACTTATCCGAGTGAATTACAAAGTTTAAATGGAAAATGGTATATAATATTTACATTAATAGGTCTCACATTAATTTAAAACTTCGACTCTAGTAAATAATTAAACATTTGAATATCATGCTGTTTCATTTAAATTAAGATCTCAGGTTAAAACAACCTAATTTGCATAGAACCACAAAATTCCTTTTTGCCTTACGTAAATAAATAGGTTATACTTGTTAGGTACTTATAGTGATTTTCAAAAGTAAGTAGCATTTAAAGTTAAACGTTAAAAATATTTGCTTGATTTAGCTTTAACAGTTAATTGTTTAAAAACCTACCTACACAAGCTCGTAGGCCAGCAACCAAACCGACCGACTGACCGACCGATAATATTATACTTCCAAAATCCAAACAATTAAACCTATTTTTAAGTATTTAAAGCCGGATGTCCAATTACGATATTGAAAAAAATACTCGTACGGAGACCGTATCATGCATTTTCTCTACTAGAACTCTTAAATTTCGATTACGACTTGCTGCTGCTGCTGGTCCACTCGGTGTGATACCTATTATATTATATGATAGGTACCTATTATATGATAGGTATAGGTATAACCTATACCTATCATATAATATATAGGAGTCTAGTATGATACAGGTCTTTCCAGCACGAGTAGCATAATCACCGTGAAAATGGTTTCTTTCTACGGAAGAATAGATAAAATAATACATTGATAAAGGAAAGTGTCATTTAGTCCATACAATCAAAAATTTTTATTCTTGTGTAGAGTGTAGATGTTTCTGCGAAGGGCAGCTCATGCTACGCGTGTAGCGATTAGCATGTCTCCTTCTTTTAGCATATATTTTAGCATATAGCCTCCACTGTAATAGAAGTTGCGCGTCGTCAATGACAATAATCGATTTGACAACATGTTAAAATTTATATTTTTTAATAGATACTGAAATAACAAGGTATTATATACTTGATAAAAGGAAATAAATAAGATTTGAATATAATAGTTTTGAAATTACGTGCAGATTGAGCTTTATCGACTTGGCCACAACGTGCATACCAATAACAATCAGGGGGATTGTTAGGTTGGGCGAGCGTTGTGGCCTAGCCGATAGAGTTCAATTTGCTATGAATGTAAGTTGTGATTATTGTAATCATATAAGCGCGTCATATGCCTGCAAAATTTCCCATGTTATATACTAGGTTATCTAGTAATTACTAAACGTAGGCGAGTCAGCCGTCAGATGCAGTTCACAGCGCGATGTGCCCGTGAACGTAAACGCTTGTGCCAATTCTTTGGTACAAGGCGCCAAAAGTACGAAACAGTACGACTTATCCCTTCCACGTTTTGTGAGGCATTTTCCTATATGGAAGATTTAGGGCTGTAAACTGTAAGATTATTTTCACAATCGCCTAATAAGTGACAAGTAGTTTATCCAGAAGTTTTGTCGCTGTCGCTCAGTAAGCAGCGACAAAACTTGTGGATAAGCTACTTGTCACTTATTAGGCAATTGTGAAACGGGCCCTTAAAGCACAACTTCTCTTAGAGTATTAGTTATTACTCTCTAATAACCATCTGTTCGTAAATGATCTGTCGAAAACGTTGGTAGCTCTTGTAGTACTGGTTTCTGAAATGACAGATCGATACGATTGATCGCATGCGAGTCAAGATCAATCGTATCGGGCCCTTTAAACATCAAACATGAAATAGGATTAATGTTTCAGATAATACAGCAGTCTATACTTAGATCCTTTGTGAGCTATACGTATTATTGTCATATTTTCCAATTTTCATTTATGGGAAATCCCCCATGGGACACTTGATCCTCC
This sequence comes from Phengaris alcon alcon, assembly GCA_037179445.1. NCBI lineage: Eukaryota > Metazoa > Arthropoda > Insecta > Lepidoptera > Lycaenidae > Phengaris > Phengaris alcon. The sequence continues at coordinate 1,251,782 of JAYRCH010000004.1, read as the reverse complement.
ATACAATTACAGTTTTTAAAAACTGTTGATTTAATCTTTAACCTTTGATTTAATATTTAGTACAACAAAAAGCTTAAACTACTAAATAATGTATTCGCATGCTGCGTTTTACTATTAATTTTACCTTAAAATTTTTCACCGTCATTGTTTACCGTTTGGCACTCTTACTTTCTTGATATTTTATATCTTAGGACTATTTAAATATTCATTAATTAACTAATTAAAAATGTAAAATATTTTAAGAGGCACTTAATCTAGGGGATCAAGTCTCCCAAAATGAAATGTACTATGTGTACCCCGGAGTAGTTAAATGCTAAAAACAAATGAATAATTAGAGTCGATTTTGATTAATAGATAAGGATTCATTTAAAATTTATGCACATCATAAATATAGTTTCTAAACAACTGTTAAATCGGAATAAAAACTTAACTTAACCGCTTAACACTGTTTCACCTTTTCACACTAGATACACACTTATTTCATGATAATAGTTAACTTGATACATAGTCACACTATAATTATTGCAGCACTTTTACACTTTAAATAAAACACTTTTTCTAATTAACTCCAAGAGATCTTTAAAATGACGCCAATGTCTCATATCTGTATAACAAACACTCAACCGATTATGGAGGAACTATAAAAGGCCGTGCTCGACAGCGAACGGGGATATTTCTATCGACAGATCTCTTGGAGTTAATAGAAAAACGCCAATGTCTCATTTCATTCAACATTCAACATTGGCGTCATTTTAAAATTCCACTGAAACTCACCATAAAAATCGGTACTCTATTAAAAATAGCTCAAAAGAATAAACTGTGATTTATAAGATGAATACTTGAAATAGTTGCACATTTTTACAAAATGTATTTTTATTCTCAAGCGTCACTATCAAATCGTCAGACATTTCCGGCTGACTTATAAATGATAAATCGAATAAACAATCCAAAATTCTTTATGGTAAAAAAAAAACTTTTGAAATAATTAAAATGAATGAATAATTTTCTAAAATAACAATTTAACATTTATTTTAAACTGATATCAAATTATTAATTCATTATATTTGACTTAAAACGTTGATTTCATTAAAGGAAAAACAAATGTCAGCTGTCAGAACAAGAAGTCAATTCTTAGAAACCTGACATTCGTCCATCCTGACGAATGTCGCGTCCTCGCGAACATAATAAGTAATTTCCATACCTTAAATACCAATTAACATGATGAGCAACTTGAAATAACATGGTCGTATTAATGTGTGCTCCTTGCACTTTCTTCGTCGTAGTAATATGTACACTTTGCACATACTTGGTCGTGTAACAATATGTGCGCCTTGCCCCAGTGCACTTTGCTTCCTTTTGCTTATAAAACACAATTTGTAGTGAACTTTTCTCTATTTTATCTATTCAGAAAACTTTAGCAACAACAAACATACAACATAAGTTTTTAAAATTTAATGAAATCAATACAATACAATTCATTGAAATATTAGAAAAATATGTTTTCAGCGAATGTACTGTAACACTTTGTACTCGTACTATAACAAATGCAAGTGTAAAAATGTTGTACTCTTTGTACTATCTAAATTCTAAATCAATTTATTGCATAAGATAATAATATTTATTGATATAAACATAACATATTTATTTTAGCTTTAAAAACTATTACACGTAACCTTTTAATATTTTTAATTATTAAAAGCACTTGATAACATAAAAGTTATTAAAAAAATTTTAAATGTTTTAAAAAATAACAGTGCATTCTGGTAACATTAATGCTACTTTGCATTCTAGTCAAATTAAATCTAATACAATCAATGTTCATAATCAATATACTTATTTAAAATTTTTTTTAATAACAATGCATTTTTAATATGTAAACAAAGTACATTTTTAAATAAGTAAAAAAAATAATCAATAAATAATCTTAACTATTTATTTAATTTATATTATATTTCTGACTGATTAATTTTATATACCTAATAAGACAAAATCAAAAGTGTATTAATCATCATCATCGCTTGGCGAATCAATCTTCAATATCTTTATTAAAACAAAGCCAGGGATATATTATATTTTGTAAATATAATAGTAAATATAATATAATAGTAATTTTGTAAATATTTTCTATTATATTTACAAAATATAATATATCCCTGACTTTGTTACAAATGATATTATACTGACTTTGTTACAATATAGTATATATTAATGTCCCTTAATGAATGTCCCCTATTAATGTCCCTATATTTTAATGTCCCTTTCTTTGTAATAGGAGTATAATCTACCTCATATCTGTCATGATCCAAAACATTTGTAATTCGGTATGGTCCTAACTCCTAAGCATTTTGGCAAAAGTTTTCTACTTTTTCCTATCATATGCGTAGTCCTTTCTACCCTGACCAATTCCCCGACTTAAAATTTTTGGGGAGCTATTCTTTTTCTATTCATCTATTTTTTTTCTTTTGATTCTTTTGTATAATTATCTACCTGCTCCCTAATTTTAGATATTGTGTCACTACTAACATTTAAAACATTTGTATCAATCACGTCATCATTAATTTCAGTAACTAATTTAGTATCACTTACACCATTAAATCTTAATTCAAATAGAATTTCTGCAGAAGTTTTACCTGTACCTTTATTGATGGTATTATTCAGCCCCCATTGTACTTGCAAAAGACATTAATCCCAAAGTTTTGAATTTCATTCATTTTCATTTTGGTCATTGGTCATTTTTACCATGATTTTGAGAAGCTATTGAATCTAAAATCGTTCTATTATATTGCTCTACTTACTTATTGGCTCTAGGAGTAGCGACGGTATTTTTAATGTGAGTTATACCTAATTCATTGATAAAATCTTTAAATTTAGCTGATGTAAACGCCGTTCCCCTATCACTTATTAACCTACCTATCTTCTATCTATATCTATAAAACTATCTTCCTATAACGGACGGTTGCTAACCAACCGTCCGTTATAGTCATAATATTACAAGAGTCAATATTGTTATTTATTACATATTTTTGTCATCGGATTTTTGCTTAATGCATCTACATGAATCATACCTTTACCTGATTTATACACTATATTACAATCATACATCTGAATCAAGCTACACCATTGAGCTACTCGTGGTATCATGTCACGCTTAAGAAAAGTGGCTCCTAATGAGTTACAATCAGTGACGATAGTGAAGCTTAATCCTAAGATGTAGATCCTAAAGTTAACTAATAACTGCAAGAGTTTCTAATTCATAAGATGAAAAAATGAGATTCTTCTGGAGATGTTTGTCTACTATAATAAGCTACTGGTTTAAAAAGTCCATCAATTTAAATACTGGTCTTGATACAAGTGCATGTTTTAATTTTTCAAATGATTCTTCTTGAGCTTGCGACACTCAAGAAGAATTTTTCTTTAGTAAAAACGTGAGAGGTCCTGCTAATTCGCCAAAAATTTTAATAAATCTTCTGAACAAACTAGCAAGTCCCATAAATTATTTTACCCTATGTACATCTTTAGGTTTAGGAAAATTTTTAACTGCTTCGATTTTAATCTTTCAATTTTAATATAATCATTATACAATATAATCATTATAGTTCGCTAAAAAACCGCGGGTGCGTTTTCTAGGGCACAAGGCATTCTATTGAATTCGAACTGCCTATCGGATGTAACAAATGAACTTTTATTTTTACTGTGTTCTGTTAAAGGTATTTGATAATACCCTGAAGCCAAATCTAAAGCACAAAAATATTTGTTATTAGCTAAACGATCAATTTGATTTTCTATACGTGGCAATGGATAGTGTTGCTTAATAGTCTTTGATAAAAATAATTACAGACTAACTTTCTATCCATTTGTTTTATGTGTATCGTCGCACAGGTAAAAGGTGTTTTAGTAAAAGACCTTCCCGCGCGCACGACTGTTGTTAGGGCGCCATGTTTTTTTTCTGCGGTCGTGTTTAGTGTTTACAGCAATCTACACATAAACGCTTATCACCGGTTTTTTCTTTAATTCAAATCGGTTAAGCCATTGACTTCGTCCGCTCAAAAACAAATATCGCGGGAACCGTACATTTTTCCGCAATAAAAAGTAGCCTATATAATAATCCAGAGTCTAAGCTACTACCATACCAAATTCCATCAAAATACAGACAAACAGACAAAAATTCTAAAAATCATTGTTTTGGTTCTATGTCGTTCATAAAGCGCCCCTGTAATAGTTTTTCTTATATATCTTCCATGTACAGACAGCGACCAGTTACGATTTTATTATATTATGTATAGATATAGACATTATGATTGCATTAACTTAACCCTATAATGGAACCTCAGTGCACTGTGCAAGTGACTGAGCTGGAAGTCGATTTTTAAACAGGTAATCGCCCCTAAATTATTTCCTCGTGCTCCGTTCCTGGTCTATTTGTGCATGAGCTATCGACTATCGGTATGTTTACCGACTATAACTTATGCATGTTGGAGTTATTTACTTCTTTCTAAAGGAAAACTAGCGTATTGATCGTGCCCCGCCAAATGTTAAAAACGTCAACAACATTTTGAATAAAGGAATCCAAGTTTTTTACCTTCGACAAAAATAACAAATAAATTTGAACGCATATCCCATATTATGTCACTTGTCAACATCGTAATCGCCGCATTTTTTGGAATTCGTTGTACGCACGGGTTGTACCGCGTACGAAACCTCGCACATTTATTCGCACCGTACGCGCCGTATTATATGCGGCGCTTAGTTTTAAAATAATTTAATGGTACTAGTTAAAGGTTATTAAGATTATCATTATTATTTATGTTCCAAAGTTGTGCAATAAATTTATAACATATTTAAATTCGGATTACCGACTTATAGTCGAGTAATATCGGGATAATTGCAATGTTGACCGCAGCCTTTACTTTACGCGGATTAATCAATTAGTTGATTGTTGATGGACGTACCTACCATTTTCATTCGCTCATGGCTAAACCCACGACTTAGCCAGTCAAAGCGAGAGTTGCCGGCCGCCAGGACATGTAAATCGTAATGGTTATATTAATTTATGCAAATCCAATTTCTGCTTATCCAAGTAATATTAGGAGACGTAGCTAATGAGGGTTTTTAAATTCGTGACATCTCTGTCAGATGTCTTCGACTGTATTTCATGAGGTATCTGGCGTCGCCAGGTTAATACGCACTATTAATTAGATGTAATGGAAAGGTATAGGAAGATCCGCTTACCGACCAGCTTCTGTGCGGGCGTCTGCAGCTGGAGTCTTCTCTCTTTCTTCTGCTCACAACATTTTAGTCTTTCCAGTATTCTTATCGCGTTCCATAGGAATATATCTCACTTTCGTGGGCGGTAATTAATAACGAAAAAGTTTAAATAATACACACGCTGTCCGCCATTGCTTGCACTGGACGCGCACTCGTTGTAATATTGTCATGTTAACCTGGCGACGCCAGATACCTCATGAAATACAGTCCACAAAAATATTTCTTGGGAAACCGCCCCGCCGTAGGTAATACACGATATAACGTGGCTACCTACAGAGATTCCTAATTGGAATTATTATTCGAACTATCATAGTTCTATTATAAATCTCATATTATTATATTTTCAAACCGCTTTAAAGTCGTTGCCTATATAATTAAACCGCATATATTCTTAGGTATTCTATTTGTAAATTAGTAAATAGATACTCGGGTGTAACATAAATATCGCATAACCTACGTATATTATAAATACTTAGGTATATAATTCGAATAGTATTTTGATTATATAATAAATCTAACTCAAAATGGCGGAGGATCCAGAGTTAGCCATTCTAGTCGCTAAACGTAATATTTTGTTCGAACGTGTTCAAAATATATATAAACGTTCGCAAACTGCCGAGTCATCCGAGGCAGATAAGGAATTATTTCTCAGTCAATGTATGACAATAGGTGATATTCGAACAGATTATGTTCGAATATCACCTATATAATATGAGATATCTTGTTAGATACCTACAACGCGAAGTTGCTATCTATTAATCCGAAAACTTCGCCTAGTTTTCAAGTGTATACTTCATTCGAGGACCTATATTGCGTTATTAAACGCATCCAATCTCGTCTTGAAACTGTTGAACCCGAGGTTAAAACTGAGGTTTATACAACTGTCCGAACGCCGAGGTTGCCTGCGATTGAGATAATGTATTTTGATGGTGACATACAAAATTGGCCACTATTCTATGCCAGTTTCAAATCAACGGTACATGATAATAGCTCGTTGACCGATGCCGACAAGTTATGTTATTTAATAGGTAAGTTGGCGCCAAGGGCTCAATCAGTATCGCTGGCGTCACCCCCCGCGCTGAGAATTATCAGTTAATATTTCAGTCGCTGGTGGACAGGTATCAAGATATTCGTATCCTCGCGTCGGTTATATTTTGACCAAGCCTTAAATTTAAAATTGAATGGTTCCGCATCTGTTTCGCATTTTCAGTCATTTATAAATAATTTCGTAACGGCAGTTAATTCGCTTAAAAACTTAAATTTAGAAAATCTTTCTGATTTTATTTTATTACAACTCGCATTGAAAAAATTCGATACAGAAACTATTCGCGCCTTTGAAATAACGGTACGTAATAATAAAATTCCTACACTGGACAGTATTATCTCATTCATAAAAGATCAGTGTAGAATATTTAGAAATACGCAGCCTAGTACCTCTAGCTCGTCCAGTAATATTAATAAACCGGATGGACTGTCTTTTGGACACGACAAGGACCGTCGTGCTACCAACCGCTGCCTGGTGACAGAAAGAGAATTGAAAATTCTTATTGACCGTTTTTAATACCTTACGCCACCAGATGACGCTTTGTGTGAGTTGGGTCTGCCCCCTAACGGCAGAAAAAATATCAAAAACCCTCATTGGTACGCATAATGCAATAGCAGTAGGTAGTGGGGATATACCTACCTAATTATTACATACTAATTTTTATAACGTTTTTGTTGTTGAGAGTAAACTCACACTAGTACGTACCTTAATACCAAAAAAAACATTTTTGAAAAGAAGCTTTTACCTAAAAACATAGACGTATATATTATAGACGAGGCATGTTCAGGCAAAAAGTGTCTCTAGTGAAATGGCCCCGCTTTTGAGATTTTTGGGGCCATTTTGACATTTGAAGCATGGTGAAAACAAGATGGCTGACATTTGAAGTATGGTGAAAACCAAGATGGTGTAACTTTTTATCGTATGAAGATTTGTTCTGTCAAATGTACGTCAGAGCCTATCTTGAGTTTTGAAATCTTTGGCTATAAATAATTAAAGAAACTTTTCCTTTAAACTTTTTACTATCAACTTATAACGCCATTTTATGTTTTAAATAAAACCGGCCAAGTGTGAGTCGGACTTACGCACGAAGGGTTCCGTACCATTATTTATAAAGTCATTGCAGCCCCGGATCTTCAATTTTTTTAGGCGGGGCAAAATGTTAAAAATGCCGCTCACGCCCTCATTTTTTTTTCCTTCACCATCTTTATTATTTTAGCTATCAAATGTCCACTAATTGATTGACATTTGAACTTCGGCTTTCCGGAAATAATGCATCCAGTGTATTGAGCCAGCGTGGGGCCCGTAGCAAATTCTGCCACGGGGCCCCCGAGCGAAAAGCGGGCGAGCGGAGAGAGCGAGCATAACATGCTCGTTATATAAAACGCGAGCGAGTGTAGCGAACGAGCAAATTTTTAATTATATTTTACTAATTAAATTAATTTTTACACCCTGAAAGACTGTGTACTTTAGAAAATACAATTAAATCAATATCCTAAAACCGACCGACGGTACTAAGTAACATAATATGTGTTCTGTATCTTAAACGCGAGCGAGCGTAGCGGGCGAGCAAAAATTTTTTGGATTAAAATCTGATCATCTTTAAAACTTGAAAAACTATTCTCATCCACATGAAATGAGAAACTGTTACGTTTTTTTCATTAAAAAGGAACTGTTAAGTTTTTGGCAAATAAATTAACAAATGAAAAAACAATTCTTCTACTATGTAGGTATCAAACGATTCAGAATAATTTCAAGAATCGGATAACTACACTGTCGTGTCGAGTTTTTTTTTAAAAAAGATTATTTTAATTTTCATATAGGTAAAATAAACAATAAGTTCATCCTGCGGGCGAGCGGGCGCGTATTTTGAACTATGCCTACCCGCTTCGCGAATAATGTTCGTGCAGCGCATCTCACACCGCTCTCTAACCGCGCGCCGCGCGCCGCGCCCGGTCTCTTGGTCCGTGTTCTGTAACTCTGGGTATCGGTTGAGTTGATATTATGGTCACAGTAAAACGAGCGAAATTTCTGTACCTGATTGTACTATTATTTTTTCTGTGGTCAAACTTAAGTAAATGATGAGTTGTTCATTCGTCTGTAAAGTGTGAATTTGGCCGCCCTCTGAGCTTGCCGCCCGGGGCATGGGCCCCAGCTAGCCAACCCTCCTCCCCCCCTAGATCCGGGGCTGAGTCATTGGTTGGAGGAGAACGACACTTGATACTTAAAGGTTACTACTACACTCAATTTAAAGAACCTGTATGGCAATATCTATTTTTACAGAAGTTATGTCGGTAGTATACGATACCAGCATACTTTTCCAATTTGTAGAATCGTCAGATATGGATCATGCGGCACCCTTTTTAAATGGTGGACGAAAAATGATTTGTCAACGTGGTCCCGTATCGACACTTGTGACGAAGACAACACACTAGGACGCGCGGCGGCCGCGCCGCCCGCACTTTACCCTTTGCGGCTATGAGTCCTAAAATTTATGAAACAGAATCGACCTTACTCCGCACTGTAATTGATTAATTTCTATTCAGTGCGTATGACATCTATTCAGCCTCATATTATCTTATTAACTACGCCATTGGATTAGATTTCGTAGGGGAATTAATTCTGTATATTTGCCCCTGACATACTAATAGGAATGTTACCCACACTAATAATGTTACAAAAAAGAACAGAGTGAAATTAATTCAGTAAATTAAAAAATGCACAGAGTGAAAGAGCGTGATTTTAACTGCCGCACCAGCGAGAAGACTCGCGGCTTTTCGACCTCATAACGCAGTGAACCTTAACAAGGTGTGTTTAAAATGAATCTTTATCCTTTTTTTTATTTATATAAAAAAAGTATTAATGAAAAGCTACTTTGATTATTATTTTTTTATAGCTTACAACTACTCCCGGGTACACATGGTACACTTCATTGGGGAGACTTGATCATCCCTGGATCATATCTTTTAAATTATTTATTAATTATCTTATAGTCCTTATATTAAAGAAATAAAAAAGGAACACAAGAAAGAGTACCAAACTATAAAAATGGCAGTGAAATATGTTATTGTAAAATTAATGCTAAAACACCTCATTGGAATATAATAATAGTATTTTGAGCTTTTAGTGCTCTAATAATTATTTATTACCTGGGTAATCGAGCTTTGCTCGGAGCTCTAGTAGATTGAAAAAAAAAAGAACCGCAAAAAATATTTTACCGGGGTTCGAACCCACCACATTCCGAATTTCGGAATACCGCAAAAATTAACCTAACTGCCACTCAGACTGACATTGTAAGATTAGAAATTATTGATAATATATTGTTACACGACGAAAGAAAAACACATATAACTGAAAAATGCATAGTTTCCACGGATAAAACCTAGCTAGACTGATTATTCTCCCTCAAAACTCCCTGCATACTAAATTTCATGTAAATACTTGCAGCCGTTGCCAAGATTACGATTATATATAAATAAGATTGTCTCGTTTAAAATACAGGGTGACCTGAAATTCGATACATTCCTCTGAAAGATAGAAAGTAGACCTCATTTACAGTAATATTTTTCATGGCATCCCCTATCCGAAAGTTGATATTTACAAAGTTATTGAAATTTCAAAAAATTTTTCTTTATTTTCGACTTTTTGACTTTGACATGACGTATTTTTAAAAATGTTTGTCTTTTTAGTGATTTTTTTTATGTATTTTAACCGTCAATGAGTCAAATAATATTTTTAAGGAATAAATAGGGCAAACTAAGCGAGAATTTTTCATTATGAGACATGAAACAGAATTCTCTTTTAAGAAAAATGCACATTTTTCTTAAATTTGTATAATACAACAGGCGATTTTCTTTAAAAAGTTGTATAATACAATGCGTACAAACTACAAGTACCTTAAATAACTTTCTTACCTCATAAGCTTCCAAAAAAGGTACAAATATGTACATAAAAATATGAACATGTAATAAACAAAGACAAAACAATCATCAGGTAACGTTATCTCAAGAATTACTCTACCTGAGGCGACCTTTTTTTTTCAATTATTTCCTTTGTTCAAACTTCGGGATGTTTCGGCTAATGTCGTCGCGGCCCTTTGTCAATGAGTTACCGACTGGCTTAGAGAGCAAATTTAGTAGCTAATATTAGTTTTAAGTCAACTATTGCCGTGTACGGACGTATTGTTGCTTTAAACTACACCCTTACTTCTACTTGTGATTTTTTTGTATCGCAATGGCTGCTTTTGAGTACGATGAATACCCTGACATCTTGTTTTGTTACGGACTTTGTAATGGTAATGCTGCTGCTGCACGAAGAACATACGTTGAACGTTTTCCGAATCGACGAGTGCCAAACGTGTTGTTGAAACTTTTTCAACAACATTTCGACGAATTCGGGAAAGCGGCCGTGTTGATAGAAGACGTGGCGATTCAGGCAGACCTCGTTTGTATGCTCCAGAAGAAGAAGAAGAAATTTTAACATTTTTTCAAAATGATCCTGCTATTTCTACAAGAGCGGCAGCTAGAAGACTTGGATTGAGTCAATGGAAGGTGTGGTTTACAGTACACACAGCGCGTCTACATCCATTTCACTACACACCTGTCCAAGCGTTGGAAGAGGGAGACCCGGTTAGAAGAATAGAATTCTGCCGTTTTATGATAAATGCAGACATGGAGGATCGCAATTTCTTCTCAAGAATATTGTGGACGGATGAATCGAAATTTGACCGTGACGGGATAAACAATTTCCACAACACACATTATTGGGCACCAAAAGGAGAAAACCCCAGGATGAAAAAAGAAAGGGCCCATCAAACTAGATTCAGTCTAAATGTCTGGATGGGTATAATTAATAATAATTTAGTTGGACCTCATTTTTTGCCTCAAAATTTAAATGGTGAAATGTACGAACATTTCCTAAGAGAGGAGATTACTGGTTTAATGGAAGATGTGCCAATAGCAACTCGTCCTAATATGATTTTCCAGCATGATGGTTGCCCGGCCCACTTCCGCGTCGGCGTACGCCAGTGGCTAGACCAAACTTACCCACATCGCTGGATAGGTCGAGGCGGGCCAATTCCTTGGCCAGCACGGTGTCCCGATTTGACCCCGTGTGATTTTTATCTTTGGGGTCATATGAAGGCTTTGGTGTATACTACACCCATAACTACTGTCAGAAGCCGCATAAGAAATGTAGCAGAAGAAATCAAAACTAGTCTTACTACCAGAATAATCAAAACAGAGGTACGGAGAAGACTACGGGCCTGTATCAGAAACAGAGGTTCACATTTTGAACAAGACCTAAAGTAGAATATTTATTATTAAATTTAATTAAACATTGATGTTTTTTAAACACAATAAACGTAATTAAATTCAAGTTTTTCCTTTTATTTTAACCTTATCGCAAATAAATCGATTTAGACATTATTTCATTTTACTTCTAATATGTTTACTACAACGTCATATTTTTATGTAGACATTTGCACCTTTTTGGAAAGCTAATGAGATAAGGAAGTTATTTAGAATATTTTTACGCATTGTATCATACATTTTTTTAAGAAAATCACCTGTTTTTAAGAAAAATGTGCATTTTTCTTAAAAGAAAATTCTGTTTCATGTCTCATAATGAAAAATTCTCGCTTAGTTTGTCCCTATTTATTCCTCAAAAATAATATTTGACTCATTGACGGTTAAAATACATAAAAAAAATCACTAAAAATACAAACATTTTTAAAAATACGTCATGTCAAAGTGAAAAAGTCGGAAATAAAGAAAAAATTTTTGAAAGTTCAATAACTTTGTAAATATCAACTTTCGGATAGGGGATGCCATGAAAAATATTACTGTAAATGAGGTCTACTTTCTGTCTTTCAAAGGAATGTATCGAATTTCAGGTCACCCTGTATAAATAAGATGTTAATAGTAATCTAATATTTTTGTTAAAAAATATAGTTATTGTTAAAATAAAATACAACAAAAATTTAATTGCTTATGTACTACCTAATTGGTTTATTAAATTATGTGTTTGATTTTTCATTAACGATTGATTCTATGAATATATTTTCATAACGTAATAGGGATCTTAGTTGTTATCATCAATCAGGTTTGCCCTCGATAACTTTGGAGGTATCAAGAATAATTAAAACTTTTCACCTCTCACTTTGACGCCTACCAGGTTGAGAGATCTTATTACTAAGTAAGGGGCTTAGGATTAACTTTACGAAGGTATATTAAAGGTAGTAAGCACATTACTTGGTGAATGCAATAAAATGACCATACGAATTTCAAAACAAGCATGTAACGTAAAAAGTTCCTATTTTTATTAAAAGATATTGTAATAGTCGGTATGTTTTGTTCGAAATTGTTGATTGATTAAAAGCGAGCAAAATTGGAACTGAATTATAAAAATCGAGTGAATGTAAATGAAAATACACCCACCTCCACTAAAATACCAATATGCCAAATGGATCCCAGAATTTGATATTAATATGAATTATTACTATTATTGTGATAATCAAACTATAAAAAAGTTTATTTTATAATAATATTTTATGACTAGTTGACCCGATACACGTACTGTCTCAACTATGGTCTATGGTTATGGTTTCGTCGTATCTGTCCGTCCAAACGGGTAGTGCTATAAGTAAATATAGTTTTGTTAGCACGTTAGCAAATAGATAGTTAGGTTTGTGTGTATCACACACACACTTTGTCACACTCTCGCGCGCGTATAAACTTTTGAGTATGAAGGAGATAAATATATTTTTTTTTTGCTCAGCTTAGAGTTCTGTTTGCAAATACAGAGTGATAAATATATTTTTTTAATTTGTCAGTTAATGACGGTTACTTGTCAAATAGATACCTTTATGTGAAGGTTTGCATATAAAATGTCTTTTGAAAAATTAGTTTCGGCAAAATATTGACACGACAAAACATTTATCATGGTGTATAGTGAAATTACATGACAGTAGGTATGTTTCCACTAGCGTTTTGTAGTGGTCGCGACAGAAAAAACTGCACTGTAAATAGAACTCTACGTTAATGCAATAGAATATATGTGTATTTACCACGTCGACACAGTGCTAAAATAAAATCATGAAAAATTTTTTTTTTTTGGGGTACCTTCCCACCCTACTGTTCGACGTGGATAATGAACTTAGCAATATGCACAAGAACGACATGACACATTCAGTGTTACTGTAGTATGTCATATAGTATGTATGTTATAGTCATATAAATAAGTAACTTCGTTTAATAAAGTCAGTCGTTAACGAGTCGGCAAGTATTTTCACATATTTGGGCCCTCACATGGCGACCGTGCCATGGGGTCTCAGATTCAGGGGTGAAGTTACTGCCGCGCGTGTGAATTGCATTTGAATAAACTTTAGAATGGAATAATGCCGTGACTGTCTCCGTGACTATCCAGTGCAGTTGTACTGAACAGTTTGTGCAAATAAATAAAATAATATCTAAGACTTAAGTTACCATGTGCAATTCAAATTATCCAAAGAAAGAAGAAGTAATAATTAATCAAAATGGGATCAGATCAACTCTTAGTGCCACTGCATAACAATTACAATATCATACGAGTCTAGGTGCAGAAGATACCATCTCTTGCCTCTACTACGTCGAATATCCGACATATTGATGCTGCTCAAAACCACGCAGAATAAAATAGAGTAATCCCTTTTCTCCTTTCAAAAATAAAATTAAAAGTCCCCGTACGATCGTCTAGAATTTCTTCATATAACACCCTCCATACCCCTTTTCCCACACAAATTATCGAAGACGAAAAAAATCTTCTTTTTTAAGATCATGTAATTTTTTTAATGATTTGAGTAAAAATTATAACCTTGATATATTCAACTCATCATTTACTGGCACAAAAATACTAATATCTAAGCACTGTTTTGAGGCTCTTCTCTAACTGTTAATTCATTGCTAAGTATAATATGAAAACTATTACGTGTACTGTTTTGAAATATTTTAATATGTACTAATTAATATTATTATCAACTTTGTAATTTAGTTTTACTTGTCAGAAAAGCTTTCGTTGCTACTTAGTTTTTAGATGTGGAAACGTGTTAATAGTGCTAAGACTTTATATAGCATTTAATTGTGTAAAAAAAACACTGTATGTTTTCCTAATAAAATAAAATAAATTAATAAATAAATCATTTGTTGAGCATCAGCATCATAATGTTATTATTATAATTGTTAAATTATTTGTAAATTATAGAAACACGAACGAAGGAACGAAGTAAAACGAAGTTTAAACGAAGTAAATTGCTAACAATGTTATAAATAATATTGTTAGCAATTTACTTCGTCTTCAAGTGGTATCAAAATTGTCATCTCAACTGGATTGACAATCGCATTATTGGCCTAACATTAAGAAGATCCTTTGCTCGATGAGAGAACACTCCGAGGAGGAGGAGGAGGTCTGGAAGGAGCCAGGTGTGCCGACTGCGCAGAGTGAATCAAACCCAGGCCCCTGGGCCAGGAATGAAAATTAAGAAATGGTTTGTGGACAGTAATTAATGTGTGTGGAAAATTAGCTCCTAGAAAATCAAGTATGTATTTTGATGCTAATTAATAGTAATTTGATGCTTTGAGAATTTTTGTTTAAAGGTTTTTTAGATATAGCGCTACATAAGCTAATAATGTTATGAATTAAGTGCTTATAATTTTCATAACTTTAATAGGTATTTTATATAAGCAAATAAAAGTAAAATTAAAATTGAATTAAATAAGTAATGTTAGAATGTAATGGCTCAAGAACTTACTGAAATTTATGAGCAATTGAAATATATAAAAGAAAACTTGATTAAATTAAATTACAAACGGAGAACGTTCGGGACGTTTGAGGAGCCGAGTATTTTATATGATTGTTATAAAATATATTATTTAAAATATATTATTTAAATAAATCAGATAACTGATCTTGTTAATTTTGTAAAACTTGTAAAAATAAAGAATTTATGAACTACAGAAAGTCTAACATTAATTCAGAATTATTGTTCTAAGATTGGGCAAAATATTATAAATATTTAGAAATTAAGGAATTTGGCGCAACGTCGATCGAAAATAAGTTTTTCAAGATGGATGTTGACTTAAAAACTGCATTAAGTTTATTGCCCGTCGAGTCCGACGAGTCTTCAATAAGACAATTAATTGACTCGAATCGATTACTACGCATTTAATTCTAAGGATAGTTGTAAATTAAATTTGATAAACTTTGTTTTGAGCTATGCAACTATAAAATATTTATTACAGGATATGTCTGCAATTCTTTTGCCTAAAAAGAGTTCCGTAGCTTTCCAAAATAAATTGCAATCAGTGAGACAAGATTTTAAATCTATTAATGACTTTGGTAAGGAGTTAACGAAAATATTTATGGACCTTACCATTGCGCAAGCAGGTGGCAAAGCCCGAAAATCTCTAAATTTAAACAGCCTTTAAATGAAAAACAAGCTATAAACGTTTTGCTAACGGTTTACGCAATAGACGACGCAGCACAATAATAGCCGCTCGAAATTTTGATACCTTGAAGGATGCCATACAAGCCGTGGTAGATGAGGGAGGAGGCCGAAATGCCGTCTCAGTCATCATCATCATCAGCAGATAACTTATCATTTAATTTTTATAATAGAAAACGCAGTACTTATAATAATTTTTACAACAGGGGTAATTTTCATAATCATAACAATTGCTTGTCAGAATTACAAAACGAAGTATTTAAAGCAAATATTATAGTTAAACCTTTAAATGGTATGATAATTATTCTAATTTTAAATACTAGCGAGAAGGAGATACGTCTTGAGAAAATTGATCCAAATATAGACAAGATTAGTGATTACGAATTATGTTATTTTAGTCTATGTAAAAATTTTAAATCCGATGGTGTTGAAAAATTATTGAATCTACTTCATTTAAATCATTTGAACATAGAAGAGCAAACGACGACAAATTGACGACTACAAACATTTACAAGCATCGTATTTATTTAAAAAATAATGCTCAGCCAATTTTCAGTAAACCAGGATACCATACTCACAAAAATCAGAGCTGAACAAACAGATTAGTGGCATGTTAGACGATGGTATAATAGAACCGTGTCAGTCAGATTGGTAGTCCTTTCGATATTAATCCATTAAAAATAGAATAATTCAGGAAGTAAAAAAATGGCGATTAGTCATCGATTACAGAAAGATAAATAATAATATACAGAATGATAAATAATAACGGAATCTTCTTTCAAATAATAACGGAAAGTTTAGACTATCTTTCAGGTTCTGTATATTTTTCTATACTAGATATTTCAAATAGTTACTATCAATGTGACCTTGAGCCTATAAGATCCAAATAATTTAAAAGAGTTATCTGATAAGATTTGTAGCGTTTGCAAATTATTACCGGAAGTTTATAAAAACTTTGCAATGATTGCATATTGCATCTTACGCAGTTGACTCAGAAAAATGTTAAATTTAAATGGGATGAAAAATGTCAGTCAGCTTTATTATATACCTTCAAATCTTTAATTTCATAACCTCCCATACTTGAATATCCAATTTTTTTACTTTGGGGAGTTGAATTTTATTTACTTTTTCTACGACCGGGTTTAAGACAGCTATGGACAGTTTTATGTTTTTTATAATTGTGGAAAGAATATATAATTTACGAACAGTTAATGCATTACTAATTCGATATAAGTCGTCAGTTGAAGTTCTTTTTTTTTTAAATGAATAATTTTTAATAAAGACCTTTGTGCCCTTTCTAACTCTAGCATTTTTGTTTTACTGGCATCTACCCAGACAGGAATACAGTAGATTAAAATCGATTCTGCCAAAGCTACATTTGTTTCCTGTCGAATATTCCGCGGTAGATGACGTCCACTAGATTGTATTACAGGTGCAACTTGTCTAAGTGTTTGAAAAATCCAATTCAATTTTCTAATTCTACTAGCTACCTGTTCTAGATGTGGGTGCCATGATAATCTTTGGTCGACTATCACGCCCAAGTATTTTATTTTATCAACTTTTTCAGTAAGGGGACAGTTACAACAAGTCGGTGATATCTCAAGTCGGCAAGTATGGATCCTGTATATATAAAGTCCCATATAAGTATGGATGTTAAAGTTAGAGTCAGGTTGCACGCGGTTTTGAATGCCGAAACAGATATATTTAGTTTTGGTTGTGTTTAAAGTCAACAGGTTGTTTGTCAACCAATTAGCCACTTGCATCATTCCATGCTCTATATTTTGTTTTAAAATAGTCCAATTTTTTCCTGTAAACACGATTGCCGTATCGTCAGCATACGCCAGGATGTTCGCATTCTTTATTTTTAATTTACATATGTCATTAATATAAATGAGGTATAGTGATGGCCCTAACACACTACCCTGTGGAACGCCGTATGAAACTATAGTACCCTCACTGATATGCTGCTGAACCTTGACCCTTTGCATTCTGCCAGATAAATAGGATGTAAATAGAGAGAGAACGGTGCCTCTGATTCCAATTTTTTCTAATTTTTGTATTAGGATGTGTATAGAAACAGTGTCAAAAGCTTTTTTAAGATCCAGGAAAACTGCCAGGCATTTATGTCCTTTGTCAACCTGCTACGTCACAACTTGACTAAGTGTCATTACTGCGTCTTCAGTTGATTTACAGCGCATAAAGCCAAATTGTGAGAAGGATATCAAATCATATTTCTTCAGGTAATCAAGAAGTCTAACATTAAGAAGTCATTCCAAAACTTTTGAAATAGCAGGTGTGCAGGTGTAATAAGCTTCCATCAGGTATTGTATATAAGATAATAATGATTATTACTGTAAGTTAAATAATGCATGCTTGAATTACATGCTTGCAGTTCTTTAAACAATGGCGAAATTTCCAAACGTGTATCTTTAAGATTGAGGAGTTCTATTCAGTACTTTTGGATCTAGGGTTTACCAATTTTGAATTGGTAAACCCTAACTGGGAACTGGCGGACACATATACTGCATCGTAGTGCAAGAACACATTCAATCGAATTTTATTACGAAATATGCAATTTTTTACATTTATTGGTATTGGAAAATAAAGGCTGGTTTATAAACACAAAAACAAAATCAAATTTAAATATGGTACTGTCACAAAGGAAATAAAATATTCTATAGAAGAATTCTCGTCAATTTACTAAAGATTAACTCGTTGTTACGTTAATGTTGTGATTGATGGTTATTTTTTTTGTTTTGTTACATGTTGAATTATTGTTACTAATAGTTTAATTGCTAGTCTGTTTTCATTTTAAATACGTTTTTCTCTCACGAATATCGACGTATCGTCCGAAAAAGCCGCACAAATTGTTGCTCTAGTGCAGCAAGGCCTAGACCAACGAACAATTGCTGCAGATTTAAATGTAAACCAGTCTACGATCTCCCGAGTTTACAGAAGGTTTATGAAGACAGGTTCATTCAAAAGAATACGTGGAACCGGCAGAACTCGGGTGACAACGTCTCGTGACGACAGGTTTATTGTGACAACTTCCTTGCGAAATCGGTTTTTAACGTCTATAAGCATTAAAAATGAGCTCAACCAGGCACATGACGTAGCAGTTAGTGCACGAACCATAAGAAGAAGGCTAAAAGAGCGTGATATCACACCTTTCAGACCCGCAAATGGAAGATGTGCTCGTCCGCACGCAGCGAGACAAGTTGAGCAATACTTTACTCAGGTTGAGATTCGTTCCATGGATTGGCCAGCACGTAGCCCGGACCTCAATCCGATAGAACACGTGTGGGACAACCCAAAAAGAGCTGTATTTACAAGAAATCCGGTCCTAACAACGGTTTCGGAGCTCAGAGTTGCATTGTCACAAGAATGGGACAATACTCCGCAAGATCTTTTAAAAACACTGATCAGGTCGATGCGAAACCGATTTGAATCAGTTATTAGGGCAAGAGGAGGTAATTCACCTTATTAAAAACAAAAAAACTTTTTTTTTAAATAAAATTTATTGTAAAATTTTCATAATAAAGCCGTTTTTGTTCTATTCACATTTTCATTCCAAAAAGCTGCAAAAGGAGTAATTTGATTCTTTTAGTTAGAAAAGTTGACCGTATACACATGAATTGATTTTTTTATCAGATTAAGAAGCAGTCTTGGCATTATCATTGAAATAAATCAAAATAGTTTGCACTTTTATTTCATTAAAAGTTATCTTGAACTATGATGCAGTTTATGCCCGCCAGTGTATATATACAGCCGAACGTATAACCGTCTCCTTTTTTTGGAAATTGGTTATAAATTTGCTCACTCTCTAGCAGTTTACGGCGCTTATGCGCACAGCTGTAGTACTCTGTCCAGTGTCCTTTACTAGTGGTAGTACGCGCGCTCAATTTTTTTCCAGCAACCTTGTACTTGTTATTTGTTATTAAATTGTTAACATTTTAAAATGGTCTCGATTGGTTGACAGAAGAGTGGAATTAGTAATATCAACTTACCTGTTTGAACGCGGCTGCCAGGTAATAGGGACCAGAAAAAGGTAATCAACTGAGGTGTTGCATGTTGCGTATATTATAAACTTTTCACTGGAGTTTATTTTGTTTGGTAGGCCCGCCGGCGAAATTATAATTTTATGTTTTTATTATTTTTTTATTTATTATTTAATTAATTATAATCATGACAATTTTAAGGGATTGCCTAAAAACTTATTTTTTAATTAGATGAAATATCACTTTCATCTGGTTGACACAACAGAAAAGGACGATCTTACTTCGGAGCTTAGACTAAGAGTTTTTGGTAAGAAATGTAAAATATTACGTCATTACATATGAAATTGGCGTTTTGTAAAGGAGGAACATAAAGTCCTCATTTATTTAATCAAAGTATATAACATGGCTATCTATGCACTTTTGCCTTCTCATAGATAGTTCATTGATTCCTTTACTAAAAAAACCATTCGGACAGGAATCAATAAAATCTTTGAAGGCGCTTTGGACTGCCCCATCGGAGATGAATTTTTTCGAAAGAAATTATCCAAATTTCGAAACAAATGGTAATCTGTTGAAGCAAGGTCCGGGGGTACGGTGGATGTCTTAGACATTACAATTGAAGCTCCTCTAATTTGGTAGCCGTCTGTTGTGTGTGTGTGGTCTGGCGTTGTCCTGAAGCAGCAGTGGCCTGGAGAGAATGACCAACCTCGGTGAGCTTTTCCATCATGATTTGCAGTTGCTGGCAAAAGACATCTGCCGTAATCGTCTGGCCAGATTTAAGAAAGCTGTAGTGAACGACACCGGCACTAGTCCACCAAACGCTAACAAGTAACTTTTATTTAACTTTTGTTTTGAGTCAATTTTCGCTTGAGGCAGGCTTTGGCTGGTTCGCCAGGGTTCAGCCATTGCGATGAGCGTTTCCAATTATCGTACAGGATCCACTTTTCATCACAGGTAATGATTCGATTTAAAATCCCTTCATTATTGCGCCGGTTGAGTAATGTAACGCAGCAGTAGACGCGCGTTTGTCGGTTTACTGCACTCAATACTTGAGGTCCCTCCTTTCAAGCATTTTCATCTTCCCAATTTGCTTCAAGTGGATTAAATCAGTTTTATCACTAACATCGCAGCCTGCAGCTAACTCGGACGTGGTTTGTGATGGATCCGCTTCCACAATAACCTTCAATTCTTCATTATCAACTTTGGTCTCCGGCCGTCCACAGGGCTTGTTCTGCAGATCGAAATTTCCAGAACGAAAACGTTGGAACCAAAAACGCACTGTGTTTTCTTTTGCGACAGCCGTTTCTGTAGAACTGGTGCCACGGTGGAACTCGTACTCGAAAATAATACGATATTTCAAGTTTTCCATTTTGTAAACAGAGTGACGCAAAGATAAAACCAAAAGAGGAAAAACCAAATGAATTACGGTTTTCGAAACACAAATGCATGAGTAAATAGCGGTATAAATTTGAAATTGGAATTCATAACCAAAGAAGATAATATATTTGAGATCAAAGTGGACAGTACGACAAGACGCCAATTTCACATGTAAGGACCTAATACCATCTAATTTTACTCAAAACTCTGTCGATCCTCTTTACAATGATGATTACATTTCAGAATTAAAGTTTAGGCTACAACCTTCACAAAAAGAAGCACACGAAAATTTATTAAAATATAAAATTATTAGAAAAGAAATAGGTATATGACATAAATTTTTTAAAGTTTTATAGCCTATAAGAAAAATGATTTAATACTAATTAAAAATGAGACAGGTAATAAATTGCTGTGTCCATATGAGGTCATCGAAGACGTTGAGCCAAATGTTAAAATATTAAAAAATGGAAAAACAGATCTAGTTCATCAGGATAGGACTAAGTTATATAAGCCTTAAATCTTTTATATCATTGTATTGTGTACGTTACTATAAAGCATTATGTTTAAAAATATATATTCTAGAAATTAATTTTGTTTAAATTTTAATTTAGTGTGTTGGATGTAAGTGATAAAATAATTGTGTGCATTAATTTTTGTTCTGCGGGGAAGGTGTAGTATGTATGTTATAGTCATATAAATAAGTAACTTCGTTTAATAAAGTCAGTCGTTAACGAGTCGTCAAGTATTTTATTTCACATATCTGGGCCCGTCCTCACATTACCAACAATTATACCGGAAGGCAAAAATAGAACAGTGATGCCAGTATTAAATAATAATAAACTTATTTATGGTCTATGACTAATATCTTATAAATTTACAAATTTACTCGACACAAAACGTAAAGTGCGGATTTTTTTTTCTCGCGTTTAGCCCAGTAAACACTTGCCGTCGTCACAAGCGACAGCACGTGACAACGGCAAGAGACCTGATGGCATGACCCTCATTCCGTGGCGCCGTGGGAGGCCATGGGAGGCCGCTGGTGTGGGACGCTACCTGTGTGGACACGCTGGTGGCGTCGCACGTGACAGCCACTGCAAGGGTGGTGGGGGCACGGGCGGCAGCTGCACACGCCGAGACCCACAAAAGACGGAAATATGAATTCATCTGTGATGGGTACATTTTTCTGCCTTTTGGCGTCGAAACTATAAGTCCGTGGGGCCGAGTGCCAAGCTCCTTTTTAAAGATTTGGCCAAAAAAGTCTGGTCGACAAAACCAATGACCCTAAGGCTGGCGCTTACCTTGACCAACATATCTTTTTAGCCATACAGCGAGGCAATGCTGCCATCCTCTTAGGTACTCTTCCCGTAGCTTCCGACTTAGATTCAGTTTTCAGCAAGACCTTTCTTAAATTTATACAATAACTTATATAAGGTTTGGTAAAATCAATTGCGGATTTTTTGGGCATATGATCTACTGCTTAATTACGTAAAGACATTTAGGCAAAAAAATAATTTTAAAAATAGAAAAAAAAAACTTGAAAAAAATTAAAATTACATTACGTTCTTTATGGCGCTAGGTCATTGAAATCATACAGCTGAATTGATATAATTTAGGTAAAAACTGCTCTCGCTTTAAAGTCTGCTGTTTCTGTGAAGTTATGACCTCGGCGCCTTATACAGCGCAATGTAACTTTATTTAGTACTAGCTTTTTCCCGCAGCTTCATCCGCGTGGCAGAGTATTCGTTGCAAAAAACTTCTTGAGCAAATATACCTGCAATATGCAATATGCCTAAAAAAGTAATAGCACAGAGTAAAATATATTTCCCCTAGATATTGTCTCCTAGATAAGGAATGATATTGTATCCGTCTAAATAGCTTTTCGTTTAAATACCACAATATATTTTGTGATTTTTAAACTTAGATTGGGTATAGTAACCTATCCTAAAAGATAGAATAATTATCGACCTAAACCTTCCTAAGGAACCACTCTGTCAGTTTATGTAAACTGCATGAAAATTCTTTCAGTAGTTTTTGAGATTATCGCGAACATACAGACAGACAGACTCAGCGGTCCCCCGCTTAAATTTACGCTAGTTAATACGACCTTAAGCTCGGACTATATTGTCCGGAATCCGGTAGGCCGGGAAAAAATCAGAGCATAAGCTGAAAATCGTGTCGAGTGTCAAACTATCTTAATATTACATTAACATTTAACTCGACACTTGTGGTTCGATTTCGAGCTCTATATGATATTAACGTAGAGTTCTATTTTTCGCGTTCTGAATTTTCTCCAGCCTTCCGGAATCCGGATCATATAGTCCCAGCCTTATCTCTTTAACCTTTCAAAAAAGTGTGCCATATATTCTCATTTGAAGAAAGCATCCGCTAAGGAAGGATTTTTCAAAATTCAATCCTCTAAGGTGGTGAAAGAAAAATTTGTATGATTTTTTTTATTCCTTAGACATATTCGTATGAATTGAGTACGGAAAAATAGTGAGTTACGCATTTTAGCGTGCAATATTCAACCCCTAAAAAAGTAAAATATGGGATGAAAGTTTAAAATTATTATAAAGATATCGTTCTGTCGAATTCTATCAGAATTCATCTATAAATATTCCTCTCTTTTGTTTATTCAAGTTATCGTTATTTAATATATTAATAATATATTAATAATAATAATTATTAATAATAAAAATAAGACAGAGTAAGTGTTAGCATTAGCGTGGCCGATCGTATTCCCATGGTTTGTTAACAATGAATGAAAATTGAATAAAAACGCACTTTTACCTCTATAATATAATTATATTTAACGTATTATTTCGTTACTAACGTAAATAAATATCTCTTCTTGTTTAATATTAAGATTTTATTATTTTAACGCATTAAAAATAGTTTATCTATAAGCATTCGCACATATAAATATAAAATACTACCATTTATTTTCGTTCATACATTCTCCATAGCCCATAGGCCAAAGAGGTTGTACACTTCGACACTGGCCAAGGTACAACACTGAGTCATCTCGAACAAAACAGCGGATTTAAAATATTTTAAAACGTAAGTTTATAACTGCTTTAATACGTAACTTACTAATATATATAAACCACTTAGTAGGTACGTGATAAATAATAGAAACGTACTAATTTAAAGTTTAAAACTATCCGACTTCTAATAATGGTAAAAATTAAACTTATGTCACCCAAAAAAATTCAAACGTTGATAAAATCAAAGACTGACTTAATGGCGCTAAACGACTAGCTCTAATATAAGACGGTAGAGACGTAACGATTATCGAACACCCTAGGCATTAGAATTCAAAGACTCAGGAGTACATAGAAAAAGCCAACAAATAATTGAAATATGACTATGGACTATGGTACAATAGGCCACCTGTTTATACTTACTTTGTAACAAAAAATTAAAACCGACTTCCAAAGTGAAAATGCACAAAAAAGTATGAAATAAATCTTATTTTCTAAATAATTCCCCTTTTAAATTCGGCTAAATTTTAACTATTTCTCTATTACTCAATGGACAGAATTTTAGTAATGTAAATCTAGCATTTCATTATATTTATTCATTAAGTATATTATTATTTCATTGACATTAAAGTCTGTGTGCAGTTGTGAAACTTTCAAACATAATTATTTGTTCCACCTATCTAAACAAATAAAAGCGAAAGGACTCTTACAAAATGTCGAAAACTGCTAGACGCACGAAGATGAAATTTAGCAGCGAGGTGATTTTCAATTTAGTTAAATAATGGATAAATCAAAATATGGCCGAGGTACAAGAGGCTCCCCTACTCGTAATAATTGGTAACTTGACGTAAGGCGAGAGTGTGTGAAATCGTTAAAACTTTCCGACTCCCAGCTCATGTAATAATTGTTCAACCGTGATAACGACATCGACATTGATATGACGAATGATTTCATTACATCTAAATATATAAAAATAACTCCCCACACCGATTTCGGTGACGGTGACCGGTTTCATAGAAACCAGGCCAGTTGCGCAGGAGTAATTTTATAGTGCTGCATAAACGATTATAATGATTTATCACCAAGACGGCAAGTCATCGAAGTAAAAAATGACGATTCTAAACTAATAAATAGGGCAACAGGAAAGCGGTAAAATCGATTAGTTGTCTTTCATCAAAATGTTAACCATTTTTCTGGCAAAAATTTAGAAATTTAGCTTTTGTCTGATAAATATGAAATTGATTTAATGTGTATTACGGTGACATGGCTCAAGCAAGACAGAATGAATTTTAATGTATTTGGTTACAAGATTCCCAGTCATTTAATAGGATCTCATCAGAGGGGGTTGCTTAATACTTATTAAAAATAACATTAAATACAAAGAACGTTATGACATTGTTAATTATTCTGTAGAGAGGATATGTGAGGTAGCATGTGCAGAAACTTGTGACTTTTTATTTGTATGTATTTACAGATAACCATCAGCTAGTCATTTACATTTTTTGACTGTGATGGAGGGATATATTAAGCAAAATTTTGTAAGTAATAAATCTTTAATTATATGTGGTGATATCAATATTGATATTCTAGTAGAATCTACGCATAGGAATAATTTATTGTCACTTTATAAGTCTTTTAATCTAGATTATTTATTTAAAGAGCCAACAAGAATTACACCAACATCAGATACCTGTATGGATATCTTTTGGACTAATCGTAATGTTTTACAAAAGAAGTAATTAACGGTGGGATTTCAGACCATAAAGGCCTAAAAATTGAATTACCTCTTACAATAAGTCAAAAGCAATCTGTACGTAGGGTAAAGATTTAAATCATGTATTGAGGATAATGTTTCTTCAATTGTCAATTTGGATAATGATCCTGACGAAGTATTTAATTACTTATGGAATACCATAAATAGTGAATTTCAAAATATATTTACAAAAAGGAATATACAGACCTTTCGAAAAAAAAGTTTTTAGTGATTGGACAACTAAAGGGATTGAGAAAAAGCCGTGACAGGTTGTAATAGCTTTATAGTGAGAAGCCATTTAAGACAGATAAGAAGAAGAAGATGTTTGCTGATTATGTTAAAAAATGTTCGAAAATTAAAAAAAAATGCTCTTTACAAGCTAAAGCAAATTATATTCGCCATAACATAATAAAGTCGTCTAATAAAATTAAAGCCACTTGGAAAACTATAAACACCGAAACAGGCAAATTACAAAATAACGATAAATCTATTCACTTAGTAATTGATAATACTATTATTTCAGATAAACTAGAAGTGGCAGGATACTTTGAGGAGTATTTCACTAAAGTACCCCTTAAAACAACTGAAGGTCTTAAGACGTCATCTAATCATGCACTAGAGTTATTGGAAAATAATGTTAATATTAATGTACCAGATGACCTCAATTTTACGTCAGATAATCAAAATGATATTCAAGAATCTTTCAAATCACTTAATATAAAAACTACTGAAGATTTATGGGGTATTTCTGTCAAGGTATTGGAACCAGTTATTGGTATTATTGCGCATTTAATTGCAGTTGTCTTCAACAACAATATTTTAAAAGGGCATTTTCCGGATTTACTGAAAACTAGTAAAATTATTACCTTGTATAAAACAGGTTGTAGAGAAGATCCTTCATATTACAGGCCAGTTGCTATATTGCCCTCGCTGAGCAAAATATTTGAAATAATTATTCTCGACCAGTTGTTAGCACACTTTACCAAATTTAAAATTAGCCAGGAGCCAAGCTAATAACATTGATACTGGAGGCATGGGAGGGCTCACATGATGCCATTGGTGTATTCTGTGATCTCTCTAAAGCATTTGATTGCGTTGACCATCAACCACTACTTATGAAACTCGGTTTTCACGGAATACGGGGCTCAGCATTAGATCTGTTAAAGTCTTACTTATCTAATAGGAAACAATGTGTAGGTATTAAAAACGCTTTATCGTCAGGGTCATTAGTTCAAATAGGTGTTCCTCAGGGCTCATACTTGGCCTATTTTTATTTTTAGTCCATAGATAGACGAATCTGATGACGTAGTATTGTTTGCAGACGATACCTCGGTAATACGAGTAATAGGTCTTTACCTATGAAATTGCCGTTCTGCAGTACTGGCCATTTCAAATCAAAATAATTTTTGTTTGGCTAAGAATTCTAATTTCAAATTAATTTTATTTAAAAAAAAAATGGAATTATTTTTCCAAAAGTAGTCATTTGTTTATTGATTAGTGTTACATTTTCATCGCATTTCAATCTTTTTCGTCATCATGGATACGTTAAAAATTCGATTAATTATGGAATATGAGTACCGTCGTGGCAGCAACGCGGCACAAGCGGCACGCAACATAAACGATGTTTACGGAGCTAACACTACAAACCAACGCACCACCTATTATTGGTATGTTCGCTTCCATTCTGGAAATTTCGACCTGAAAAATGAACCTCGCGGTCGTCCGAAGACTTTGGTCGACAATGACGAATTAAAGGCGATTGTGGAAGCTGATGATACACAATCTACGGCTGAATTAGCAGCAGCTTTCGACTTTAGCGTCAAAACAATATTGGTCCATTTGCGTCCAATTGGCAAGGTAAAAAAGCTTAACAAATGGGTGTCCCACGAACTCAATGATCGCCAGCGCGAAGTACGCGTCGAGACGTGCCTTGCACTGCTCAACAGACACACAAATGAAGGAATTTTGAACCGCAATGTTACCTGCGATGAAAACTGGATTCTGTTTGATAACCGCAAGCGCTCAGCAAGTTGGATCTTGGTTCAGCACCTAAACAATGCCCTAAACGAAAACTTACCCCTAGAAAAGTGATGGTCACTGTTTGATGGTCTAGCGCCGGTGTGATTCATCACAGCTTCTTATCAAACGGGGTGAGTATTACTGCAGATGTGTACTGTGAAGAACTGAACACAATGATGGAGAAGCTGGCACATCTCCAACCAGCATTTGTCAATCGCTCGTCTCCGCTGCTCCTGCACGACAACGCGCGACTTCATAATGCACAGCAGACGGTCTCCAAGTTGCAAGAACTCTGGTTGGAAGCATCCGTCATCCGCACTACTCACCAGACCTTGCGCCTACAGACTACTACTTTTTCCAGAATTTGGATACCTTCTTGGCGGGAAAAAATTCAATACACGAGAGGCAGTACAAAATGCCTTTGAAGAATTTGTTGCCTCCCGTCCAGCTGATTTCTTTAAGAAGGGCATCAATAAACTACCACTGCGTTGGCAAAGATGCATTGATTGCATGGGTGATTAATACAAATAAAAAATACATTACAATAACAATACAAACAAAAATACACAATTCGTTTAAATTTTTTCATACAAAACGGCAATATCATAGGTAAAGACCTAATACGAGGGCGGCACTGAAAATTTCGGGAATCAAGGAAGTGACACAACATTACTATTTAAAAATGTATTTATTGCTTTTCGAAGTATTTTCCGCGAAATTTGACACATTTTTCCATACGATGGAACCAATCATTGAAGCAACCATTCCATTCGGAAGTTGGGGTCTCCAAAATGGCCGTTTTGTAGGCGTTCACAGCTTCTTCAGGTGATGAAAATCTCTGACCACGCAATTTATTCTTTATTTTAGGGAAAGTATAGAAATCATTAGGGCTTAGGTCGGGGCTGTACGGCGGATGGTCTAATAATTCTATGATTTCTTGCTCTAAAAACTCTTTTGTTCTGTGCGCGGTGTGAGAACTCGCATTGTCGTGATGGAGGATGATGCGGCGGTTGCAGTTCTCTTTACGGAGTTCAGAAACGACCTGTGGCAAACTAATGTTAGCATACCATTCTGCATTAACCGTTCTTTGTCCCTCAAGAGGAATAGTCGCAACATGGCCGGTTTTGGAGACAAACGTGGCCACCATTTTTTTTGCAACACTCCGTGAACGAACAATTTTTGTTGGCTTTAACTCATTTTCGAACACCCAAACTCGTGACTGGTTTTTTGTTTCGGGTTCGTACGCGTATATCCAGGATTCCTCACCTGATACGATGTATACAGCATTTGAGGATCCTGCGTGGAATCTTTCGAGAGTTCTGACGCACCAAGTAACGCGAGCCGCTTTTTGCTCTTCACAGAGCAAATACGGTATCCATCGGGAAAACAACTTTTTACACCTAATTGTTCATGTAAGATTATTTGTATTTGACTCATGCCAATGTCTAAAGTTGCCTGAATTTCGCGGTATGTCATATGTCTATCTTCCTCAATCAGCTTACGCACAGCATCAACGTTTTCTTGGGTGACTGCAGTTTTTGGACGACCTTGACGGGGATCATCACTGAGCTTGACACGTCCACGTTGAAATTCAGCAAACCAGCGATAAATTGTGGTTTTGGATGGGGCTTTATCACCAAATGCAGAAATCATCCGGTCAGCACACTGTTTTTGTGTTAAACTACTTCGAAAGTCATAATAAATCATCGCTCTAGAATTTTCTCGAGTCAATTCCATTTTCTCAACGCCTAAACAAGTTTAACAAGACCTTGTGACAAGACCGAGAATCTTTTTTTAAATAAATAAACGGTATTCGATTTTTAAAACCAAGGAGTTTTAAATTAAAAAGATTTTAATATGACAGGAACAGTGGAAATATTCCATTCCCGATACTTTTAGTGCAGCCCTTGTATTCAAGGTAGATCGAAAAGATAGGTAGCTATTGCACGTTAACAACACATTAAAACACTTTCTATGTGGTTCAATTCAAATAATCTTGTTCTTAATGCTTAAAAAACAAAATGTATTGTAGATTTTCCTTATCTAATGTAAAACCATCTGAATTCATCGTCATTACATTACATAACCTAACTTAACTTCTTTTTTAGGCATTCATATAGATTCGAAACTACAATGGAACAATTACATTTAAAATCTTTCATCAAAATTAAGTGCCTTTGCTGCCTTTGCTGTAAGAAAAATACGTCGACTGATAGATGTAGAAACTGCTAGGCTAGTTTACTTTGCTTACTTTCACTGTTTAATGTCATATGACCTCATTTTATGGGGATCAGCAGCTGACTTAGATACTATTTTTATTTTACAAAAACGAGCAGTGCGAGCTATATGAAATGAATTGTCGTGAATCTTATAGTGAAAAATTTAAAGAAATTAAAATTCTCACTTTACTCTCGCTGTATATATACGAAATTATTAAGTACACTCGAAAAAATATAGGCTTGTTTAAACAGAAATGATTACCATAGTAAAAACACTAGAAATAAAAATAAACTGCAAATTCCTAAATTTCGCATAAGTAAAACAAATAAGTTTATTGGGAACTGTGTAAGATTTTATAATAAAATAACAGATCAAATAGTTTGCTTGCCAGATACAAAATTTAAAAAACTTATTAAAAAAGTGCTAATCGGGAAAGCTTATTACAAAGTTAACCACTACTTAAATGACAAAGATGTTTGGATGTAAATTGTAAAGGTGTGTAAGCTGCTCATGCTCCTCATGCACTGGTTGCCTTGTTGTATTATGATAATTGTTATCTTGATATGTGTTACTGTAATTATGTTGCTAATAGATACTCATACTATCTTACTAACATTATTGCCGACTTTAATTGTATTTTAATATTTATTGACGTCAAAAAGTATTTTGTAAACCCATTTTGAATAAATTATTTTGATTTGATTTTATTTGTGCCCCCGTACACAAGATCACTCTCTCTTCCTTTAATCTCATAACCCAGTAGGACGGATAACCGACACGACTGACGAGAGATCAGGCGCAGGTACAACTTTTTACATGAACACATCTAAATACTGTAGGTATGACCATGTTGCTAATGAACCTTGGCAATCATCGTTTTTTAGGGTTCCGTACCCAAAGGGTAAAAATCCCCTATTACTGAGACTTCGTTGTCCGTCCGTCTGTCTGTCTTTGTCACCAGGCTGTGTCTCCTGAACTGTGATAGCTAGACTGTTGAAATTTTCATAGATTATGTATTTCTGTTGCTGCCGTAACAACAAATGCTAAAATCAGAATAAAATAAATATTTCAGTGGGGCTCTTAACGGGGCACGGAACCCTTCGTTCGCGAGACCGAATTGTTTCGGTCGTCTGTTCCGTCTGTTTTTAAGCACCACTGTTTGTTGTTTTTTATAACAACAAATTCTAAAAACCGAATAAAATAAATATTTAATTTTATAATATTAGGTCCTTACATATGAAATTGGCGATTTGTCGTACTGGCCACATTGATATCAAATATAACCTCTTTGGTTAAGAATTTCAATTTCAAATTTATATCGCTATTTACTCATGCATTTGTGTGTCGAAAACCGTAATTCATTTGTTTTTTCCTCTTTTGGTTTTTTCTTTGCATCACTCTGTATACAAAATAAAAAACTTGAAGTATCGTATTATTTTCGACTACGAGTTCCACAGTGCTGCAGAAACGGCTCGAAGGATTAATGATGTGTATGGCGGCGGTGTCGCAAAAGGCAAAAGAAAACAGTGCGTTTTTGGTTTCAACGTTTTCGTTCTGGAAATTTCGGCCTCCAGAACAAGCCCCGTGGACGGCCGGAGACCAAAGTTGATAATGAAGAATTGAAGGCTATTGTGGAAGCGGATCCTCCTTGAGATAAATCTCAATTTACTATGAATGAAAAAAGGGTGCGCGGTTTTCGTGCAGTCACCGCGCGCCTCGTCTAACTGGGCCCTTTAGAAGTTAGGAATGCTTAAGGCATGGTGCAGACGGGCGCCAAGAAACCGCGACCGATCGTTACGCAATTACATAAACAAATAATGAGGTATAATAACGTCTTGATAAAGGCAAAAGAAATTTCAGGTTCAGTTTTGAAATTAAGTGCATTTCAAAGTTACAAAAATCTGGATTATATTTTTAGTTTATTCGTGTAAAAAACCTCCATAGTTAGTTTACTTACATCAAATACATAAAGATTTACTGTGGTAAGTATGAAGTATGAACATAAACGCTTAAACTTTGGAGTTATTAAAAATGATGTGCATGTTTTTGCAAATTTCGTAGCAACTTACGAGTTACGACTTATGGGGGATTTACACGGGTAAATCCCCCATAAGTCTAGGATTTATACATTAGCAATATACATTATTTGTCTTTATACAATATTCCTCGATGCTTTGATAGCGCGATGCAGCCGAAATTACGTGGAACTCATTCAAAATTTGACATTCTAAACATGACACATAAATAAATTCAAATTAATACGACAAAGAAAATTTTCACAATTTATCATTTGTCATCTTTGAAGAAAGGTGACTAACGTTTAGCTCATACTGGCTCAGATGTCTCGCGGGAACCGTACTATTAATTTTAAGAAATATTTTATTGAGACTCGGTAACACGATCGTACTCGTTCGTTTTTACTATCTATGCTTTCTAATATATAGGTGACGATTTATTTGCAAGTCGATATTATTTATGTGTTTCAGGGTATTAAAAAATGTCTTCTCAAAAATGTATTGTGACAAAACAATGACATCACAAAAATTTTAACACGCTGTATGATCAAAGTCTGTCAAAGTCACTGCGCCCGAGTAAAACGCAGCGACGCACGTCGACTGCTGTAAGTTTTTCATGTATGAAAATTCTTCTGTCAGATGTACGTTATATGACCCATCCTTAGTTTTGAAATCATTCGTTATAGCCTCTATGAGAAAATCATGACATGTTACGTCGCTTCAACTCTGCGTCAGTGTGAATTGACCGTAAAGCCGCATGCTATTTTAGTCACCCGTGTAAATGGGCTGCGATGCGGCAAGGTGAGGCGACTTGCCAGACGGCTCGCCGCACGGCGAAAACCGACCCGTGTAAATGGCTCATTAGGAGCAATGTGACGTACAATCGCAGTGACTTTTGTATGGCGCGTTTTCACAAGACTCACACACATGCTTCAAATAATCCGCAGTTTCTTTAAAACTAATGATTTTTAGTGCACTATTCCTTTTCTACATTGTCTTTTTTTTCAAAGTATTATTCATTAATGTTTTCATAGACTTAAATTAATAAGGACAGGCTATTGCATACATTTAGGATAAAAATTCTTCATACAAGTAAAAAGTGACGCCATCTGTTGAGAGAATTGATCGAACTACGATGTAAGCATAAATATTTTTGTTTTTATATGATGTGGCATTAAAAATACATACAAATTCATACAATGGCAAAACAACGTATGCCGGGTCAGCTGGTATTTATATATAAGTCTATGCATGTAATTAAAAACCGGCCGACGACCCTTTGTACGAGTCGCAGTCTCGTACAAAGGGTTCCGAACAAAGCGTCAACGAACAATCACGTTTGTTGTATCTATGAAAATTTCAACTGTCTATCATCTATCACGGTCAAAAAGTTACAGCCTGGTGACAGACAGCAAAGTCACAGTAATAGGGTTCTGTTATTACCTTTGCGTACGGAACTCTAAAAATTACAGTCCAGTACCCAATTGTTGTACATTTCAAGATAAAAAAATACATTAATTTGGTTCGAATTAAAAAATTTGTTTACAAAAAGATTAAATTGGATTTGAACAGTGTTTATATGCGTGTCAACATTCGACAGGTTGTTGTGCCTCGCCCCGCAGTCGGCTGTGGCCCGTCTCACGTCTGCGCCCAGCTTTAAGTTAAGACCCAAATTAAGGGTCTATACCTACTCCATACTCTATAGTTTATTTTTCCTTAGTTCATAGTTATTCAACTATTTACATAATTTTGATAAACAGCTTATTTCAATGGTAATATTCTGTGTAATTCGCAAGACTATCATTTTATCATTCATTTAAACATTAAGTAGCTGGTGTTTTTACCAGTTTCATAGGATCTAATTAATAAACATATTATTTAGTAATGAAGAAATATTATAGTGTGTAGTGGGACTTTAAAACTCAAGACGAAAATACATAGTTCAATGTCATGTCGTAAGGTCAGTGCGTTTATTTTTATTTAATACTAGCTGTCCCGAGTCACACGTTGTTCTGTCTTAACTTTGACCTTGAATAATTAACTACATATACACCTACAACTCACACCAACATCTGCTCCTACAACTACAACCGACATATTTTATACCTACAATTACAACTATACCTACATCAACACCTACAGATTCATCTACATCTACACCTACAACTTCACCTCCAACTACGCCTCCGTCTACACCTACAACTACACCTAGATCTTCACATACATCTAACCTACAACTACAAATACACCTACACCTACATCTTAACACACATCTAACCTACAAATATAAATTACACCTAGACCTAAACCTAAAACCACACCTACATGTACATCTACCTACCTACCTGTCTACCTACCAATCTACCTACCTACCCTACACCTACTAATAACACCAAAATCTACACCTACTATTAACACCTACTAACCGATTTTTCTGAAATAGAACTAACCTTTTTCTTTTTTTGATCTCGCAGGGGAAAGGTTTATGCCCTTCCTGGGTTGGGTGACCCGTATGTGAGACTCCGACCATAGGGCTACCCACTAAAACCAGTGTCCCGGATCTGTCTAACACAGGACACCCCCCGCGACCGGCCGGTCTCCCTCTCAAAGGGATCGGACTTCCAACACAATTAGGGGTCACTCCGGCAAACTGGAGCGTCCCCCTTGACGCCGGGACTAGCTAAGCCGGAGAGGTTCTCAACCTCTCCCGGAGCCCCGTTAGACAGGAACTTGGAGGTTCGCAAAGCGACGCCTCCGGGCTCCTGTCCTACGCCGGCGGAGCGGAGCAGATGATGGATTGATCTCTCTGTCCCGCTCCGCGGCCTCTTTCTGCGAAATGACGGATTCTCAGAAAGAGACCGCCGCCTGCCAGGCCTCATCGCTCTCGAGCATGCAGAGAACCACGCTCAAGAGCGAGAGGTCCCGCCCAATCACTGCCACGAGATCGTGGCGCTGCACGGCCCATCGGTCGCACACTTCTAGGGTGTGCTGGGCCGTGTCCTCCGCAGCGCCACATTCGGTGCAGGCTGGCGTTGGCTCCCTCCTGGCGACCTTACACAGGTACGCTCCGAAGCATCCATGCCCGGTGAGCACCTGTGCAAGGCGGAATGTGAGGGGTTTCCGCTTGAGGCGCATCCTCGCCGCAAGGACCGGACGCAGTGCCGCGGCCGTATTGTGTCCGTACGGCGACTGCTCCAGGACTTCACCCCACCCTCGTAGCAACCACTGTTGCCCCAGCCTCCGCACTCGCAAGAGCTCCTCGAAGTTTGGAGACTCGCCGTTATGTGCCCTAAGCGGCTGACTACGAGGGATACTCCGACCTCGGCCAGCCGCGCAGCCTCCTGATATGTTGTCGCGAAAAGTGCAATTTCGTAGCTGAATCATTTCGCGTTGTGGGTAGATGGATCTTCTTAGCTCAGAAACGAAATCGCGAGCTAACTCTCGCTAGCAAGTAGCTATCTTCATATGGATGCTGGTAAATGCTGCTATTGCTGTACATATTAATTAATGCTTAAATTAAACGCAAGGAGATTGATTATATTATACTCTAAATCTAAAAGTAAATCATAGAGAATGTGGAGCCCTTCATTACAAAGCTCGAGGGAATTTTCCGCGCGGTTCGTAAAAAAACGAATAATTGATCGCATTTTGATATTGATATCATCATGTTCTCAAATTAAAGAAGCAATTAGGGCCTAGTAATTTTAATTGCTTCCTTCTAATACTGTGTAGATATTGAAATTTACAAAGAAAAAAGATAGAGATCATTGACCACTTCTATTTAATTAAAAATACTACTCAATTAATAAGTACTTAATAACTTCTTGACATCTTTAAAAGTCGTAGTTTATGTAACACTGTAATTTTTGGGTACTTTGTGTCAATTTGTTATGGTTTCGTTAATGTCGAAAGTTAAAGATTTTGAAATGGTTTTGTAAAGTAGGTACCAACTTATTTTATAACATACGACAATAATTCATAATGAAATCTTAATTAAAAAAATCAAATGCATAAAATCACTAAAAATTAAAACTATTATACTTCATTAAACACATTACAAATTACAATTTATTTCATTGTTTTTAAATATGATAATTTAATTAAACTTACCAATATTATCAGGTACAGAAGTACATCACGTTCTTATAATTAATAAAAGTTCGGACACCTTTATTTATTTGTTACGTGCGATATTGTTTGTTTCGTGCAAGATTGTTCATGTAAACAGTGTGTAGCCGCGTCGGTTTTCACTTTTCAGACACGCGCACGCTCGCGTCAGACGCTGGGAGCAACTGCGGTGTCCCAGGTCCCTACAGCCTGCAGCAGGCTGCCTGTTTCAGGACTCCCGAATTAACGAGCCGTCATGTAGGTGGAACTCGTTGCGTAATGGAACGATTTGCATAATGATATATTCATTGTGATAAAGATTGTTGGATCAGTTTATTAACCGTGAATTTGACCACGTAGAATGCTTTTAACATTAAATATAGGTTTTTATTATATTAATTTGGAACGCATAGGAGAAAATACTGGTTCAATCGCGAAAAGTACGAATAGTACTAATTAGAAAGTTTTGGTAAATTGTAGTTGGTCGGTACACACTTGACAATTGCATTTTCGTAATAAACATCGTACTATGTATTTTTATATAATTTAGAATATTTTGTAATTTTCAAATTTAAATATTGTGATTACGACATAAGTACACTGATTTTGAAATAAAATATCTGCCTTTAGCTTTTGAAATAAAGCGTGGTTCATTTATGTACCATAGTAGAGGGTATGGTACTTTAGATAGTTGAGGTGTGGTGTGGTTTTATTGTGCATATATATGACCCATCCTTAGTTTTGAAATCATTCGTTATAGCCTCTATGAGAAAATCATGACATGTTACGTCGCTTCAACTCTGCGTCAGTGTGAATTGACCGTAAAGCCGCATGCTATTTTAGTCACCCGTGTAAATGGGCTGCGATGCGGCAAGGTGAGGCGACTTGCCAGACGGCTCGCCGCACGGCGAAAACCGACCCGTGTAAATGGCTCATTAGGAGCAATGTGACGTACAATCGCAGTGACTTTTGTATGGCGCGTTTTCACAAGACTCACACACATGCTTCAAATAATCCGCAGTTTCTTTAAAACTAATGATTTTTAGTGCACTATTCCTTTTCTACATTGTCTTTTTTTTCAAAGTATTATTCATTAATGTTTTCATAGACTTAAATTAATAAGGACAGGCTATTGCATACATTTAGGATAAAAATTCTTCATACA
Organism: Phengaris alcon alcon; assembly: GCA_037179445.1. Classification (NCBI taxonomy): domain Eukaryota; kingdom Metazoa; phylum Arthropoda; class Insecta; order Lepidoptera; family Lycaenidae; genus Phengaris; species Phengaris alcon. The sequence continues at coordinate 1,214,362 of JAYRCH010000004.1, read as the reverse complement.
AGTAAAAAGTGACGCCATCTGTTGAGAGAATTGATCGAACTACGATGTAAGCATAAATATTTTTGTTTTTATATGATGTGGCATTAAAAATACATACAAATTCATACAATGGCAAAACAACGTATGCCGGGTCAGCTGGTATTTATATATAAGTCTATGCATGTAATTAAAAACCGGCCGACGACCCTTTGTACGAGTCGCAGTCTCGTACAAAGGGTTCCGAACAAAGCGTCAACGAACAATCACGTTTGTTGTATCTATGAAAATTTCAACTGTCTATCATCTATCACGGTCAAAAAGTTACAGCCTGGTGACAGACAGCAAAGTCACAGTAATAGGGTTCTGTTATTACCTTTGCGTACGGAACTCTAAAAATTACAGTCCAGTACCCAATTGTTGTACATTTCAAGATAAAAAAATACATTAATTTGGTTCGAATTAAAAAATTTGTTTACAAAAAGATTAAATTGGATTTGAACAGTGTTTATATGCGTGTCAACATTCGACAGGTTGTTGTGCCTCGCCCCGCAGTCGGCTGTGGCCCGTCTCACGTCTGCGCCCAGCTTTAAGTTAAGACCCAAATTAAGGGTCTATACCTACTCCATACTCTATAGTTTATTTTTCCTTAGTTCATAGTTATTCAACTATTTACATAATTTTGATAAACAGCTTATTTCAATGGTAATATTCTGTGTAATTCGCAAGACTATCATTTTATCATTCATTTAAACATTAAGTAGCTGGTGTTTTTACCAGTTTCATAGGATCTAATTAATAAACATATTATTTAGTAATGAAGAAATATTATAGTGTGTAGTGGGACTTTAAAACTCAAGACGAAAATACATAGTTCAATGTCATGTCGTAAGGTCAGTGCGTTTATTTTTATTTAATACTAGCTGTCCCGAGTCACACGTTGTTCTGTCTTAACTTTGACCTTGAATAATTAACTACATATACACCTACAACTCACACCAACATCTGCTCCTACAACTACAACCGACATATTTTATACCTACAATTACAACTATACCTACATCAACACCTACAGATTCATCTACATCTACACCTACAACTTCACCTCCAACTACGCCTCCGTCTACACCTACAACTACACCTAGATCTTCACATACATCTAACCTACAACTACAAATACACCTACACCTACATCTTAACACACATCTAACCTACAAATATAAATTACACCTAGACCTAAACCTAAAACCACACCTACATGTACATCTACCTACCTACCTGTCTACCTACCAATCTACCTACCTACCCTACACCTACTAATAACACCAAAATCTACACCTACTATTAACACCTACTAACCGATTTTTCTGAAATAGAACTAACCTTTTTCTTTTTTTGATCTCGCAGGGGAAAGGTTTATGCCCTTCCTGGGTTGGGTGACCCGTATGTGAGACTCCGACCATAGGGCTACCCACTAAAACCAGTGTCCCGGATCTGTCTAACACAGGACACCCCCCGCGACCGGCCGGTCTCCCTCTCAAAGGGATCGGACTTCCAACACAATTAGGGGTCACTCCGGCAAACTGGAGCGTCCCCCTTGACGCCGGGACTAGCTAAGCCGGAGAGGTTCTCAACCTCTCCCGGAGCCCCGTTAGACAGGAACTTGGAGGTTCGCAAAGCGACGCCTCCGGGCTCCTGTCCTACGCCGGCGGAGCGGAGCAGATGATGGATTGATCTCTCTGTCCCGCTCCGCGGCCTCTTTCTGCGAAATGACGGATTCTCAGAAAGAGACCGCCGCCTGCCAGGCCTCATCGCTCTCGAGCATGCAGAGAACCACGCTCAAGAGCGAGAGGTCCCGCCCAATCACTGCCACGAGATCGTGGCGCTGCACGGCCCATCGGTCGCACACTTCTAGGGTGTGCTGGGCCGTGTCCTCCGCAGCGCCACATTCGGTGCAGGCTGGCGTTGGCTCCCTCCTGGCGACCTTACACAGGTACGCTCCGAAGCATCCATGCCCGGTGAGCACCTGTGCAAGGCGGAATGTGAGGGGTTTCCGCTTGAGGCGCATCCTCGCCGCAAGGACCGGACGCAGTGCCGCGGCCGTATTGTGTCCGTACGGCGACTGCTCCAGGACTTCACCCCACCCTCGTAGCAACCACTGTTGCCCCAGCCTCCGCACTCGCAAGAGCTCCTCGAAGTTTGGAGACTCGCCGTTATGTGCCCTAAGCGGCTGACTACGAGGGATACTCCGACCTCGGCCAGCCGCGCAGCCTCCTGATATGTTGTCGCGAAAAGTGCAATTTCGTAGCTGAATCATTTCGCGTTGTGGGTAGATGGATCTTCTTAGCTCAGAAACGAAATCGCGAGCTAACTCTCGCTAGCAAGTAGCTATCTTCATATGGATGCTGGTAAATGCTGCTATTGCTGTACATATTAATTAATGCTTAAATTAAACGCAAGGAGATTGATTATATTATACTCTAAATCTAAAAGTAAATCATAGAGAATGTGGAGCCCTTCATTACAAAGCTCGAGGGAATTTTCCGCGCGGTTCGTAAAAAAACGAATAATTGATCGCATTTTGATATTGATATCATCATGTTCTCAAATTAAAGAAGCAATTAGGGCCTAGTAATTTTAATTGCTTCCTTCTAATACTGTGTAGATATTGAAATTTACAAAGAAAAAAGATAGAGATCATTGACCACTTCTATTTAATTAAAAATACTACTCAATTAATAAGTACTTAATAACTTCTTGACATCTTTAAAAGTCGTAGTTTATGTAACACTGTAATTTTTGGGTACTTTGTGTCAATTTGTTATGGTTTCGTTAATGTCGAAAGTTAAAGATTTTGAAATGGTTTTGTAAAGTAGGTACCAACTTATTTTATAACATACGACAATAATTCATAATGAAATCTTAATTAAAAAAATCAAATGCATAAAATCACTAAAAATTAAAACTATTATACTTCATTAAACACATTACAAATTACAATTTATTTCATTGTTTTTAAATATGATAATTTAATTAAACTTACCAATATTATCAGGTACAGAAGTACATCACGTTCTTATAATTAATAAAAGTTCGGACACCTTTATTTATTTGTTACGTGCGATATTGTTTGTTTCGTGCAAGATTGTTCATGTAAACAGTGTGTAGCCGCGTCGGTTTTCACTTTTCAGACACGCGCACGCTCGCGTCAGACGCTGGGAGCAACTGCGGTGTCCCAGGTCCCTACAGCCTGCAGCAGGCTGCCTGTTTCAGGACTCCCGAATTAACGAGCCGTCATGTAGGTGGAACTCGTTGCGTAATGGAACGATTTGCATAATGATATATTCATTGTGATAAAGATTGTTGGATCAGTTTATTAACCGTGAATTTGACCACGTAGAATGCTTTTAACATTAAATATAGGTTTTTATTATATTAATTTGGAACGCATAGGAGAAAATACTGGTTCAATCGCGAAAAGTACGAATAGTACTAATTAGAAAGTTTTGGTAAATTGTAGTTGGTCGGTACACACTTGACAATTGCATTTTCGTAATAAACATCGTACTATGTATTTTTATATAATTTAGAATATTTTGTAATTTTCAAATTTAAATATTGTGATTACGACATAAGTACACTGATTTTGAAATAAAATATCTGCCTTTAGCTTTTGAAATAAAGCGTGGTTCATTTATGTACCATAGTAGAGGGTATGGTACTTTAGATAGTTGAGGTGTGGTGTGGTTTTATTGTGCATATATATGACCCATCCTTAGTTTTGAAATCATTCGTTATAGCCTCTATGAGAAAATCATGACATGTTACGTCGCTTCAACTCTGCGTCAGTGTGAATTGACCGTAAAGCCGCATGCTATTTTAGTCACCCGTGTAAATGGGCTGCGATGCGGCAAGGTGAGGCGACTTGCCAGACGGCTCGCCGCACGGCGAAAACCGACCCGTGTAAATGGCTCATTAGGAGCAATGTGACGTACAATCGCAGTGACTTTTGTATGGCGCGTTTTCACAAGACTCACACACATGCTTCAAATAATCCGCAGTTTCTTTAAAACTAATGATTTTTAGTGCACTATTCCTTTTCTACATTGTCTTTTTTTTCAAAGTATTATTCATTAATGTTTTCATAGACTTAAATTAATAAGGACAGGCTATTGCATACATTTAGGATAAAAATTCTTCATACAAGTAAAAAGTGACGCCATCTGTTGAGAGAATTGATCGAACTACGATGTAAGCATAAATATTTTTGTTTTTATATGATGTGGCATTAAAAATACATACAAATTCATACAATGGCAAAACAACGTATGCCGGGTCAGCTGGTATTTATATATAAGTCTATGCATGTAATTAAAAACCGGCCGACGACCCTTTGTACGAGTCGCAGTCTCGTACAAAGGGTTCCGAACAAAGCGTCAACGAACAATCACGTTTGTTGTATCTATGAAAATTTCAACTGTCTATCATCTATCACGGTCAAAAAGTTACAGCCTGGTGACAGACAGCAAAGTCACAGTAATAGGGTTCTGTTATTACCTTTGCGTACGGAACTCTAAAAATTACAGTCCAGTACCCAATTGTTGTACATTTCAAGATAAAAAAATACATTAATTTGGTTCGAATTAAAAAATTTGTTTACAAAAAGATTAAATTGGATTTGAACAGTGTTTATATGCGTGTCAACATTCGACAGGTTGTTGTGCCTCGCCCCGCAGTCGGCTGTGGCCCGTCTCACGTCTGCGCCCAGCTTTAAGTTAAGACCCAAATTAAGGGTCTATACCTACTCCATACTCTATAGTTTATTTTTCCTTAGTTCATAGTTATTCAACTATTTACATAATTTTGATAAACAGCTTATTTCAATGGTAATATTCTGTGTAATTCGCAAGACTATCATTTTATCATTCATTTAAACATTAAGTAGCTGGTGTTTTTACCAGTTTCATAGGATCTAATTAATAAACATATTATTTAGTAATGAAGAAATATTATAGTGTGTAGTGGGACTTTAAAACTCAAGACGAAAATACATAGTTCAATGTCATGTCGTAAGGTCAGTGCGTTTATTTTTATTTAATACTAGCTGTCCCGAGTCACACGTTGTTCTGTCTTAACTTTGACCTTGAATAATTAACTACATATACACCTACAACTCACACCAACATCTGCTCCTACAACTACAACCGACATATTTTATACCTACAATTACAACTATACCTACATCAACACCTACAGATTCATCTACATCTACACCTACAACTTCACCTCCAACTACGCCTCCGTCTACACCTACAACTACACCTAGATCTTCACATACATCTAACCTACAACTACAAATACACCTACACCTACATCTTAACACACATCTAACCTACAAATATAAATTACACCTAGACCTAAACCTAAAACCACACCTACATGTACATCTACCTACCTACCTGTCTACCTACCAATCTACCTACCTACCCTACACCTACTAATAACACCAAAATCTACACCTACTATTAACACCTACTAACCGATTTTTCTGAAATAGAACTAACCTTTTTCTTTTTTTGATCTCGCAGGGGAAAGGTTTATGCCCTTCCTGGGTTGGGTGACCCGTATGTGAGACTCCGACCATAGGGCTACCCACTAAAACCAGTGTCCCGGATCTGTCTAACACAGGACACCCCCCGCGACCGGCCGGTCTCCCTCTCAAAGGGATCGGACTTCCAACACAATTAGGGGTCACTCCGGCAAACTGGAGCGTCCCCCTTGACGCCGGGACTAGCTAAGCCGGAGAGGTTCTCAACCTCTCCCGGAGCCCCGTTAGACAGGAACTTGGAGGTTCGCAAAGCGACGCCTCCGGGCTCCTGTCCTACGCCGGCGGAGCGGAGCAGATGATGGATTGATCTCTCTGTCCCGCTCCGCGGCCTCTTTCTGCGAAATGACGGATTCTCAGAAAGAGACCGCCGCCTGCCAGGCCTCATCGCTCTCGAGCATGCAGAGAACCACGCTCAAGAGCGAGAGGTCCCGCCCAATCACTGCCACGAGATCGTGGCGCTGCACGGCCCATCGGTCGCACACTTCTAGGGTGTGCTGGGCCGTGTCCTCCGCAGCGCCACATTCGGTGCAGGCTGGCGTTGGCTCCCTCCTGGCGACCTTACACAGGTACGCTCCGAAGCATCCATGCCCGGTGAGCACCTGTGCAAGGCGGAATGTGAGGGGTTTCCGCTTGAGGCGCATCCTCGCCGCAAGGACCGGACGCAGTGCCGCGGCCGTATTGTGTCCGTACGGCGACTGCTCCAGGACTTCACCCCACCCTCGTAGCAACCACTGTTGCCCCAGCCTCCGCACTCGCAAGAGCTCCTCGAAGTTTGGAGACTCGCCGTTATGTGCCCTAAGCGGCTGACTACGAGGGATACTCCGACCTCGGCCAGCCGCGCAGCCTCCTGATATGTTGTCGCGAAAAGTGCAATTTCGTAGCTGAATCATTTCGCGTTGTGGGTAGATGGATCTTCTTAGCTCAGAAACGAAATCGCGAGCTAACTCTCGCTAGCAAGTAGCTATCTTCATATGGATGCTGGTAAATGCTGCTATTGCTGTACATATTAATTAATGCTTAAATTAAACGCAAGGAGATTGATTATATTATACTCTAAATCTAAAAGTAAATCATAGAGAATGTGGAGCCCTTCATTACAAAGCTCGAGGGAATTTTCCGCGCGGTTCGTAAAAAAACGAATAATTGATCGCATTTTGATATTGATATCATCATGTTCTCAAATTAAAGAAGCAATTAGGGCCTAGTAATTTTAATTGCTTCCTTCTAATACTGTGTAGATATTGAAATTTACAAAGAAAAAAGATAGAGATCATTGACCACTTCTATTTAATTAAAAATACTACTCAATTAATAAGTACTTAATAACTTCTTGACATCTTTAAAAGTCGTAGTTTATGTAACACTGTAATTTTTGGGTACTTTGTGTCAATTTGTTATGGTTTCGTTAATGTCGAAAGTTAAAGATTTTGAAATGGTTTTGTAAAGTAGGTACCAACTTATTTTATAACATACGACAATAATTCATAATGAAATCTTAATTAAAAAAATCAAATGCATAAAATCACTAAAAATTAAAACTATTATACTTCATTAAACACATTACAAATTACAATTTATTTCATTGTTTTTAAATATGATAATTTAATTAAACTTACCAATATTATCAGGTACAGAAGTACATCACGTTCTTATAATTAATAAAAGTTCGGACACCTTTATTTATTTGTTACGTGCGATATTGTTTGTTTCGTGCAAGATTGTTCATGTAAACAGTGTGTAGCCGCGTCGGTTTTCACTTTTCAGACACGCGCACGCTCGCGTCAGACGCTGGGAGCAACTGCGGTGTCCCAGGTCCCTACAGCCTGCAGCAGGCTGCCTGTTTCAGGACTCCCGAATTAACGAGCCGTCATGTAGGTGGAACTCGTTGCGTAATGGAACGATTTGCATAATGATATATTCATTGTGATAAAGATTGTTGGATCAGTTTATTAACCGTGAATTTGACCACGCAGAATGCTTTTAACATTAAATATAGGTTTTTATTATATTAATTTGGAACGCATAGGAGAAAATACTGGTTCAATCGCGAAAAGTACGAATAGTACTAATTAGAAAGTTTTGGTAAATTGTAGTTGGTCGGTACACACTTGACAATTGCATTTTCGTAATAAACATCGTACTATGTATTTTTATATAATTTAGAATATTTTGTAATTTTCAAATTTAAATATTGTGATTACGACATAAGTACACTGATTTTGAAATAAAATATCTGCCTTTAGCTTTTGAAATAAAGCGTGGTTCATTTATGTACCATAGTAGAGGGTATGGTACTTTAGATAGTTGAGGTGTGGTGTGGTTTTATTGTGCATAAAAACGTCAAGCTAGCGTGATTAATATAATTATTTTAAAAATATAGTAAATAATTGGGCGTTATTGTTTGTGAGTTTTTGGCTATTTTGGCTAAGCTTCTGTGATCACGTGTTAGAAACCGACAAAATTTATGTTTTCTTTGTCTCGTTACTAATTACCTGCTAGAATGTTTCTACACATAGTTAATTTGAAATTAATTTGCTTGGCCGCTGCATTTCGATTGACTCGTGTAATTGGTACGTATATAATACTTATTGCTTAGAATATTAATGACAATACCTATCTACCATCTACCCTGGATTAATCAATACCGTTATTAATCACATTACAGCTAATTTTATGTGTAATAAAACGGTTATAACAGAAGGCAGTGAGATTGAGTCGTAAAGTTTCCGAATTCGATGACGTTACAGGCTTACGAACCGAAACATAGCGATGCCAGTGATATGCAATCAGGCAACGAGCTCAACATCCAGTGGGTATAAAGTCATTTTAGTCTACCCACTTAAATCTTATAAGATATTTATGGAAATTCAATGCGGTATCTCTAACACCGGCTCGCTGGCCTCACTCGCCGAGAAGAAGTTGCGTAAGAAACTCGTGTAAGAAAAAGAAGATATTATGGGGAGCACCCAAGTCACGAAACATACTATCAGGTTCAAGTACCTTATGCATCAGAATTATTGTTACATCCGTCGCGTCGTTGTCTTATGTACGAACGAATAAGCATCATTTGTCATTCAGCTTTTTAAGGTTCCGTACTAACTACAAGGAACCCTTGTTGTTTTGCTCTGTCCGTACTCCGTCCGTCTGTCTGTTTATCTATCTGTCCGTCTGTCTATCTGTCCGCTCCTGCTAGCTTCTGTTGTTATGGATATCTATGCTACGGCATACGGCACTTTTGTAAGAACCAGCAGATTTTTTAAAGTAGGAATAGTATATTCACTCTTGAAAGTTTAGACACTGACTGAAAAAACATGAAATTAGGTGTAGTTATAGATTACATGTTAAGTGAGGCTGATTTATTTTTTCGCAGTCTATCATAGATCATCGGATGGGGTATCATCGAGTAAGTTTTTAAAAAATAAAGGTGTGGTTTCATTTACGACTTTTTTACAAAGTGAACATTTTATACTATATTAAAAGCCTGGCACGTTCTTGTTAGGTTTTTTTAGGTTATAGGGGCAAACAGGCAGACGGATCGCCTGATGAAAAGCAATATCAGAGGAGTCACAAGTGCGTTGCTGGCCTTACAAGTCTCAGCTTTCAGCTACGATGTTATTATCAAGAGTCAAAGCTGACTACTATAAAAAAGGTTTGGTCGTTGTGCTAATAAAGTTTTTGACTCAATGACAGCCGGCCAAACATATTATCTCTCCTCCCGCCTTTTTTATATAATAGATTTAAAACAAAAACGTGCCGATGCCCTATGGTTATAACTTATAGTGCTTATACTTACTTATAGCAATCAGGTGTTTTATCCCACGTTACACGTACCTATCTAGTTAATGATAATAATGTTTTTAGCTCAGCGTCGACCTTAGATACTAACTTATCTATTTTTAATAAGCAGATATCAGGTATTGGTGGTGGTGATGGATTGTGACAAGAACCTTGTTATTACAGTTAGTAATTGTCTACTTGTTTTAAACTTCTTAATGTTGTAATGATCTTTTGTAATTACTCTTTACTAAGTTGTGTCGCGAGTTGCGACTTGCGAGTGACTTTCTTTAAGTATTTAATTTTATAACAACTAGAAACAACCTCTAAGGATACAATATTAATTTTAATGAAAATACTGAGTCGTTACTCTCATAAGTCACAAGTCTATCTAGGGGCCTAGATAGGCTATAGACTATAGAATGTAGAGAATAGGTAGAGATGTTGTTCAGTGAACTTTTAGGTAAAATTTAGATCGCCCAGTTCAATCAATCGGTCAATTATTATTGTAATCACAATGCGGTAAAGAAACTTGTAAGTTTCCACGCGGATAGATCAGACTAAAAACTCTTTAGGAAAATTATTTTGAGCGAAATCGGACAATAACTTTTGAAGTAATTCAAAGAAAACCTATTGCGCGTTGATAGTTACGGAACCCTCCTTAGATATGTCCTGACCTGCCCTTGGTTAGGTTTTTTTTGTTTATAAATAATTTGTATAGATCGTTTTTAATGCTCTCCAACGATCTCACTTTTATGACGACTGCATTTCGTCAACGGTTGATCGTAGATATTCCATTGCAAATACAGTATTTCCTGGCTTATTACGTACTTTTTGAAAAGCCAATAAAAAACTATGCTTGTTCCCCATTTGCTATGAATGGAAACAAGTGCTCTGCTCTCGTGCAGTCAACGCGTAGTCGCGGCCGCGGTCATAATATCAACATTAGGAAGTTTTCTCATTCTCTTGTAAAAATATCTAAATATGAAATTAATTGCAACAAAAATGTAAAAATTAGGTAATATATTGTTTATATTAGGTCATTACACATGAAATTGGCGTTTTGTAAAGGAGGAACATAAAGTCGATTTTTTAAACATAATATATTTATTTAATCAAAGTATTTACCATTGCTATCTATGCACTTTTGCCATCTCATAGGTAGTTCCATTACTAAAAAAACCATTCGGAAAGGAATCAATAAAATATTTGATGGCGCTTTGGACTGCCCCAACGGAGTTGAATTTTTTCCCGTGCAAGAAGTTATCCAAATTTCTAAAAAAATGATAATCTGTTGGAGCAAGTCCGGGGAATACGGCGGATGTCTTAGACATTCCAAATGAAGCTCCTCTAATTTGGTAGCCGTCTGTTGTGCAGTGTGTGGTCTAGCGTTGTCCTGAAGCAGTGGCCTAGAGCGAATGACCAACCTCGGTTGTTTAGCAGCTAGCTTTTCCATCATTATTTGCAGTGGCTGGTAATAGACATCTGACGTAATCGTCTTGTCAGATTTAAGAAAGCTGTAGTGAACGTCACCGGCACTAGTCCACCAAACGCTCACAAGTAACTTTTTTTGAGTAAATTTTCGCTTGGGGCAGGCTTTGGCTGGTTCGCCAGGGTTCAGCCATTGCGATGAGCGTTTCCGATTATCGTTCAGGATCCACTTTCCGTCACAGGTAATGATTTGATTTAAAATCCCTTCATTATTGTGCCAGTTGAGTAATCTAACGCAGCAGTCGACGCGCGTTTGTCGGTTTGCTGCACTCAATTCATGAGGTTTTCACCTTTCAAGCTTTTTCACCTTCCCAATTTGTTTTAAGTGGATTACAACAGTTTTATTACTAACACCGCAGCCTGCAGCTAACTCGGACGTGGTTTGCGATGGACCCGCTTCCACAATAGCCTTCAATTCTTCATTATCAACTTTGGTCTCCGGCCGTCCACGGGGCTTGTTCTGCAGGTCGAAATTTCCAGAACGTTAACGTTGGAACCAAAAACGCACTGTGTTTTATTTTGCGACACCGCCGCCATACACATCATTAATCCTTCGAGCCGTTTCTGCAGCACTGGTGCCACGGTGGGACTCGTACTCGAAAATAATACGATGTTCGCGCCAACACTGGCGCGACGTTTAGAATAAACACAAAGGACATCACTACGTGAAGTATGGCCGACCGACTCAGGGGCGTTGTCAGAGAGTGACGAACACTTGCATTTAGATCACCTTCCGCGCCGGATGCATTTTCAGCTCATCCCGAAACCTAGTGAACGCGAACGCGTGTGCGCATATTTATTTGTGCTCGTTAATATAATACCAAATTCGCCGGCGAACCGCGATAAATCTATCGATAATCCGCTCAACAGCTGTGTAGTGTAGTGAGAAGAAACCTCCGCCCAGATACAGAACCACCAGCTCAACAATAAGGTCAGTCCCAGATTTCTCCAGCCCTCACATTAACCTATATACCTACTTCCCTCAGCTCAAAGTCGTATGTGTAAGTACCTAGCTTACACATTTCTTGGTCCATCAAGCCTTCGTGAAGCCCTTCTCCCTATTACCGGCGTTGGGCCTCATTAGAACCAGCACCTACAGTTCCACTCCGCCCAATTCTGCACATAAAATCAGCTCGATTATTTATATTTTGTCCAATTAATTCTGGCCAGGCGGCCCCGCCATTTTAAAACCAAGTTACAGTCCATTCCCATTATCAATTCGGCACATTTAACATTAAACCCCTATTCTGTACTTTGATATTAACCTATATGTTAATTATTTAAATTATTTTGTGCATATTTCGGCCCATAAATTCATAGGAAAAACCCAAAAAAAAAATTAAAAAAAATAGTGGGTAGGTTGTCGGCTTATTGTCGAACAAAGAACTCGAACATTCCAGAACTTCCCTAACGTACCTAATACATAATTTGTGCCAATAATATCTCATATAATTTTCTCAGCTCTTAATTACTTACAAAATATTTTAATGTTTGACTCGCATATAAAATAAGTAATAACTAGTGCGTATTGTGAATTACGTTCGGCTCATAACAGAATTGTAAATCGTCGTTGCATTACTAAGTATTTTATCTATATATAACGTTTATATCTTCATATTCTCAATTTTTAAAACACAATATTAATTAACTTAGCATTATTTTAATAGTTACGGGTTGCATAACATCTCAAGTGCCCATATTAACATCGTCGGCTCGCTTCGATACAGAAAACTTGATTTGTGTACCTACACGGCACCCGTGCGAACAACAGCTGTTACATTCATTCTCAATTAGGTATTCTTCATAGAATAAATAGTGACCTTCACATTGAATTCATATCTTATCTACGTTCTGTGTCTATACAAAAATATTATTAGGTATTACGTTACAGCTGTTTTAAATAAGAATTCTTATCGACGTTCTGTGTTTATACAAATATATTATAGGTGTTACGTTACAGCTGTTTTGAATAAGTCGGCACACTGTTGAGATTGAAACTGCTCATACCTACTTGCATTGTTTTCATTACGTTATTTTGTTTCTAACGCGCCCGCTAAGATTTGTTTATATTCAAACTTCAGGACATTAATATAATATTACAGACGACTTCTAACGCATCAATCTCTGCTCATCAAACATACACTAATACTATATTAGCATCAGGCGATCGGTCAGCTCATTTGTTAATTAACTCGTACACATTTTATGATAAAATTGTATACATTGTCGGCACATTATTAAAATCTATTTTCTGCGTTTTAATTAATTGCGCGCGTATTTTCCGCTCATTACTTTTAAATATTTAACTTAGTTACACGCATATATTTTTAAACATGCCTACAAAATCGCAAGCGGCCATATTTAGGCAAACTATAAAATCTATTAGTCGGCTCAGAGAGATCGCATTGGCATTACACAAAGGTGACTCAAAGTCTAACAAAACGGAGTTTAATGCGCGTTTTAAAGACCTACAAAATTTGAAACAAAAATTAGAAAATTTATACTGCGAAATTTTAGACGACGGCAATGTTACAGAAGAAATTGAAAAATTTTATACAACCGGTTACGAGAACGCGCTATCCGAATATTATGATATTTTAACTGCAGCGGAAAATATAAGTTCTACTTCAGAGTCAAGTCAGCTCACTTCTGCCGTTCTGCCCAAAATTGAACTGCCAAAATTCAGCTCACGCGTTGAGGACTTGGCCATCGTTTATTACGATTTTTAGGAGTCTTACAGACGACATGACGTCACTTACAGATGCAGTTAAGCTGCACTATCTTTTGTCTTGCCTATCGGGGGAGGCGCTCAGCATGATTGCGCATTTAAAAATCACAAATGATAATTACAGCGTCGCGCTCGATATACTCACACGTAGGTATGAAAACCGCCGTGTTCTGATAGATGGGTTTGTTGATATAATACTCGGCCTACCTAATATTCATATTCGATCAAGCATACGCGCGACGTTTTTAACTCCGCTCATTTCCGCACAAAGCGCATTAAATAATCTGCGTTTACCTATGGATAGTAATTACGTATTTGTGTCTATTGTAGTTAGAAAATTACGAGGCGAGCTCCGCACCCTGTTCGAAAGAAGATACGGCATCTCGGACACTCTGCCCACCTTAGGTGATTTGATTTCTTTTTTAGAGGAGCACGCGCGCTGTATCGAAACCGAATATTCTAATGCAACCCGCGGTGTTACCTACTCACCACAAACTGGGCCCTCTCGTCAACACACACCCCCCGCAAACTCTCCGCGCAGTCCACGCTTAAGACCAATTAGTCCCGCGTATCCTCGTAATACTCAGCGCTCGCCATCGGCTCACACTTTAAGTAGCTATCACGTCAGCCCAGTTCCTCATTACCCTCAACGCTACTGGCCCCCCTCCCCCCGAACAGAGCGGCGCGAGTACTCAGCCCGGAATACAGATAAACGCAAGCGATTCTACTGCCCCTAATGTAGGAATACAGAACACAAACTTATCGCGTGTCCGAAATATAATCAT